>OX411310.1:30754845-31087507 GCA_948150685.1 Rhaphigaster nebulosa
CTTAGATAAATGTTATTTATTATAATTTTTGTTTATCGATATTTAAATAAATATATATATATAAATATATATATCGACACATTCAGTAAAATAAACATGTGGACTGTCTGCTCCTGTTGAACTTTAAATTACCATTTCTACAATGATAACAACGAATTATCTTAAGAATAAACAGCGATCTTGCTTTAATTTTTTAGTGTTATAAATAGTAAATAATATCAATATTTTCTTCAACGATCGATTCTCTTCACCGAAAGTTCCAAGAAAATCCGTGTTTCCACTCGACAGATCAATATTTATCGTCTTATAATGTTCCATATTTCAGAAGATATTAAATTAACAACTCCTTTACGGAGATTTATTTATTTTTATAATTATTTTATTTAAAAATGTCTGTTTATTCATCCAACTTTTAATTCATACGTGTCAGTGCATGAGGTATGTTTCTGCGTGCACTTTGTGAATTCCATTGCACAGCATAAGCTATAAACTAGAGAGAAGCCCAGATGGGCAAATCAAGTATAAGTATGAACTCACTTGATAGCCTGTTTTTGTTAGGCTCTAAACGATTGTAATCCTATACGTATCTTCTCTCAGAATTTCTATCCATCTTAGTTTATTATTCACGAATACCTTATTTATTTATATGTTATAAATGATATCTGTTAAATATAAATATATACATCCATAAGGATGTTAATGCAAATAATACCTACATAGCTTCTGTAAATTGATTTGATTTTATGAAATTCAGACAATATATACTCAATACTAATGAAACTCGAAATTATTACACATTACTACCTATTACTTACGCTGATTTTTCGCCCGGAGGATGAATAGGTAATATTTAATAAAAAACAACATATTGTTATGTTTTTTTGTTACAAAAAATTAGAATCACCCTCAGTATTTTTTTAATCCAGTTATTGGGTTATCCTGGATCCTGGGTGTTAATTGCTTTCTCAAACTGAAGGATCAAATTGTGGATCCGAGATCAATAATTTACTGTCAAAAAATTGAGTTCAAATTTAAGGATATCACTAAAGCGTCTAGTTTATGCAGAAATGAACGCGATAGCATTAATAAGATCCGGTGGTTTCTTCAGTTGATAAAAATTTTGGACAAAGTTTCATCCGAAAAATTCCTAATGTATAATTAAGTTTCATGGAAGATCTTTTTAACAAAAAGAACTATTGATTTTTCAAGGATGTTTTAGCCATTCATCTCCCTAATACTTGTTCAGGTTTATATTATTTTATTATTACACAGTTACTGTGTTTCAAACTATACATTTAACGTCAAACTTCATAGTTTATTTATTAATTGTATAGCTAATATTAAGCTGTAAGTGATGTACAATATGCGTCACTTATAGATGGACAAAAAGTACTCTGAGTAACGAATACCGAGTATTTTACTCGAATACTCTTACTAGCCTGAGTTAGATACCACTAGAGATGGAAGGGATAGCGAAGACTGGCCTACTCCATCCATCACCAGTCGTATCTCATCCCGACTAATGAGAGCATTCGAGTAAAATACACGATAATCGTTACTCAGAGTACTTTTTGCCCATCTCTAGTTGAACATTAATTCTTTCTAATTTTTAATGATTTTTTTTCTCAATTACTCTCTCATTAGTGTATTTAGTAGTGAACATTTGGTCGTTAGATGCCTGTTTGTTAGAAAGCAACTTCATTATTTATGGTCTACACATATCTTTCTGTTTCAATTCTAGATGATGATTCTTCTTCGAAAGTTATTCGCACACATTATGAGCTTCTCTGAAAGTTGCGTAAGTTGTGGTTTATTTAAGTAGTAATAAAAATTAGTTATGGCATGTGTATTTTTTAGTAGCACATTTATTGTTTATTTATCACTAGATCGTAGTATTGTGATTAGTGTAGCTGACAACACAGCATGGAGACACTTATTCGATTCCCATAACGCCTAAGTTTGTCTTCAACGGTGCCAACTCAAGAGAAGGGCAAAATTGCTCTTACCAGTGAAGAAAAGGG
Source organism: Rhaphigaster nebulosa (assembly GCA_948150685.1). Lineage (NCBI taxonomy): Eukaryota > Metazoa > Arthropoda > Insecta > Hemiptera > Pentatomidae > Rhaphigaster > Rhaphigaster nebulosa. The sequence goes on from OX411310.1 coordinate 30,756,867, forward strand.
AATGATCCATTCACCATAAGGAGCTTGTGCTCTTTTTCATAATGCACTGATTCGGTAAAAAAAGTGTTTTTTGTCTTAATGTAATGACCGGTTGGTAGAGGTCATGATTCACTGATTCGCTGATAAAGAGCTACAAGTTTATTTCCTGAAACATTCGCGTAGAAAATGATTTTTATTTATACAATTTGGTAGGGCATGCCAACCACTGGGTATTATTTCAGCCCTGTACAACAAATTGCAATATATATATTTTAATGCATAGGGAATTACAGTAATTGTAACAAGCGGAAAAAAAATAGAATTTTCAAAAAATAGAATGATGGGTGGTGTAGCCCCTCATGGAAAGCTCTTGGTAGTAAGAATTGATTCTGCTGGAGGTAGCTGTCTTTTGGTTCAAACAAACTACCTGCCAATGACGAGAAATTGTTGGTTAACTAACGAAAGTAAATTATCTGACAACGAAAAAATAAAATCATTTGTTAACGAAAAAAAAAAAAAAGTGATCCAATAACGAAAAGAATTTAAATGTTAACGAATATAGTGTGCTTATAAACCGCTCTTTCATACTGTTTTATTTATTCAACTCTTTTATGCTCTCCTTAAATAGCAATTTTTACAGACCAAACTGAAACTATTATCAACATCAACCTAAAATGGAAAATAATATCAATGCATATTATTTGTATAAAATATACTTATTATTAGATACTCTAGTTATGGGTTAAAATTATATATGTTTATATCAATAGAGTCTTCTAGCACTGGTTAAGGCCAGAGTGAAGACTGAGAGTCGTCAGTGTTTTGAGCTTACGTCATCAATATTCGATTTTTAGACCAGTTAACATTATTTTTTCGATATATCGTGACCGTGAATCGATAGAAGTGCTGTTTACATTTCATAATAAATTGAAACCTAACTTTTGATTTTTTTTTCTCGCTTCAGCCTTTTTCAAAAAATGACGTCGATGTTGGATGTGATTCATGCTATTGGCATAGATGAATTTCTCCACTTGGAAAGGAAAACTGTCTCGACTTTTGTTTTCGGAACCAGTTCTAGAGGCTTTCAGCCAATACTGTATTCAAAATTATTCGAGTAAGCCCCTCGGGTGAAAGTGGTCTGAAATGAACGAGCTGACGTGAGGTACTTTACGAGGAGACATTCCTGCTGGACCGGTACCGGAGCGACTCTATGGGGCACGTACCGCCGCCACGGCATTGCGGGATTTCTACGTTTGAGGGTCACAACTGTCTTATCTTTCTAAAGCAGTATGCCAATTTAAAAAAAGTAATCTACTGCAGGAGAAAATTTATCCTTGTTTGACATCTAAATTATTTATTGCGATAGATGATTGATTAATAGCTATTCGAATGGGGACTATGCATGGATACCTGGTGAGACATTTCTTTTACAAAAGTATAACCAAAAAGAAAATATGGAACGAAGGTTGTTACACGATTTCCGGGAAACAGGATCGATGAAGATGTTCTTAAAAGTCAAAGGTAAAATTAATATTGTTATAAGAACGAGGTATGAGAGTATCGAGGAATGGAATTTCAAGAGAAAAAAAAGATGGAATATGAAATAAAATCGTAGTGTGGTGAGCTAAAATATATAAATCTGATTGGCGGGAATGGACAGAATATTTGAAATGAAGAACTTCGAGGATACGTCGTGGGCGATAAGTTTACAAAAAAAAATTACAAAATACGGTACAAAAAATTACCAATTTAAAATACTGTACTAAATAAAAAGATAAATTTGTCTAATTTTGGTAAAGACGAACACAGCTAGTGACTCCATTTCAACACGTCATTCGTTTAATCCATATCTCCTCGTTTTTCTTCTGACGAGTTGAAAAATCTTGAGAAGGACGAATGTGTGGCTCAGCATATGACAATTTGAACATAAAACGATTTGAATATGAAAAAAATATTCTAGTCTATGAATACTAATGCTAAAATAAAAAAATATCATTACTTGATGCGCCAGAATAAGTACTAGCGTTCTGAAGATGCTCTCGGCGGAGCCTTCCCGCTAGGGAGCGCGTCCCCCGGATGGCGGATGGGGGATCCCTCTTAGGAGGGGTCTGAATATTGAATATTGAATAAAGACCCGTGAACCAACAGGTACCCAGTGATGGGGGGTATAGCCCACTTTATCCTGAGGGGACATAAATATTCGGGAGACCAGTTGTCCCGCGGTAACGGGGCCTCCTGGGCTGGGCTAATCACCCGCCTGGGAGTACAGCTGATTCAAAGAAACCTATTGAATAGCCTCGGTGATGGACAGATTAGACGGAAAAAGATCCAACAGGCCAGAAACCTAGCAACATACCGAGATGAGTTCGGCTCCTGGCTGGACGCTTCCTTACGCTGAAAGGCACTATAGGGAGAAGTGAAAGAAGAAGTTCTGAAGATGAACGAAAACTTTATAGAAAACTTTACAGTTACAGATGGTTATCCATCTTCTCTTCATTATATAATTGAAAAATACTAAGCTATAACACATACCGTCTCTATTATTTTACTGTTACAGTCAACTGGATGGGACTAAAGTAATTATAGAGTTTTTCAGCAGTTCGCAATGCATTCAACGACTTAATTAACCTTCAATAAAGTTTAGAATCCTCGTTTTTCCACTTCCATCCATTCCAAGCTACCGCTTGGTTATTCCAATTCCATAGTGAAGTATGTATATAATGCTATGCAGAATAAAAATTATTTACAAAATACTGTTTCAGTTGTCATCCGCATGATGGTATAGAAGGATCATTCCAATTAAGGATTGATAAATTATTTGCCACTTCTATAATTTTGTTTCTATTGAAAACTAGTTTCGAATGTTATACATTCATCTTCAGTTCTAAAAACTCACAAAAATTCAAAAATAAGCAATTCAAAATATAGTTTGGTATCATTATACATATTAAATTAAATGTAATATAAATATTTATATATTAATTATTAATATTGTAATTAATTATTATTAATAGTAATTATTAATAATATAATATTACATTATATAAATAAATATTTATACTACATTTAATTTAATATGTATAATAATACCAAACTATATTTTGAATTGCTTATTTTTGAATTTTTGTATTGTATAGAATTGAAGATGAATGTATAACATTCGAAACTAGTTTTCAATAAAAACAAAATTATAGAAGTGGCAAATAATTTAGCAATCCTTAATTAAAATTTTTTGTTTTACCTGATTTACATTGGCTTTGAAGAAGGAGGGGTGATGGAAAAGATGAGAAGTAGACGAAGAGTTTTGAGTAATTTAATAGATTAAGAAGCGGATCGGAAGGAATTATCATATGCTGTGGAGGTATTGGTCGAAAGGTCAAGTTCTGGAGTATATAGAAGATAGGAATCGTAGCTGATCAAAGGCGGAGCAAGGAGATTGTGTAGAAATAGGCATCTTATTAAGGAAGGAAACTGCTTAGGAATTATCATTTGTGTAAGGAATGATAGAACCACTTCAGTTCGGGATAGAAATTGGTAACAAGAGAGTGATCTCTAGACAAATCTGACAAAAAAGTTCATCGTGTATTAAGTAGATGAATACCAGAAAGTACCTACTACTTATGGTGGTTTACACGTTCAAATTGATTTAATACTCTGTCAGTCTTCTCAACCAATTTCAGTTTTTGAAAAAGGATGCCCATCAGTTATATATATATTTTTTAAATTTTCTTAATCGTTGCGAACGGATTATATATAAGAACAATTGCTTTTGAAAAGCCACACTTGGTATCCACGGCTATTAGCCATTCAAAGAGAGGAGAAGAAGAAGTGTGAAGGCTTTGTTAGCCGGCCGTGGCAGGCGCCCACTTAGGGCCCGCCGGGTGTAGTAAGCCTCTCCGCTGCCGTTAGTGCTTCTGCAAAAAAATGTTATTGTGCCCCGCGACGGTCGGATGAAAGAACATCTCGTATTATTTATTTATCCCGTTCCTCGGTTCACTGGCCCGCCAATTTATGTCAGCATTCCTTTAACGACTTCCCCGCTAATAAAAGTATACATTTTATAAGTTTATTACAACGGTTCTGCTATAGTATAACCGGATTTGGCTTTGTAATAATTAAGTTCAATAATTGTTCAATAAAGGAATCGTACCTAGAAATAGCTTCTAGAGCGTAATTGCAAACCGCATGGCCCCCGTTTCTAGCCAGGCCACTTCCTTATCAATCATCTTACACAGGCTGTTTTAGGAATTTTCGAGATGCGGTTTTCAACTGAAGTATGCAGACAATTCATGAAAATAGGCTGTTGATAAAAATCGTACCTCCTATGTTTCTGGCAATCTGCTTTTCTAATGCAGGTGGGGGTTTCAGAAACCACATTTACTCAATTTATTTATGCAATATACTATGTATTTGTATCGGTTCCAGAAGGGAACTGATCAATCAAACTGAATTATTGATTTATCTTAACTTGAAAAGCTAAGACTACCCGTGCAGTGTTCGCTAGGTTGGGATATTATAAATACAATTGGAGATCCTTTCCAAAGGTGTCGCGTTTAACAATTCACTTAACTAAACTATATGATGGCACGCAGAGTAAATATAATAATAGATTCTGACTTTATCTAAGATAATTTATTAATTAAACTGCTGGTATAATTATGAACAATTTGAAAATCGAAAAGATTTCCTTCTATTCCAGTACTCTCAATACATGGCATACCTAATTAATTTGTGATCCTTTAAGCTTTATAGGGTTTGGATCAAATCATACAAAAATCCATTTTTTTTTGTTGCTAATATTTAGGATTTTCCTCGTTGGATTATTATTTTACCCAACGTTTGACTCAAAATTGAACCTTTACACTAAAAATTCCACTTTTCGGAAAGAAAAACAACACAATTTTTGAAGTGCTCTTTCTCGATAACTCTTGGACCTACTGAGGTGTGGTAAAAATAAATTTATTTTATAACAGGTAAGAATATTTCGTTCGCTACCTTACATGCTTTTGAAATTATTAGCGAAAAACAAAAAAAACAGTGTGAAATTAGAAATTAAATTCCTCTCATTAGCTTGCCTGACCGAATCAGACTGTATACTTCACATAGCGTAAATGCCTCCCAGACATTTACTGAGACTGTCTTCTTTCCTTTAACTATTTAATGTGTTGAAGCATTCTCAAGTTTAATCGGAAGGTCGTTGTATTTCTTTCGTAGTAGTCTTTATTTTGGCTAGTAATCTCATCCCAAGCTATTTAATATATATATATATATATATATATATATATATATATATATATATATATATATATATATATATATATATATATTATATAAGTATTGTTTTTCAATGAATTTATATACTTGTCTCTAAATAATTTCCTCTAAGGAGACTTTCTGTCATAGATCTCCCTTTGCCGTAGTAGGCTTTCTGCAAAGGAATGAATATTTATTCATGTACAAGTATGTTATTTTTCCTTCTTTACTCATAAAAAAAAAAAAAGGATAATAAGAGAACCTGTGATTTATCTAAATCAGTTGTTTTGCTGTGGTAAAATTATTTTCTTCCTGTAATTATGTAAGCCTTATTTATTTCAAATTGTCAATGTTTATTTTCATGGACAGTTTGATTTCATATTTAATTTCATAATTGCTTTGGTTAATCTACAGATTTTTTTTTGATAATGTTTTGTTTTATTTTACAAATAAGCTTTACATTCCGTATTTCCTTGATATTGTTTTGACTAGAAACAATGTGAATTTAATAAGTTTCATAATCTCAAAACACTTCTTTTTCAAAGAAATATAATTTCACACCACACTTTTTGGCAAATCTAGACCAATCCCAAAAGAAACATCGATTTCATTTATACGATTTATAATCGACTTTATTTATAAGCTTAATGTAATTAGATGTTTTTTCTCGAATTGGGGTCTCTGAACCCCAGCAGGAGGCTGAGAAAAACACACACACACACACACTTATATATATATATATATATATATATATATATATATATATATATATATATAAAAATAAATTTGACTGATCGCCTCCTATTCAGTAAAAAACGTGACTTACTTGATGAAAGAACAGAATTCTAAAATTTCCTGATTTTCTATATGGATTTGGACCTTGGTCGATATGAACTTTTATTTCTCTTGAGTTCTGCCATCACCTCTAATAAAGCTATTAGGATATTTTTAATCATTTACGGAAAACCCTGAAAAGACAAGCGAAGTTCCCATATACTTCACCATATCAAAATCCAAGAGCTACGAGATCTGGAGTCTACAAGTGCAGTAGATTGCACCATTCTTGTTAAGTAAAGCTTTATTAGCTCAGTATTTTCCTTTATGGAATCGTTTCTATTAAGCTTTTATAGAGTTCATTACAGGTAATGAAGTAGGACTTTGCTTTATAACCTCTTTGGTATGGAAGTTAATCGAGGAGGAATGAATGGCCATTCTTGCTGAGTCAGTCTATTTTTATTTATTCTCGTTAAATCTGTCTATCTCAATTATCGTGTTTAATGGCGCTCTGAAAACAGGCATGAATATTGGATGGTTTAATAACTCATAAATATTAACAAGTAATATTAATAATTTTTATTTTTTTAATCTTTTGTGGACCACTTAAACTTAACTATCTCTTAAAACACATTTTTGGCAGATTGTATGTATGAGAAATTTACTTTGTAGATTTAAATTGACCTCTAATTAGCCATTCTGAAGCTGAAACGTGAATCGATTTCTCTTCGAAGACCGCCAAAGTTTTGCCATAGTTCATTATTTCTGTTTTGGTTCAACGTCCAACGGTCATTGCTCTCCAGCATTTCAAAGAATTCCTGAAAATAACAGGCGGCTAGCGGGTTGGAGATTTTATGATAGGTAATTGGGATCGGTTAAGGGCATGGATGGTTATTCTGTCTTGTAATTCCTTCTGATACCTGAGTAATTAGTGTAATGGTTTTAATTGACGACTAATTACTTCCTCAAAATCACACTTTAATCGATATACGCTACTACGGATCTAATCTAATTGAAAGCTGAACCTTTTTTCATTTCAATTAGAGTGTTTAGCTCAATAGCCTGAAGTTCTCCGTTATGAAAAGAAGGATGTAACATTGTCCTGTGCTCTGCGATTTATAGCCATTTAAAACTTTTTTAAATACTGTATATGTGGTATATCTATTCGTTTAGTGTTATATTTGATAATTAAAGACGCTGATGGCGGAGCATGATAGAGCGAGGCACCGAGTGGGCCGTTTCGGAGTGGTGAGGGTTCGATTCTCACCAAGCTAGATAATATATGAACAGTTTCTTTTTTTTTTTTAATCAAAATTCAGTATATCCACTTTTGGAAAATTATTACAAAAAAAATTTAAGGATGGCATCTCATGGAGGTAAGGCAAATTTGTATTGAAAATATTGATTTGTAACACCTATTTGACAGGGGAAAATTTAAGATTTGAAATTAACTGAATAACTTTTAGGTGTAGAATATTAATTTGTCAAAAAAATCTTTGTTTTTGAGAAGTGGGTTTTATTAAATTTTGATCGAAAACTTCTCATTTATTTCGTGGCGGTCCTTCGTGAAGAAATCTTGATACTTCCAGTCTGGTAATGGGAGGCAACGTCCAGGGTTAGCAAAAAGGACCAACAGACCGATCCGCTGGACTTGTTCCCCGCTCAAAACTAGAACCGTTACCAGTTTCTTTAGTAATTGGAATTTGTAGAATATTGATTCCTCCTTAATTACCATAGTTATATAATTCAGTGTTTAAAGGGGCACCACTATGCTGGTTTTTTAAGGAGGGGAACGAATCCACTAAGATTAAAAATCTGTTGAATAGACAAGTACTGGACTTATATCCTATTAACTTGTATCTGGAGGAGGCTCAAAATGCGTTAACTTCCGTCCGGACAAAAAAAAAGAAAATCCATGACGATAATCTAAGCGCCAGAAGATCTTCCAGAGAACCTTTTCATTTCTTAGCTTAGAATAAATCAATGATTGCTCAAGAACTTCTGAATTGAAATTTGAATTGATGAAAGCAAGCATTGCCGTATCAATCTTTAAATCCGAGAATCCTACAATTTCCGCAATAATGTCATGAAAAAGAGTTGGTTAATTCGAATTCGTGAACGGATTTTAATTTGCGAATTAAATAAAAATTAAATCTTTTTAAAATTCCACCTCCCTCTCAAGAAAAAAAATTATTTTTTATAATTCCTTTGTTTGTTTTTTCTTTCGGCTATCTTCGCGGTGTCATTAGGTGGGGGTGGTGGTGTTCCCAACCATTTAGCACATTGGTATTCTCCGATGTTATTCTTTTCTGGTATGGTATCCTCCCATTTCTAACAATGTACTCGTTGTATGTGAATCTTGCTCTGTCTCGAGACTGCCTTCTTTCCTGCCTAACTCCGGCAATGCGGGAAAATATAATAATTAAAATTTTCTGATATTTGTTTCTCGGCTTAGCTCGACATTGTCCATAAGTGTGGAAGATACTTGTTAGAATTCTCTATTGCCCTTCTGGACTCCATTGAGTACTTCATGCTCTATCGATCTATCCATGCTGATAATCCTACGTAAATATTTTTATCCAACTGGCTGGAGAACTTATTATTGCAGGTTATTTGGCTTTTTTTTCATAGCCGGTGGAAAAGTTATTATTCTTAACTATTGTTTTCGATAAAGCTTCAGGGGTCTGTAGTGTAGAATATATCTATTTAATTATTAATTTAATTTAATATTTAATAATAAATCTATTCAATTAATAAGACTATAAAGTTAATTCAGAATCATGATGAATGCAGGGAAGCAAAGGTTTTTCATAAAAAAACCTTTTGAAGAATACTTATTGACATTCCTGGTTGAATCTATTGATTGATGATGACAATTTAGCTTTTACTTAATGAAGTGAGTATTCAGAATAGCAAATACAGAAACTCATTTATAAAAGCTACCTAGCTCAATAGATGTCGCGCATGACGTCCTCATTACCCTCTTCTTTCTTTCTGAAGATAGTTTAATATGTTACGTTTACGCAGGAAACCGAGAAATTATGCTGCGGATTGCCCGGAATTAGACACGTCTAATTTTCCCTTAAAGGATAATCATTCTTAATCTAGGCAGTAAAGTAGTCAACAATCGGAAACACCGTGGAAAATCCTGCTTTATTTTCAGTAGACACAGTTCAATCAACAATGCTTTGCAAAGAGAGTACCATAACAAATATATCCATTCTAAAATTTGAGGATACCCAAAAACATCCAAGTAACAGATCAAATAAAGTGCAATAGATAATAAAACTGACCCTATAATAGAAAATAAAAAACAAAAATCAGCAAATATAACAAAAAATCTTTCCCGTGATGTAAGATAATCCAAAACTCAAATAGGGTGCGAAAATCAGGAAAAAATACACCTGTCATACAAAAAAAAAACTGTACTTTCTACTGCAGAAATGAAAATATATTAATCAAGAAATAAAGGAAATCTTAGCGCTTATTCGTATTTTAATTACAAACGACCACAAACATCCGCTGCGTTTTACAAAAGTATGTCTATTTCTTAAAAAATTTCCAAGATAAAAAAAGATCGAACATCATACAACTTTTCAATCGTTTTATTCGAAATTCAACTGCACTGAAAACAAATGCTTTCTTGCACAAGTTACCAAACTGAAGGATGAAGGCATTGTTTTAAAAAATTACAAAAGAGCAGAGCAACAATGTTATGAAACCCAAGCATATAATTATTCCCCAGCTCTGACGAATCAACACTTTCTGATGTTGATCTTCCAGTCAAGAAATACATATCACATATCTCTTTGCGGCAGCCAGAAACGCAGTGGAACTGCAATGGTGTCTTCCATCATTTGGAATATTTACAGAAATATCGGCTCAGAAATGGTTACCCGCTGGGAGGATTGGAAGCTCCAACATGCATCAGTTATCAGAGCTGCCAGAACAGTGAAGCTTAGCTATCTAGAGTGCAGCGTCTTATCTTTGTTAAGATAAAATCTTCATGGTAAACTTTAATCTTTATTAAATTGTAATGCAATACGCCAATGACACTTAGGTGAATAGACGAAACCATTATTTGTTTCCCGATAGCATCTTTTCGTGACAAAATTTTCAATTCATGTTTGAATAATTTGATATTGAACAACATAATTACTATGTACGATTTTTGTATTCGTCCATTAGTAGTTAGTTTTAGGCTAATTTGGCTATCGCTATTGACACATGTAATTAATTAAATCTCGACAGGTGTTACTAGCCTTTGCTAATTGGCTGTTGGACCAGGTGGATGTAGGACAGACCCCTCGGCAGTGAAAGTGACCCTGCCTCTGCTGACCCAGAGGCGAACGGCACCAGCTCTCCACAGCATCCCTCATGTCTCCCTTCTGTTTCCCTACTCTTAGTCTACGCTCTCCGCAACATTCCCGACTTTTCTGAGCCTCCTTATACGTCATGACGGAGTGAAATTGACCCATATTTGCTTCCTTCAAGCAGTAATTTCGCTTCCCAAATAGGCCGTGGACATGTTGAAAAAACTCTGATAAAGCATCGTTTTTAAAGTGAAATTGCTTTATTATTAAGAGCGTCTTATTTTTCAAACAGAGAGTTTATAGTCCTCAATTTGTAGAAAGGGGGTCTGCAGCGTTGCTATTTTCGATTACATGGTATTGATGATAACGATTATTTTTCTTACGGTAACAGTTGCTTGGTGTGTATATATATATATATATATATATATATATATATATATATATATATATATATATATATATATATATATACATACCTGAAAATTTGAGCATCGGTTGCAAATGGGTGTGTTGTGACTTTTTAGAGCAGAATTCCACTCATTATAATTTCATCGGTTTCAAGAAACAAATTTCAAAATAGAACGAGAATTTTTATTTTGAGGATTTCCGGGGCAGAATTCAGCTCTTTATGATTTCGTCCCTTTTAAGACATTTTTTTTTATAAAAGAACGAAAATTTTGGCTTTTAGGAGCAGAATTCGGCTGGTTAAAATTTCGCTCTTTCATAAGAAAATTTATGAAAAGCGAACAAAAATTTACATGGTCTCAAGATTTCTAGAGCAGAGTACGGTGTCCCTATGGTCGCTCGTTCTAAGAAAATTTCTAAAGATGAAAATTTGGGTGTTTTTCAGGAACAGAATTCAGCTGGTTATATTTTTCATAATCCAACTCGAATTGTCAAGGTTTTGAAGCTTTCGGAAGCAGTTTAATATGTTATATTAAATGTAAAGCTCGTTGTAATATGTAGTATTCAGCTCGTTTTAATTTCACACGTCATGCTGTGTTTTTCAGTATCATGGCTCAGCTCATGATGCAGAAGTTCAGCTGTTTGATTCATGACAATATATAATACAGTATATGCCGAAACAAAAAAAATATTTCTCTTCTGTTTAGATTATGTTTTTACTAAATTATGTTTAGATTTTTTCCATGAATTAGACGAATTTCGCTTATTACAAAAAATATATATCAAACAAATAGATATAAGAATTATATAAAACAAAATTAATTTGTAAATTAAATCAACAGAATGATCAGTACTTAAATTTTTTATATTGCTCGTATTTAATTTTAATACAGGGTTAATCTTATTTCCTCACAAATGTTTAGTATGAGACCAAATTATCCATTTAGTGAGAATTAGGAGTAGAGGAAGGTTAAATTAAAAAATTTTCATGTATGAATAACGAAATTTTGAATTTAATTAGAAGAACCCGCTTACCCGCAACTCGGAATGTTTTTTCTCCCCTTTAGGTACTTTTATTTTCAGACGTTATTTTGACATTGAAAAAAGTCTGAATATAAACTTCACTAAAAACTGATATATAATTATATAATATAGGCAATGTTAAAAGAAATTCGTAATTTTAAATACTTAATGTTTCATTTGTTACAGACATTTTTAACGAACAGGGCCAAGACGACAATAAATTGTTATAAACGGCAATGAAGTTTCACTTAAATAATAAGTTTCAGGTTATCACACTTTTTATTTTCTTTCACCCTCACATTTTATTTACAAAATCACGTTTTTACACAGTCTACTTCCACAGGTATGGAGTTGCCATGACAACGATGCCTTTACAAGTTGGACACTTTTTCTCTAAGCAATATATTTATGGTTGCGGCTCCGTTCCCATGGATCGTTGCCTGATTTTATGGTCTGAAGCCTTCTTTAATAAACGATCTATCAAAAACAAGAAGAATTTTTTCAAATTGGACTGGTAGTTCCTTAAATTAGCCTGTTCAAACATAAAGTTTTATATAATAGTGTAGATATAGACATAGATATTAGCATATTTAACTTTTGTAAATTCGTTCCATATATCCTCTTAAAAAAGTATGACATATTGCAAAATAATACATTCGAATCCATCCATCAGGAATTATGAATTATTCACATTGTCTTGTATCTTCTGCAAAAACTCGGAAGCTATTTAGGCTTGGAGCTTATTTCCCACTGCGATCGCAGTTTTCTTATCCGATGAGAAAATCGATTAGCAGCTAAACAACAGGAGATGCATTATTCACCAGACGCAGAAGCGGAATCTTATCATTCCGGTCAGAAAGCGGGTAGCTGTTTTCAGCTCCTGTGGAGGAATGTCTAATGCCTACGGTATGGCGGTAAGGTAGGAGTTCTCTGCCAGTTTTTATCTTGTGTGACAACAATCACCGTTTACAACTTCATTCCTATTAGATTCCTTCGTAGTCGCTAGCTAGTTAGCTAATGGTTTACAGGATTCTCCCGATGGTATAAAAAAAACTTACATTTTTCTATGTTATTTTTTTTTTTTTTTTTTGGATTTAGCGTCCCAATGTATTCCAACAAGGGTAGGAACGACTGGCGATCTTAAGGGTTTCCAATCTTTTCCATCTAGAATTGGAAGGTCATTTTATTGTTATTAAATACAATACGAAAATTATATCAATTAAGTAGATTATGTATAAATTTCATTTACCATGCATTCAATGCGTCTTTTGATATTTAATGAATTCGTTGTATTTTTTTTTCTATATTTGTATCAAATACCTGTTTATCCAGTACTAATTATCATATTTATTGTCATCTTAAGTTTTCCAATTAATAATAGATTGCTTGATTACAGCCAATATTGTCTGGGCACGCACGCTAAAAAATATTTGCTTAAATATCATAGAAAATGTTTATGATGAATTAAGAAAAGTCTTCATTTTCATAAGTGCTGTTACTATGCTATAAAATAAAAATTGTAATCGTATAGATTTATTATTATTCTATTGAGTAAAATTGCCGGATCAACCGTCCTCTCGCCGATAGTATGAAGGAGAGTGGCACATACTCTAGGGCCTAGAAGCGTCCACACTTTAAATCCAACCCTGGATATAGGTGCTTAAGGAATATTATCCAATATAATAGAACACAGCTAACAGAATTACTAACACTAACGAATAGTTCTTCTACATGAAACATTTATTGTTATTTAAATACGATTTTCCGTATTAGAGCCTCTCTAATGGGTAATTAAAAACGCTAATGCACCGTTTAAAAATTAGTTCAAAGAATAAGAAATAATAGCTCGATCGCGAATTCTTCATTTATTAAAAACATATTTTTTTCTTTTTTGATTGTTCTATGTTGTCATTATAATAATATTGGTACCATTTTATTGAGTTGAGGCTAGCTCTGTGTATTGGGGCTATGCCCAAAGTCAAATAAATAAATGTCTTTTGAAGAGGAATGCTTTCATAAATAAACAATTCTAAACTATAGACGATCTCAGTAAGATCGATTAAATTATGTATTCTAGCTGTGTACAATTCATAGTTCATTTGTTATATGGTGTTTATTTTGAATGACACTGTAGCGAAATACGAATCTAAATTATGGAACATTCAAATTTATTGAAAATTAAGTCAGTACTGATTCGGACCCTTTAGAAAGCAGTGATTCTGGAAACTGACATGTTGATTCCTAAAAAAACAAACAAATAAAATGAAAGTTGGGAAGATCCAAATCATCTTCCTGTGGGAACTTACACCGGTGAGCTTCCAATTCGCTCGAAAAAATTTATGATATGGAAGCCTGATTCAGGACAAGTTAGACAGCCATTAGTAGGTCAACAAGATATTTATGTATATTTTCTATACCGCTTAGTACGATTCGGTAATTTTCATTTACATTTTAAAAATGTAATTAATTAAATGAAAATTTAGTTAAGGCTATCTATAACAATATATAAAATTAATAATGCCACCTTAAGCTGTTTGTGGATTTATTAAGATCCATATTTTTAGTCGTATTTTCCCCGAATTCACTAGGTCGAAGGTCGGCGGTGAAGGGCGGGACTGCGTTTTCTTTCATAGCCTCTAGAGCACGATTATGGAAGTTTTGGAGTTGTCTGATATATATATATATATATATATATATATATATATATATATGAGCATCTCCAGCGGCCCCCTTTAGGTCAAATGAACTGAAATTTGGTATGTAGGTTTTTCTTCCAGCCAGAACGATACCATAAAAACATGGGTGAATTCCAGTCAAAATTTCGGTAGGTCCACCTTGAAATTTCGGCGTTTTTAAGGTTTTGTCTATCTCCACAGCTCCACCAAATTAATTTATAGGGTTGAAAATTTGTATTTGAATTGAGTTGATGTTAGAAAAATATCTTTTGGGAATCTCAACTTGGTTACCAGAGTTTTTCGATTTTTTTAAATATTTACGCACCTTTAAAACGCCTCTAAATTAAGGTTTTGCGCATCTCTACTGCTTTATCGAAGTTCAGCGGAGAGGCAGAAAAATATAATAAAAGTATAGCTAAATTTCTGTATGTTATGGAACTGTCTTGGGCGGATCTCAAAATTTTTCTCACTTGCCCGTTTTTTTAATATTTTGTAATATTACAGAAAATACTACTTTCGTGACGGCGCTCTGCTGCTCGCGGATTTTTTTCTACTTAACCAGATATATCCCAGATAAAATGTCTTACTTTTTACTGTTTAATGGAAAATGATTTCTATTGAGTAGGTAACGTAAAAACGTCTTTGGTCATTCATGTTATATGCCAAATTTGATGTAGCATGTTTATGATGATACATTTATGTTGTCTTCTTTTATTGGTCCTTAAATCTAATGAAATATTCCACTATTAGTATTTATAAAAACAACTTACTTCATTCATATATGAATAACAATATTAAATTTTGTTACAATGATCATGAACCAACTGAGATGATCCACAATTGAACTATAATCAATGGAAACAATAGACTTGTAGCAAATCCACTTTTCCGCCCTTTTCTTTTATCCATGTTATTCTACTAAAAGAAAAGAACATATCTAGCAAACGTATATACAATTTTAAATTAAATTTTAATTTAATATGAGAATCTGGGCTCTTAACAATTTAAAATCATTATCTATGATAAAAAATAAAAAAGTAGCGCCTAAATATTGGAGTGATCATTTTTGTTTTTTTCTGTAAATTTCAGAGAAAAAATTATTTTTCGGTTTCGATGATATTTTCAATATAAAAATATTTTTTTTTGGTGCGCTGAATCAAAATTTGCTTTGATTTTTGGAATTGCCGAATAATCTAAACATCGTTTCCAATTTATCTGAGCAAAAACAATTATTTTTAAAATTTGTATTTTTCTTTAATATATTCTGAAATACAAATGTTTTGGTGGGAAAACCAGGTCGATATTATTTTCCTAACTCGAGATATAAAATAAAGCAGCTTCAGCGTATTTTTTTTTTTTTTCTTGACTCCTAGAGCCCATTAGAACGAACGCTGGGACACGTGTCCAATGTTTTTGAATATAAATTTGTCGAAAAAAATTTGGTTGAAATCGGTAACCCATTGACTGTACTCTCTCTTTGTTTGTAAACCTGCGGTTCCGTGCTGTTTCCATAAACATTCGTACCATCAAAACCAAAATGTACAAGACCAAACTTCCCATCTCTGTCTCTGTCAGCCATCCAGATGTTTATATTATATGTGATATGAATTATTTTTCATTTTCGCTAGTCACCCTTCTTTACTGCACTAATTCTTTCTTTATGGTAGGCCAATTTATTGAGGCCCGCTACTGCTAATGCCGGAATAAATTCTCTACGTTTATTTGCTTTCTCTCGAGAAAAATAGAGTAATTTTATGAAAATTAGTTTGGATAATCCCTGGTTGGGTGGTCTTCAATTAGCCGATTGATTTAATGGTAATTGCTGTATCCTTCGTTACTAAGGTGCATTTAATTGTTTCCTGGCGTTGAGACCCTTGTTTGACCTCGTAAAGTCAACATACTTCGTGTGAATGCTATTGACTCTTTCAACTTTATAGCAACCTTGAACTTTGATTATGTGAAAAATAATCGGTTTTAGTTTATTGAATGCTGCTTCTTCGACTACCAATATCAATTGGACTAATAAAAGATATATATGAACTGCTTATAGTGAATTAAATTTAAGTATTGTATATATCGCCCATCCAGAATCAGTTGCGTAAGTATGAATTGGGATGCCCCTGGCAGTCAAGTTTTTGGATCCCCTAGACTTCTTACTCAGCATTGGAAGAGGTGGCTGTGTGTTATACATAATAATGCAATGTTGCTTAGTAATTGTATTAATTCATATAATATTGTATTACTGAATATAAACACGATTTGATATTATATTTTATTGTTATAATGACCAATTCGAGACCCTCTTGGGACGAGCCTCGTGGCATTTCAAAATTTCAAATGTCAGAAATGTTGATGGTTGAACCCAAATCATTCGAAAGAGTAGCCAACACTCAAATATCAGGTCAAACCAATGGACACAATAGGTGATTTATCAGCAATATGTGTTAGAATAAACACGTTGGGGACTTCTATATAGGCCTGTTTCTAATGTTCCTTTTTACAAAAAACAAATTTTTTGAGTTGTGCGATGTGTCAAATTATTATTGTTTTTGTTTATTCTTCTCTAAATGTTTTAATAGTGTCTCCTTCCCGGAAGACAATTCAAGGGAATGTAGACAGTGGCGTAACCAGGATTTCATGGAGATTTCGGGGAGTATCCAGCCAAGAATCTACTTCGAAGAAATCCACTCCGTGTATGGAAGGGAGCCCTCTCTAAATTTTATATTTTATTTACCTAGGTATATTATTTATGAAATAACATTCAAATAGTTTTATGCAAATTTGTTTACAGATAAAAATAATTAAAAGTATTTTGTGATTTCGGATGGGGAGGAGGTCGGACCGAGGGTCCTCCCTCTGGCTACGCAACTAAATGTAGATGATATTGTGCTATTTCATTTATTTAAAAATTGTCTCGCAATCCTGAAAGTATCAAGCACTTCTGTACGTCTCTGTTGCTTTTCTATATGAGACCATTCGAAGAAATAATTAGAGGAGCCACTATTACTTCATTTAATTGTCTTTAGCTCTAAGGCAAGCTCCTAATACTTATTTTTTCGGCTTATGTGGTTAGTAAGTTGGAATCATATGGGATTGATATGTCTATGATTATGGCCGTTTTATCTTGTTTGTATAAAACTAAAATATCTTGTCGGTTATGGATTACCATGTGGTCCCGTAATAACTGACTCATCCCAGTAAAATTTTGTATTTGCAATTTAGACTAGTTTTTCTAGGGTATAACGATACTATGGGACCAATTTACTTGCAAGTAGCCCTGAGTTCCTGCAGATATTTTGGTGAAATATTTTTTTCACATTGTTGTGCCTCATCAAATTGTCTGTCTCAAACAGGGCTTTGTATCTATTTGTCACATGCTGGATAGATTCATGAGAATGGCATTTTGCTGTGAAAAGCTTCTTTAGGATACGCCACCCTATAAGTCCTTGTTTCTATGACTTGTTCTTGTATTTCCATCTATAACTCTTCTGTTTCATCGAAGATTTGACCTGCCTTTTACTGGTGTCGATCTCAGGCAGTTTGAACTACCATGCTGTTCCTTTTCCTTCCATTCATTTTTTAAATGAATAATGATTTTTAATAATAATAATTTAAATTTAATAATAATAGTAATCATTTCTTGTTATTGTTATTACTATTATAAACATAGTTTTATCACACGAATTTCTACCTTAACCAGTATTATTTTAATTTTATTTTTTAAAATTAATTTTGTGGTTCCATACAATGCCTGAGAAACATTAAATTTTTAGTACATATCTGTATTATTTTTTTTTTTTTTTTTTTTATATTCCATTTCTAGTGCTTCTAGAAAGATCTCGCTTTATCTACTAATATCTATGCTTCACTTTTAAGAATTTAATCTTTATTAAAAACGAATAATGTACTTATAGATAAAAAAAAAAAAAAAATGAACGAAGATGATGCGATCTAATTTACATTGATTATATGTTTGTAAATTCGATCTCACCTTTGTGGAAAAATTTAACGCCATTGCAAAGTGATAAATTTGCTAGTTTTTCAAACAATATCTCGCAAAAAATGTGATGCAAATTGTACATCTGACTAAGGAAAATGAAAAAGAACAATAAACAATTTGGATTTGGCGGATCCGGATAAGCGAGGGGTCTAACTTTTTTTTTCTCACTAATTCATGGCAGTTTGTTTAATACAAATCGAAATATTCTGGAGTTTATTTTTTTTTTTTATAATTAGGTAGTATTTTTTTTTTGCATTAAATACTCTTGTTAATCATTGACTTTCTTTGTTCAAGTAAAAAATATTTCAAGCTTTGCCGCGCCTCATTCAGATTGACGATGCTATTATATTATCTGTTCTCAAAGATCTATTCCTGGAGATCTTAAAGAAGCTCCTGTGAGCATGTTCTAAAGTAGCAAGTAGGTCAGGAGGCCATTTTGTTAAGAGGCGCCTCAAAGGATTAACATGAATGGTTATAGAGGAGGAAGGTCAGGCACGGTTAGCGGATTTTTGTGGGTTTGGAGTTCACCGCGAGATGATAAACGCCAATTTCCGGTCTTGTATGAAACTTGATAGGTAGGTATTAAGGCCGAGGAGATGAGTCTTTAGGAGTAAATACGACTAATTTGTGATATTAAATTCTGGTTAATTTGTAATTGTAAAGATGAAGTTCTAACTTGGGCATGTGAGTCTTAGAAGCGATCGTCATCTCAGATCAGAACTATGATACCTCCAAATTTGGCTTTTCTTTTTTTTCTATCACCTAAAATAGTTGAGACTACTGAACAAATAGCCTATCTATATCTATAATACTTAACCTTAAGCTCGGCAATATGACCACACATGACACTGTTTTATTCGCTTAATCTCTTGATACAGTTATATAACAAAACAAAAATGAAGTGTGCCCCAACACGATCCACAATCTGCAGAAAAATATGTTTCAGAACTCAATAGTAAAAACAAAAACTGCTTAAAATGTAGCAAAGCTACAGCAAAAGTATAATCCATGAAAAGAAAATGAATTCATGAATGAAAACATTTTTGAAATACAGTCTGTATATAAATGTAGGGGTTAGGAGAAAAAAAAATACAGCTATATTATTCAATTTTGCTGCCAAGTTTAGGGATATATGCTTTTTAATAATTATGTTGTAAAAAAATTATTTTTTTTTTTTTGTAAAAATATGCTACTTTTTAAAGCATTTTTATTTAAAGTTTAGGGTTATGCTAGGAAATAAAAAAATTGGTTTATACCTTCAAATCATGAAACGATAAAACAAAAAGTAAAAAAACTCTGCTGTAAAATTTTATTTTCGGAGTTATGCTATTTCTACTCTGAAGTTACGATATGTAAAAAAAAAAAGGGTTAAACTATTTTTTTTTATTGTTTCTATCTAAATTTTAATAGTATAAGAGGGGAGGGAGCCTCCCAAGTGAGGCTTTAGTCTCTGAAAAACATGGGAAACAGATTAAAAACAACAATATGTACACAAACATGATTAAATACAAGACAATGCATATAGAAATAACCATTTTTTAAAAGGTTATATGGTCATTAGCACCCTAAAATATATAATAATCTAATAAATAAAGTTAATAAACATTAGCCTTAACCTCATCCCTAACCTTATCTAAAGTTAGCCTAATAAAGTTTGTCTATTAACTTCCACGGATATGAAGTTGTCATGACAACGATTACTGACACCTAAGTACGTACGTGGTAGATGTTAATATACTTAAAACGTATTATTAATGCGCATGAGGTCAATAGTTAAATAAATGATTCAAAAAGAATATTTTTTTGTAATGAACAGTTTTATTTTACAATCGTAACCAAATTTATTCACTGTTATCAGTTTATTTTTACCAACTTGTTACTGTAGTACGAATGATCCTAGTGCTCGAAATAAATAAATATTAATATGTTAGTAGAGGCCACATTATTCCGCCTTTTATATCGCAACACCGCAACCATAACCAGTTCTACTACTAAGTAAATTATCCAGTTTCTACAACTGAGAGTGTGGCTGAGTAAATTACTTTCTAATTTGGATGATGCATAAGGTCGTGCTAAAAAAATCAAGATTTTCTTCTTCCGGGATAAAAACTCTAGAACATGCAGACATCTAGAATATGGGAGTATCTTAACATACTTCTGTAGATAGACTACTCATTTTTACATATAGTTGTTGTCACAGCTGACTCCCTACTTAAGATTTCACGAACAATTATGATGGGCTCATTCCTGACGTGACCGCTGTCAGTTTTATTTCGACAGACGTAAACAACACGAATATTTTACTTAATTTGTATGCAGCATCTGTTTTGATTATTTTACACCAAGACAAATATGTCGACGTCGTATTTTTAATAAGGCTTAAGCGCCAAAAATTTGAAATTTAGGTTGCAATTTATTATGAGACATAAACACCACCTCTTTCGGTTCCCGTTCAAGGTATATCAAAATAAAAATTGGAAATGATCTAAAAATCCACTATTGATGACGTAAGCACCAAATACTGACGACTCTCAGTCCTTGTCTTGGCCAGTGCTAGACTCATAAAAATTGTATTTTATATGGTAATTATAAAAGCTTTTTCACCTTAATTTAATAAAGTTCTACTGTAAACGATAAGGAATAAAATTTCAAAAAAAAATTATTTGGGGAAAAACTTTTCTTAGGCTTCCGGTAATGTTTGCTAAATGGCGCTTACGTCTTTTTCAAGCTATATTGCTGTATTTCTATACCAAACGAACCCCATTTAAATCCTAGTTTGCTTTTGAGTTGTGTATCAGCGTATGAATCATGGGTAACACATCCTGGGTCCTCTCACCCCAAAAATGGGTTAAAGCGGTTTTAACATAGTATTGACCACACTATGTCCCACGAATACCGTTGGATCGAGAATCGGGTAGCTCTAATGTACCCTAATGTTCCGACTGTTACGTGATTGATCTATTTTCTAACTTTGGAAACATCACAAATGCCTACTTTATTTTGAAAAACAAGGATAATTGTCGAAGTTCTTACATTATTTTACCAGTTTCAAGAGAAATAAAAAACAAAGGAAAAATTGTACATAATGAAGTGTTAGAAAGTACATCGAGTCCCACTTTTCGGCAAAATGGTATTTGAAGCTTTATTACAGTAATTTGTCCATAGTAGTAGTTTACCGATATCGAATCCGCCTCCTTTTCTCCTTAGTAATGACGGCTGCCACTAAATTACCGCGGCGTTCCAAGGCTGCGTTCCAGCGGATCAGCGTCCGGGATCCTCGGGTCTATTGTCGGCCCTCAATGGAAAGCTATTGGGGCTAGTTAGGGAATGAGGGAGAGGAAAAAAAATTGTCACGCGTCTGACACGTCCATTAATGGTTCAATACATAATGGCTTTGACATCCTGCGTTGCTCCATTGATCGCTGTATGTCCATCTTTATGTTGCTTCTAGAAGGTAAACCGTTTTGTTTAAGAAATTTTTTCTTCTTTAATAACTTCGCCATACAGTATACTTCAAAATTTTGGTACTTATAGTTAATTATTTATTATTATCATTGGTGATATTTATCAATGTTAATATGTATGCCTTACGCCATCCGTGAGCGTGGTTTGGGGTTAATAGCTCAATCAAAAGGCAGCTGGTAAGATCCACACGGGCTTCATCATATTTACAAATTTTCTTAAATTTATATCTCGAACTGAGAATTAAGGAATATGAAGGATTGAATAATTCTTTGAATTTAGCGTCTCTTCTCTTCGTAACGTACTGGTCAAGTAATAAAGAAAATCGTGAATCACAAAAAATTATCACGAAGGCCGCCAGATTGAAGCACCTACTTTATGTGATGATAAAGCCGCGAGAGTTCAGTCAAAAAAATTACTTTGTTTTTAATTTACTGTCGGGAATATAATTTTTTTTTACTATTTTCTATTCCATAATACACCAATGGAAGAGGCTTGTATTGAATAAATCTTTCATGTTCCATGTAATGGATGTACTGCTGGTATAAATTATGTTACGAAAGAATTTTGTTAAGGGGCGTACATATTTTTTTTATTCGATATTTTTATTCTATGTATGTTGAAACGTAAAACCTCAAATTTTGTTGGGGAATTAAAATTGTTTTTTTCTCGGTCCATTACAAAGATTCGTTATTGAAAATAATAAACCAAAAATGAATAAATAAATTGCCTGCGAGTATTTGAAAACTTAAAGTTACCAAGGCAGTCAGTAAAGAACATATAATTTTTCTCATTTGTGAATTCTAATCTATGTGCTGCTATCCTTCGACCATAACGTATCAAACAGTCTTGTTAATGATTAGGTTAATAAAACTCATTCTTTGAGAATTCATCTTCTTCTTGGCACTGTTCTTCAAAAATATCTGTCTCTTATCTCTGATTCATCGAAGGCCCATACGTTTTAGCGAGCATGTTCTGAAGCCGACAAATACTTGATTAGTCAAGGTTAAAAAAAAAATGGATGTCTTACTCTTTCTCGATAATCTTGCCATCTTAGCTCATTACGATATATTATCTTAACAAGGTAAATCTGATGTAATGTAAATAAGTGCGCTTTTCTTCATTGGGTAAAATTTTAATACGGCAGTGAAAAAATATATAGTACGAGTAAAAGAGTAAGGAGTATATATTCACAACGCTGTCCCTTTCCTGTGGTGTCCCTCAGGGCACGTCTTTGTCCCTTACTCTATTTTCTCTTTATATTAACGACCTTCCCATCCTTATCCATCACTCCCAATACAAATTTATGATGACGATTTCTAAATATATCTATCCTTCCCGTCTTCCGACCTATTATCTGCCACAAAAAAACTCCTTGAGGACTTGAATCGAATAAGTCACTGGTCTGTAACTAACAAGCTGAAATTGAATGCAGAGAAGACTAAGGCAATAGAAATATGTTCCAATCATCTCCTCAAAACTGTTCCTCATATCCCAACCTTGTTCCTGAACAATAATCCAATAAAATTCTATCCAACCATCAAAAACCTTGGAATCACTTTTGACCAAACTCTTTTCTGGAACCATGCCTCCGATATTTCTTGTCGTACCTTTTTCACCTTAAAACGACAAAATTACCTTTATCACCTATTTCCGAAAACTCCTAGTTAGCTTCTTAATAATCCTCCACTTTGACTACTGTTGTACCGTGTACGGGCGCGTCTCTGGGGACCTCCAGGCAAAAATAAAACGTTTGATGATTCATCTTCGGGATCCCGAGGGCTACCGATTCTATGAAGATTTGAAGTGGCTTTACGCTTCCTATCGTCGTAAGGACTTCCTGGCATCCTTCCTCTACCATGTCATCCAATCCCGCCATCCATCATACATCTTCAATCTCCTTCAATTCAAATCCTCTGTTCATTGTCCATACCCGTTCTCGGTCTTCGGATTTGTATATAACGCAGCTTTTGACAGATCTTTTCTTATCCGCTCCTCATGCGTATGGAATTTAATTCCATCTTGCATTCTTCTATCTCGTTGCTCCCGTATATTCAGCCACTTCCTGTCCATGCTTTTATGCTTTCATCCTTATTTTCAACTAAAATTTGCACCGAATTATGCATTAATAAATTATCTTTACTTTTGTCATTATTATAAATTCATTCTATTTAACTGTATTTATTTCTTATGTAAATTTATTGTGCTTATTTTTTCTTAAACGTTTAGAAGTTATGTCATTATCATATGATTTATTATAATTTGATCTTTTTTTTTTCTTATTTGTTTATTTATTTTATTATTTGCTGATTATCTTGTTGTTTTTTTATTCTACTGTAAGGCTATAAAGCTCTACTGATATTACCTGTATTATTATTCTAAAGGGATATATCCCGGAATAAATACAGAATTTATTATCATTATTGATTATAGAGGGTTTATATTCAGTGTTTATGGCTTTTACATATTTAAGACTGTATCACAAAATCATATTCACAATGGTCATACCAACCTTATATTATTAAAATTAATTTAATAATAATTAAATTAATATTAATTAATATAAATATAAATTAATATTATAATAATTAAATTATTATTATAATATTAAAAGCCATACTAGCTCAATGCCAGTGAACCCGAAACCACTTTGTCCTGAAAAAGGGTATTGAGTATAAAGATAGTTCATCATAGGTAATTTGAATTACTGTGGATCTACTTTTCAATCTAGGTTTCCATTTTTCGGATTAGTGGTCGTTTTCTATTAGATAGGTACTATTTTCATCCTCCACTTACTGAAACGGTTAATGTAACACGTGTGACACGAACTTCTACATGTAACTTTTCCGGCTCACGTACGTTATGGAGTTGTGTTGCTACCGCTAAGAGAAAATTAGATATTGAAAACATAATTGGATTTCTTAGAGTTTTTATAGAAGGCTCAAGGTGTTCTTAATTTCCACTTTACAGTTAAAAAAGAATAAAAATAAGTAGTATGGTATATCTTTAATTTTTTCTTTCATTTTTATTCCTATATATCCGTTATTAGCAATAAGCAGATTGATGGATCCAATCGAAATCTTAAATTAAACTTTCTAACCAATCAATTTTTAGAGCTGTTGCCTTTATTTTCAGTATTCTCCTTAGCAGCTACTATAATTTGTACTTTGAGTAAGTGTAACCTTACCGATTAATGAAAATATAATTGCAAAATCAAAATTTCAAATCGGAAATACTTTTTATCAGAGATTTAGAGCGATCCAGTTGAAGATCGGTTATATGCTTCTTATAATATACAGAATTTCTGTGCCCGAAAACCGTCATTAACTTTTGCTCTTTTTTTATTATTATTTAATTTCATAACAATTTTTTAATTAATGCATTTCCCGTGATACTGTATTTTTATTTATTTTAATAAAATTATAGGAATTATGGTAGCGATATCAAAGTATTTTTTTTTTTTTTTTTTTTTTTTTTATAATATAAATGAAACACACAACCATACAGAAATTTAGCGTAAGTTAAAAATGTTTTATTTTAAAAGAATGTTTATTTTTATTTTTTTAAATTGTTAATGTTTCATACAAAATATATTTTATTTTAATATATTTTTTTTTTTTAACAATTATGTTTATATTACTGAAATTGTAATACTTTTATAATTTCTCTACTATCTACAGTTGAATTAGTGATTCAAACTATAGACAAAAAAAATTTCGTTAAATATGTTTTATTTTAGATGACGTTTCCATTTAATTTTTATTTTAAGGGGGTCACCGATGGAGGATTTTTACTGATAAACAGTGATACCCTTTTCTTAATAACGGCTGGAGCCATTTAAATGAAGGTTTTTTTACTCCCTAGTATGCAGTAAAGGAAGTATTGTAATCGCGAAAAATTTTCACGGTTTTCACATTTCAACGGACATATCCATTTTGACAAGTTTCGTCGTGACGTCTGTACGTACTTTCGTTCGTACGTTCTCGCATAGGTCAAAAACGGTTTGCCATAGAATGTTAAAATTTTATATTTAGGATTTTTGTAAAATCTAGTTATGAACCTCCATGTATGATTACCGGAAGTAGTACTTCACTTGAAGGCCATTATTGATTTTCATAAAAAATTATATTAAAACATAATGCAAAACTTCTCATATTTAGTATATAAGACTTAAATACTAATATAAATAACGTAATAAATTTTGGTTAAAATTGGCAAACCAGAAGTGGTACTTTACTCTTGAAGGTTATATTAGACTTTCATCAAAAATTATATTATAATATAATGTAAAACATCTCAAATATGGTAAATTACAATTTTATATCAATATAAATAATATAATAGATTTTGGTTGAAATTAAAGAGCCAAAAGGAATACTTTATTTGAAGGTCATAATAAACTTACATCAATAGGTATATTGATATTTATTATAGAGATCATATGGTTCGGTGGTAACTGTGTGTGTGTCGGTATGTGTCAATTTATGGACATCGCGACGCCGAGTGTCGTTTTTCATATACAGCTATCTTCGGAAACTAGTTACCAAATTTAGTGTCACTTTTTGAGCCACCGATTTATAGATTAATAGCCTTACAAGGATGCCATTTGGTGTCCACATCCGATATATTTTATTAATAAAAAAAATGTCAGCTAGGTTGTCAATTGAAATTTAGATTTTTTGTTTGGCCATATTTTGTTGCTATTTAATTTGCAAAATAATGAATTTGCTTTATTGCTTGGAAATTCCTTCCTTCAGTAGCTTTAGGTAATTAATTAATTATTTATTTTTTATTTATATAGGTTTTATTTGTATTTGTTTTTTATTTCATTTCTTTTCTTTTTAAGGTTTTTATTTCTTTTCTTGTCAGGTTAATTAATTGATTAATTAATCAATTCTATGGTACTTATGGTTAGAATATATTATATTCTGAAGTTCGCATTCAAATTTAAATCACTTCTAGAATTCATAAAAGCATGGAGTTGAACTGTTCAAGCTAGAAATGAATCTAAAATAATAATCAGGAAAAAGAAAAAATGACGTTTTTTTCTGTTTTTCTATCAATGACCCCCTTAAAGGTATTAAGTCTTCATCTATTTACATCATAAGATTTTCTTCACGAGAACATTTTAAATTCATGACATAAGCGGAACGCTGTAGAAAAAAAATTGAATTATTCTGAAGAATTCGTTTGTAGTTAACAATAACACTATAATAGGAAGATTACCCGAACACCGGGCGACATTAAAAAAATATGTTTTTGTATGTCGCGAATAACGTCATAGTGACCTTGTTTTCTCGCTCCATAACAAGACTTAGTATCCCTGTAAATATCATATCTTATTAGTAATGATAATGTTTCAAGGTATCTCAAATGGAAAAAAAAGAAATCACTCAAGACTGTTAAACATATTGAAATAAATACATAGTTTATTAGTATTTCTTTGGCATTTTTCTCCTTTTTCATTGTTGTGTCAGATTAATTTACTAATCAGTAGATCTCTCGTCACCTCTCATACGTTTTATTAAGATTTTCTGCATTATGTTGAGTTGTTAGGAGGTAAAAAAAATCTCAAATGATTATTTTTTTATGTTGTCTAGCGTTCAGAAAGTTTTCTTGCCAACATTATTTTCTGAGTAATTCATTTTTTTTCGACAGTGTTTCACCTATGATCTAAATTTATAAACTTTCTCACAAATGAAAATATTACGGGGTAGATAGATAATGACTTATTACCCTTACGAAAAAAAAAATATATGTGCTAATTACTTAAAGAAGAGAATGTAGTTTTTTGAATTAGCCATTTTACTCTAGATCGAACAAAAAAAATCTGGTGTGGCGCGTCCATCGCACAACTTTCCCTTACCGTCCTATAATAATTTATCTTTTTAATATAATTTTAAAGTGTTTACTTAAACAATTCTTTAATTAAAATCACCAGCAATTACTTCTTCTCAACTTCTCCCACTTAAATACAATAAAACATTTTTTTAAACAATTTTAGTACAATTCTGTACACTACCTATGTATTTTAAGTCTGTCAAGTTGAAAATATATTTTAAAAGTTTCGGTTTAGTTTCCATAGAAATATTTTGTTTCCATTAAATAATATAAAAGTAGAAATTATTAAGTTAATTTCTACTTTTGTAATCTTATATTACATTATTATAGAACGTATTGTTAACAACAGATTGGCGGATTGGTAAGAGGAGGTTCGGTCGCATCCGTCTCCTTTCGTGTGCGCTCGGTTATCCCATCTAGTCTTTTAGTCCTTATAAGATACGCTGTATCTTTGCTAATTCCGGTCCGATTTCGATGATTCCTTTTTGTATTTATGAGAATTTAACCACCTTTCATATGATTTCATACTTGATATCCCATAAAATACTTACTTTTCGAGAAAATAAAATTTTCTTTTCGCTATAACTTTTCTCCCTGTATTTTCTCGTTGATATACAAAATACATGAAAAGTTAAAGGAGAAGACATTAGGAAAGTTTCATCAAAATCGTTAGAGCCGTTATCATTGTTAGAACGAGAAAATTGTGAAAACCTATGAAATTTCTGCCACTTCCTGCTAGCCCGGTAGGCTGTATCTTTGCTAATACTGGTCCAATTTTAATGATTCTTGTTTTTATTTTTTAGATAATTTAATTATCTTTCATAAAATTCTTTACATAATTTGCCATAAAATGCACATCTTTAAAGTTATGCGCAAATAAATTATTATTTATTTTACTCTGCATTTTCTCGGTGATGTACTCATATATGAAAAGTTAAAGGGCTTTATGAACAATAATTTAGGCAAGTTTCATCAAAATCGTTCGAGCTGTTTTCGAGAAAATTGTAAAAAAGTGTAAAATCGATTATAAAAAAGTGGCACTTCCGGGTAGTCGATTTTGACGATCAAGTTGCTGTTTTAAAAAGTTAGTTTACAAAATTAACGATTCACGTGCATGTGCCTACCTTAAAACGTAATTTCAGTATTGTGCAACTTATCGTTTTTGAGCTTGGCTGTTCACATACACACTGACCATTTTGCGAGACTTGGTTATTTGGACTCGAGGGACATTAAAACGTGTATTTCCGTTGAAAATTCGAATTCGAAAATTTTCACCATCGCAGTACTTCCCCTTATATATGTAAGATAAAGTAAAATTAAAATATGAATTAAGGGTAAAAAAATAAATAACATTTTTGTCTGCATACTATGGCATTAATTTAAGTGGAATTTTCTTAAGGTGATGATAATTAAAAAAATTTACGTGCTTCATCATCGAGCGATTAGCACCGATGATTATTTATTTTTATTTATCATTTCATTGTTTACTTTATTTTTTAAACAATATATGTAATTTTTAAAAATAGTCTTGAATACTGAATGAAGCTATAAAGTGCCATTCTGATAGATTTATTAATCATTACTTTATCTTTATATGATATGATTGGATTTCTTTATCACTGTTCATCATTGTCCTTAGGTGTGAAAGGTTTTTATATTCATCAGTAAATACTATAAAAAAAAAATAAAAATAATATTCACCCCTTTAATTTAACCTTTTTATCTTCATAAAGATTAGTTTCTCATTTTTCATGAAAACGTCCATAAATCGATATATCTGTGTAATGTTCCATTTGACAAGTAGGAAATTGAGTCTGATATCAGTCTATTAATATATTTATCTTTGAATGTTGGTATTTTTCTAACGTAAATTATATCCGTATGTACGAGTATTCATAAATTAGGTGAGCATATCCACATAAGTTTTAACGAAGAGATGTACATATACTTTTGTTTCATTTTTCAAACCAAATCTCTTCAATTTTAATATTTTTATAATTTTAATTATTTAATAATGTTGGGCTATTCACCAACATTTTTATAATTTTAATATTCTTTTTTCATCATTTATTTATCTTGTTGAAAATATTTAGCCAAGAAATCTTAGAAAAACCGCCAAGAATTGTTCAATTCATCCCCAGATACCGGAAAAAATGAAACATTTAAAACAAATTAAGATTTACTAGTTTTAAAAATTTAATTTTTATTATAATTTTCCTTCATGTATTAGAAATATCTTATTTTTATTTTATTAATTTCTTTTTATTTTTTTCTATTAGAGAGGGTATGAATGTGCACATTTATCAATAGTATTTATTGTTTTTGAATAGTGGTAGATTTTTAACATTTGTAAATAAATGAAATGAAAATGTTAAAAAAAAAAAAAAATGATTTAGGGCCCTAAACTAACTACTGTAAAACCTTTAAGTTTTATTGAGAATGGTTCGTCAGTCAAGGAGATAAAATATGCTTAGGAATATAAGACGACAACGACAAAACAATTTATATAGGTATGCGAAATTTTATATTCCTTACAAGATTTTCTTAATGTTAAAGAAATGATATTTCGACTTTTCCCCTCATCATATGGTACTTTGCTTCTAATTTTCTGTCAACTGGCATAATCATTAAAATTGTTTTTATATGATTTCCCAAGCTCATTATTGATTCATATATTCTTATATTTTGACAAACATTGTCGTACTAAAAATTAAAATGTAACTAGTATTTATATATATATATATATATATATATATATATATATATATATATATATATATATATATATATATATATATATATATTCTCTCTTCCATTACCACATAACCTTTTGTGTGGAAACCTTGAAACGTCGAAATACTGTGTAATTAAAATTAATACGATGTTGTTGGGCAGATACACGTTCACATACTTCCTATCTCATATAAATCGATTAAAATCTTTCTAGAATACTGAAGTTATTATTTAGACATAACAATTACTTGTTTGGACAACAATTACAAATGTTAGTCAACCAAATTAATGTTAATGTTACATTAATTAATGTTAATGTTACACTACAGTGAATGTTAGTGAATAAGACGGGGAGCTCAATACAAGTTGAACAAACTAATATCAAAATTATTCTACCTTTAGCAATTTAAAATGATATCTCTATTGGCTAATATGCCAATTTCTGGAGATCGGGAGATTGACAATTTCGAGAAATATACTTGATCGAATTTGAAAAATTTGATACTCAGTCAAAGCAGAACTTGATGCTCTACAACTTTTATCTTATGAGTTTTTTCTTAGGGCATTATTATATTTACATAATTAAATAATTATTGTTTATCCTCAAACGAGATAGAATATCCCGATATTCAAAGAAATTCTCCCGTTTTTTCGCCTTTTAACCACAATTTTTCTTCAAGCGTTCTGTGCTCATTGATGCGTATCGTTTAGCGTCATGTCACCTTAAAGTATGACCGCAAGGCTTCCCTCTGAGTTAACGGTATAATGGTTAAAAAATAAAAATACCTAATTATGATGTTAATATTGTCGGTCTCTGGTCCTATGAAATTGTTTGTTTAATATTAATTAATTAATTAATTAATTAGAGAAATGCATTGTGCATTGTATGGTTAATGTACCGCTTAGGCTTGTGCGTAAAAAATTATGCGTGCAATAAAGCATCATTAACTTCTTACTACTGTCGTCCCGTTAGTTTATAAAAAAGATCAATAATATAGATTAGCTCTAGTGGAGAAACTAGTCATTTTTCTATATTAAAATTTATATTTTTAGAAATTATTCCACTTACCGTCGATGTTTATGTTTAATAGTTTAAGGGCTATTAAAAACTTCAACCGTGAAATGAACTAGTGTTTCTCTTAATAACTTAACTGAGTCACTGTTTGAAATAACCCTCATATAATCTCACCTGTTTTATTTATTATTTAATTTATAAAAACTAAAAAACTATGGTGGCAATGAAGTTAAATGTCCGAACCATTTAACCTAATTTTTATTCCTGAAAAATTTGAGGCCCGTTCATGTTTAAAACAATGCGTTCTCTTTCCCCATTTTTATGTAATTTAGTCCGACTATACTTCATTAGAAAGATAATTCGTTCCAAAAGAGATTTACCTCAGGGTAGTTATGATCCTGTGCTTAGGGTACGCTCATGATTTCATATTGTTACTTGAAGGTGTGAAAACTGTTAAATTAAACATAACAGCCTAGATGAAAACCCGTGAAGAATCAGGTCAAGAAATTATTACTGAGAAAAGCAAATGTATGGTAAGTAGTTCAAATGGCGACGATTTCAATGATATTTATAAAACAGTGAATGCGTAGAAAAAAATTAATATTCTGGAACCTAAATGACTAAACAAAATTAGGTTTTCGTATTAACGAATTAAGTTCTCAATAAGCCCTGTCAAATAAGGTTAAGAAAAGGCAAATCCTCGGAATGGAAGTTACTGAGATGAAAATTTGCATGAATCTTTATTAGGACTTTCTAAATGGATAAAAATTCTCACAAATCCCTGTCGGTGTCTCGAGTTATTAAAGATCAGAGGTCAAATAAAGTGTTAAAAATTGTTTGTTTTCTTTATACATATCTCGTTTTTTTATACATCCTACAACGTTAGATGTTATTATAAAACTTTTATAAAATTAAATTCTCTACAGGCTTGGTCTTATTCCTTTTTTTTTTTTGTGCCAAATCGGGTACTCTTTTTAGGAGAATGTTTGAGTGTAAATTACGAAAGTGTAGGACATTCTAAGTAAAATAAGCCTTATCTGCCAAGATAATAAAGCCGCTACTTTTAGAAATTGTGACATTTTATTCAAGGAGAAACCCTAATATTTTCGCTGATTTTCATTCCGTGCTCAATGTCATGAAGACTACGAACCACAAGAAACACATTATGAATGCATTTTTTAACCTAAATTACATTTATTAAAATTTGAACCCTAATAGAGCTCTTTTACGTTTACTAGTTCCCGAGAAATAGTATTTCAAAATAAACAATATTTTTCTCCAAAAAACGAGATATCACTTGTTCTTTCTAGATAATCATTATAAACCACTTTATGGCGTCTTTAATTAACTCTTATTTTAGTGGTAATAGACATTTTTACAACTATATTTCCCGAGATATCTAACTTTTCTCAAGATATGACGGCATATCTTGCCGTCATAGCAAAAATAAGTGAAATAACCATTTTGTGAATTAATTTTTGCAAATATCATGGAAACTGATCTTCCTACAAAGATAATCCACCTACACTACTTTATGGTGCATCATACTAGCTCTAATTTTAGTATTACTAGACATCTACTTGTCTAATAGTTCTCGAGATAAAGCATTTTAAAAAACACATTGTACACGCTTATGACATTATGCAACGCCGTCATATCTTGAGAAAAGTTAGATATCTTGGGAAATATAGTTGTAAAAATGTCTATTACCACTAAAATAAGAGTTAATTAAAGACGCCATAAGGTGGTTTATAATGATTATCTAGAAAGAACAAGTAATATCTCGTTTTTTGGAGAAAAATATATTGTTTTTTTGAAATACTATATCTCGCGAACTTGTAAACGTAAAGAGCTCTGTTAGGGCTCAAATTTTAGTAAATCTAATTTACGTTAAAAAAGTTTTTTCGCATAGCCTTCCAGATATCGAGCAAGGAATGAAAAGTGAACGAAAATTTTAGGTTTTTTACTTGAATAAAATTTCGCCCGTAATTTACACACACAAATACTATACTTTCTTAATTCACATTCAAACCTCCTCATAAAATGAGTGCACTATTTTTGCACCTTGTTCCAGGGCTATCCGCGATATATCTACAAACCTGAGATGTAAAAAAAAAACAAAAAAAAAACACGAAATATTTACGATAACAAAAAACCGATTTTTTTCACCTTTTAGCTTTAACAACTTGAGGAGCCGACACCAGATTTTATGAGACTTTTTAGCCAACATAAAGAGAGTCATATTTAAACGAATTTTTAGCTGTGTATCTTTCATTCCGTTGTTGAACCCTTATTTTACTGGGATAATTCGCAAAATTACTCATTTACCACCTACTGCCAGGAAACTTAGATTAAAAGTTAGATTTCACGAGACTAAGATCCATCATATTACGAAACCTCTACGAGACCACTTACGTTAAAGGAAGAACAATACCCTAAGGTCTTCAAAAATTAAGTACTACATTCTATTCAAAGCCAAAAAAACATGAATCTACTGAAGAATTCAGGACGTTGCACAACGCAATAGCGGTGAATGATGCACTCTATATATCATTGATGTGGTAGAACCGCATGTTATGTAGTCAATAGTAACAATATGTATCAACTCCATTTAATCCAACCTCGCTAATCATTATTATTGTGTTTAATTATATGACTATTGTGTTTAATAATAA
The DNA here is from genome assembly GCA_948150685.1 of Rhaphigaster nebulosa. NCBI lineage: Eukaryota > Metazoa > Arthropoda > Insecta > Hemiptera > Pentatomidae > Rhaphigaster > Rhaphigaster nebulosa. The sequence continues at coordinate 30,791,015 of OX411310.1, forward strand.
GTCAGTTTTTCAACTTAAAAATAATGTTACATGTATTCATGTAATGATAATGGTCGATCGGTCGTTAGCTTTCTTCTAAGCTGATTAATTAAATTAAAGGATCATTTTCAAATAAACTGTCATTATCGAAATCAGAAAAAAAATATATTCATTTGCCTAGGTCCTATTTAACAGTTATACCAGTGTCAAAGAGTGTAAAATCTTACTTGGTTTGCGAGATTTACGATTTTTCCATTTTCTAGTTATTTTAAAAAAATAGAAAACCTGTTATGTCACAAGAACTACGCACTTAAAAAAATTTCTTGAATTTTATCTATTTTTACTTTCCCTTACCTATATACGAATTATATAGTAAGGGGAAGTATTGCGATCGTGAAAATTTTCGAATTCGAGTTTTCAACGGAAATACATGTTTTAAGGTTCCCTGAGTCCAAATGACCAAGTCTCGCAAAATGGTCTATGTGTCTGTTTGTCTGTGTGTGTGTGTGTATGTGAACAGTCTAGCTCAAAAACGGAAAGCTGTACGATACTGAAATTACATATTTAAGATTAGCACATGCATGTGATGTTACAGCAACATTTTCGTCAAAATCGACTTACCGGAAGTGCCACATTATATAATCGATTTTACACATTTTTACAATTTACTCGAAAACGGCTCAAACGATTTTGATTAAACTTGCCTAAATTATTCTTCATAAAGACCTTTAACTTTTCATATATGTGGTACATCACCGAGGAATTGCAGGGAAAAAAGTTATGATGAAAAGAATATTTTATTTACGCTTAACTTCAAAAGCATGCAATTTATGGTAAATCATCTATGCACTTGTATGAAAGGTAATTAAATTATCTAAAAATAAATAAAAGAATCATCAAAATCGGACCAGTATTAGCAAAGATGAAAAGAAGAAAAGAATATTTTATTTTCGCATGGCTTAAAAAGTATGCAATTTATAGTAAATTATGTACAGAGTATTGTTTTCAAGTATTGTTTATGTGAACCCTTTAGAATTATATTAAAAAGATAATTATTATAGGATGGTAAGGGAAAGTTGTGCGATGTGCGCACCGCACCAGATTTTTTTTTGTATTACTGCTTAGTAAGACTGGTTGCCGTTGTGAGATGGACACCCAGTAATTAAAATATTATTTTTTGATTTAAATTAGGTGTTTAGTGAATATTTTTGAAATCCACTTCGGACAGAATTTAACTCGCCGAAACTTTTCGCAAGATTATAAAAAAAAAATATTTAAAAAAAAAGAAACACAAAATTAAAAAAAAAATTGTAATTTTTAAACGTTTTTAAACATTAAATATCTCAAAATGTGCTCTGCTTTGAGACGAACTTGATACTGATTGAGGGGTTTAAAATAAATGAAAATCGAAAAAATGAAATAGGCTTTAGAAATTTCAGGACAGCCAAAATATATTTGAGAATGAACTTAAAATGTAAATATTCTAGTATTCAAATTTTATTTATACTATGACTTTTTCTATACAACTGCTTAATAATAGGCAATACTTGCTTATTCTCTAATGTAATGTAATAATGGAGAGCGTGAATTTTTATTTCTAATTGTTAATTTCTTGTAAATGTTAGTGGTAATGACATACGATGTGGGGCGTAGTAATGAGACCCGTGCGGGTTTAATTATATTTATTAATTTCTTACGTATTAAATGTTATTAAAAATTAGCATTATAATTTCAAACAATTAAAAATAAAAACACTTGCTCTCCAGAGTGAAGTTTCACTTAAATACGAACGTATCACTAATAGCTGCCTCGGAAAAAAACGTGGTAAAATGACCACAATACTCTCAGCCCTGACATCATGTACTGCTTTTTCGTTTTCCCTCAGTGAATTTCCAAAACATTCTTCGAAATATGCTTTACATTTTTGAGTTCTGAGGTTATCAATTTCATTTTGCCTTTTGAATCCATTAGGCCAGTCAAGTTGTAGTGGAAGTTGCAGACAGAAATGACGGACGGCCAGAATTGACTTCAAGTGCTTTGGTTGGACTAGTCAAGAGGTAAACATACTAAAGCAGGTCGTCCAGCAGCCTAGAATTCCTTGAAGATCCTGAATTCTGCTTGAATTTTTCGTATCGGGGTTAGGTGTGCTTGAAAAATATCTAGTCATTGGGAATTTTTAGTTTTCAGTCAAATAATTGCATTTTCCATGAGTTTTAAGCAGCCATTTTATAAAATATTGAGAAGATGGTTAATGCAGATATTCCCCTTGCCATCTCTTATTCCATGAAAGCTAGAAAAAGACTCCTTCCGCTAACTTTGTTCATCAGTCCCTTTCTCTCTCTAACCCATACTCGTCCTGTGTTCTGTCTCACCTTACTCGATCGCTCTACCTGTCGTTAAGTGAAATATGGATGTCATGGAACGGAAAAGTAGTGTTTAGCACCAAACAGCTCCTAGTTTTAGTTCCAACCGATTTACACTTTTTTTTCTCTGGGCTGGAACTAGGAATTTTTCAGTAGGGGAGGGGGGAGCTAACTGAATTTCGCCACCCCTTTTTCAACCCCATTAGACGGTTTATAACAGCATTTTAGGTAATATATTCGAAATAGATATCATTTAGATATCTGTATCATTATCTCGATATCTATCTACTATAGATATCATATGTCATAGCATTAACTCATTTTATTGACTGAATTCCGATCGAAACAAATATTTTTTACTTAACCTAAAAATAAAATTCCACTCGAAATTTGCCGCCCTATGAATTCAGAGGAAATTGCCCATTTTTCCTCCTCCTCCTGCTTCTTCTCCTCGCGTCTTCTTTTAATAAGTCGAGGCCAAATGTGTAATTACAAGGATAAGGAATTGTCAGAATTCACTTTATTCCTATTATCCCGATAATTTTCTTATACATATGTTACGTACTTTGTTAAAATAAGTTTATGAACAAATTTGTGGTGAAGTTTATTTATTTACACTTGAAATTGTTTTTGCATTGTATTTTGTAGTTGTTTTTATTTTTGGCGTTGCGTTGAGCCCTCAGTGTAAGAAGTTAGGTAACAATTTTTCATTATGAAACAGGAATACAACATTAATAATTATTCAAATTCATTCTCAAGTCCAAATTGTACATTTATCATAAGCCCACCAAATACATTATGTTTTCAACTTTGTTTTAAATTTAATCCAATAAATTGACGAAAAGTGGCTTGAATTTTACAGCTCACAGCCTTAAAATCTTTGAATTATGTTTAAATTTTTTCTTGTTATATCGCTGGTCACCCTATAAAAGTCTTCGGATCTGGGGGTAGAGGCAAAGAGAGTAGGGAGGAAGGTCATGGTTTTCATTTGTATCTCGAAAACGATTGGTGATAGCTTAATACATTGAAGAGCATTTAATTTTCAACAAGAAAGCTCCTATTAATTTGTTTCGCATCTGTTATATTTTAAAGAATATACGTTCTTCAAAGTTGCCTATTAAAAATTTTTTTTTTTAATTCACCTTTTTTTATTTACTTTTCCTTTGATCTGCTCTACAGTTTGTTTAAGGTGAAAGTTAATGTAAAATGTTCTTATTTTTTCGGTTCTATTATATAGAGACACACGCTCATCAAAGTAGTAATTCCTGACGTAAAAAATAAATAAGTAAAATCAAATAAAATAAAACGTGTTTTCACTCACCTTTTTTGCAAGTGTATAATATACGCAAGGGTATATTCATGTTCATAAATGGATGAATTTTAATATCCGTAGTAATACTTGGAACATCATTTTAATACTAAAAATATTGATCAAGATTAATACGGTTTATTGACTAATATTAGTAATAATGGAAAAATTACATACAGTGACTTGAAATCCATTTTCCGGCATGTATACCAGGCATCAGAATTCTACATCTTAAATCTCATTCCGGTTGTCTTAAGAGACAGTCTCCGCTCGCAACTGTTCAATAAGCATAAATATAGTTTTTCTTTCTTTAACAAAATTGTCTCATTGAGAAAATGATGAGTAGAATCAAAAGCGTTCTTCAATCAAATTCTCCTTTTTTTTTCTTGGGTGTTCAATGAACTTAGACTAGCATATAGGCTAAGATGTTAATGAAGGAATGCCCTTTACACATTTTCGGGAAAGATTACCACCAAATATAGCTGTGAGATAATGCGTGCTATCTGATGCCCCAGTTGGGCCCGGGAACAGAGCCCGAGGCCGTAATGGCATAATGGAGATAAGGCTCCATGAATAATGACTCGGAAAAGCGATGTCGGCATCAGGGCTAGCGGCCAACGGCGACTAACGGCCATCCTTGCAATTAGTAGATCATCAGCATATCTCTGCTTCTGTATGGGAAGGGCGCCGTGTGTTGTCTAACTGTGTAGTGTAATCTTCTCATGAGAGTATCATCTGCCTACCCTGATTCATACCCATGACCTAGTAAAGGGTATATATACTCCGAACTTGTTCGTTCACGTTAAAAAATTGACATCTGGACTATTAACTCGAAAAATTATGGAATGCGAAGTGGAAGGAACAGGGGAATAAGGAAGGCCGAGATCAAGATGAAGTAGGAGAAAGCCTGCCGGAACATGGCGTCAGGGAAGATCTTGCTTTGGATGGAGGAAAGTGAAAACGAATACAAACATATTTATGAGGGTGAATATTAGATAACTATATAAATATTTGTATCCTATTCAACATCCGAGTCTTCTATCAGCTAAGTATATCTTATTTTGATGAAACCCGTAATCACATACCTATCAAAGCAACATGATTTCAGGTAAACTACATCCATGGGTAATTCTGTATTGCAGAGATTCAGTTAGAGGATTCGGAAACACCCATCCTATGTAAATATTTTTTTCTAATAATCTTGCCCGGTGATCATTCTGAGTTCCGCAACTACGTCTTTTCGTGGTCTATCTAGGGGGGGCGCGCCCGTCTTCCTCTAGTGACATGGCCCATTGTTTACACAAAGAACCACTTGTCTGCTCCTCGAGCAGTTTCTCTTGTAGTTTCTCTGTTTCTTTCCTTTCTCGATGTTAAGATAGCTTATTATCCATCTGCAATTTATTTGTTCCCTCCTTTGCCAAAGCGTCCGCCATCTCATTACATTTTTTTTATTTAATTGTGATTTTAGGCCCTTTCCTATCCTATTCAGACATATAAGACGATTAATCCTACAGTTTACCACACTGTTCACCAGAGTGGGAAGGTCGAAATTCATTCCATTGGGCCGCCACGAAATAAATTTCAACCAGCCCAGGCCGGATTCGAGCCAGCACCGTAGCAGTCTCGAGGTTGCTAAGATTACGCCTTACCACTCTCGGCCACCACAGCCTAGCTTTATCTCATTACCGTGCTATCCATAGTGTGCAGAGATCCATTAGAGTATAACCTTCCTACGGACAGTATAACCGAGGCCCCGTTGCCAGGTCTGGAAGCTGGCAGGATTACTATATTTTGCATTTCTGTTTCCACAAGCGTTTAAGAATCAGCAAAATAGCATGAATTTCTCTTTCAAAATTTGTGGTCCATTTTCCGACAGGGTCTGTTATTTGGAAAATGGAAGAGATGACGTAATAGAATATTAGATACCTATAAATATAAGTTATTTGATAGAGAATAATGAAAGTTTATACAGGTATATAAATTTATACAAATAAATGACACGTTTTGAATTACTGTAAAAAACGATCCAATGTCTCTGAAAAAAACTGGTTTTATTTCCAAAAAGTATGTTGTTTTTAAAAAATACATCCTCCGAATGTCAGTCCTTAGCGACTACGCGTTACCGAAGACGTTTCTGGAAATTTTTTATCTTCCTTCGATCCACCCTTGTTTTTGATGAATAATTGACACATTTACGGAGGGCGACTATTGGTGACTTCGATGTTACCGGCCGTACTTTTTTGAGAAGGGGATTGTAACGGTAACTATATACTCCGGTCGTTTCGTGCAAATGTTGGTGCCTATTCTATGCCCTAAATTGGATAAAATCGACGCAGAGGATGCGTGGCTCCGAGAAGATGAAGTCACAGCTCACACATATCGACGTCCACTTGGAGTTTTGAGGGAAATGTTTTCTGGCAGATTTGATTTATGTTAGGGGTGACTTGGAGTGCTCGGCGCAATCACCTGATTTATCATTATGCGATTTTCATCTCTGGGAATACCTCAAGGACAAGTGTCTAAACACCAATCTCGTTCTCTGGATGATTTAATGGAGAGGATCAGACAAGAATAAATCATAAAAGAATCAAAGTGATGAAAATTTTTAGGGAACTTAGTCGGCAATGCATAGTCAATAATGGTCGACTTTGTAATAAAAGAGATATTGGTTTTTTTTTTTTAGTCCTTCAAAATTTATCGGTTATATCTTCCCCAACCTATTATCATTTATTTAATATAATTTATGTTAAATTTCTACTGTAAATATGGCTGAGTTGCACTGTCTCATGTCTCAAAGTAGTGTTTTCTTACGAATTGATTTTTGGCAATTTTGTGAGGTCTAGTTAATGTTTATCGCCTGCAAGCGATGTGAAGTAAGCATTCAAATGATCTCATTCAACAATGTAAAGTAGGTAGACCATATATATAAAATTCTTTTTAGGTGGTAAATTACTCTTTATTCATTAGCTTAGGAGTAGCTCCGCAAATGTAACATACATGTCTAGAATTCGCGCCACTTAAAATGTTGCAAAAACTTTGCCTGAATGTCCAGACAAATTTATCTCACAAATTTCACTTGGGACTCCTTCATTTTATCCGAATATTCACATAAATTATAAGCGCGCACAATCCTGTGATATAAAACATCATAACTTTTTTGTACTGGATTATTGCGCCAGACTTCATGCAGCTGGTAAATGGTTTTTAAATCTAAAAACGCAAAATCACGGTGAAGGGGCAACCAGAAGCAGATAAACTGAACATAAATATAAAAGTAATAAAGCGAAGTAATTTTGGTTAAATGATGAAAAAAAAAAATATATATATTTCAAGATTTTTCTTAAATCAATCCCAAAGTTGACCAATCGTCAAAAATTCTTATGAGATTTATAACACCAGAAAGTTCTAATGGGTAAGTACCCATTATCGCACTTTTGGACAAATTGGTCAGATGAACAATTCACTCAAGACTGAAACTTCGAGACAACATCTTAATTGGCAAAGTAAATATTTAACAAACCGTACCCATTTACCATATATCGTCGCTGTTTGCATCAATTTTCAAATTAAATTATTACCATTAAACCTTTGTTTTTATTTTGAAATTAGGATTTTTTTTTTTGTTCAGAGGTTTATATTTTTTATCTCACCCCTAAAATAAAATATTTTCGTACATCATTTTTTTTTTTTTGAACACAGCTCGTGACACTGTGCGTCGTTGTGATTAACTGTTTTGAGGCAAAGAGTAAAGAAAGGTGGAAAATAAAAAGGGCTGGACAAAGAGCTAACGAAATCGATAAGAGAACGCCATCTGGGTCTATGTTCTGGAACACGTACCTCTTTGTAATTAGAAGCGTCTCAAACTGTTCCCTACTTCATCCTTCTCCATTTCACTTTCAAATGACTTGTAGGAACCTAATTTAACTAGATCACCTTAAACGTCAGAGTCGAAAGTTCCCCTTTTTCTAAAACATTCCGTTAAAAAAAGTTATTTGTTATTTAAGGGAGTATTTTTTCGTGGTGATTCCAGAGAGAAGCCTTTTATTGGCATTTATCTCAATTTAGATGTATGCAGATATAATAATAATATATTTTATCATTATATTTCTTCAAGCTATAAAATATAAGATAAGCCGATAAGATTGCAATGGTAGTGAGGTATTTGTTAATAGAAAACCCAAATTAAATATGTGGTCTTTTTATTAGTATATATTACTAATTACTAACGCAATTGGATTGATATCACATATTTGTTATTATAGTGGCGTTCAGTTAACGTTCAGTTTGACTAATCATTTCGGAAATAACACACAATCATACACGGAAATAACACACCAATTATTATTGATTTCCACAAATATAAAAAACAATTAAATATAAATTAATATATAAAATATAAACAGGAAATTTAATCATTACAGTTCTGTAATAATCCTCTTCAAGTATTAAAACGGCAATGACCCCAAGAGATTTTGTTAAAAATATCATATGATTTTTCAAGACCTGGTTAAAGACAGACTATACTCATGACTTTTGGCCCTGCGGTCTGTGCGCCTTTACTCAGCGTCCACTGACAGGTGTGGCCGATTGAGAATCTAGCGGGAAAAAAGTCTGGAAGCCATAGTGCCTATAATTAAATATTTTTCTCTCATCCAGACTAATTAATGGCCTTTAATTGGCTTCAAAACCAGTTCCTGTCTTAAACCAGTATATTTTTACTACTTCAAACAATTTTAAACACAAAAAACTAAGATGGCATACCACTTTGACCGAGATCATCAATTTCTTTTTCAGAGTCAGGCATTTTCATAATATTCATTTAAATAATCTATTTTAATATTTGGAAAAATGTTAATTATCAGTAATAAGATATGAAAATTCCGTATCTTCCATACTATGATTTATTCAAAACTCGACAATATTACACCATTATTACAGAATATTGCCCCATCTTCAGGATTTAATTTCTAGAACAATGTACTGTACGCAATTGAGTCCTATATTTAACTCCATTTAAATAATTAGCTGAATAAATAATAACTTTTATTATCCTTATGTTATTTATCTCTGTCTTTTTACTGTTCACATATCTATATCTCTAATTTCATTTCAGCCCTGATGATGGCCAACCAGTTTGTGTCAAAACTTTGACTTTTACAATAAAAAATCATGAATATTATTTGACTGAGTCCTGAATATTTGGGATAAAAAATCCATTTTTTTCTCAAAACATTTTGAGCCCCCCGACTAAATGTTGGTTTTATCAGCTAAATCAAGCACATTTTTTCTTCTAGAGAATTGTTAAAACTATAATCTGTTGCTTTTAATGTCTCAATTAATTTCCGTTTCAAAATTCGATTTTTCCACCTGAAACGCAATTCTTATCACTGTTTTTAAACGGGCAATTAAGTTTTACATATTTACTAATTTTTCATGTTGCTAGAAATAATGAACCAAAATTTAAGTCGCACCTTCGTGTACATAAAAAGTTAAACACTAAAATGTGAAGCAGTTTTCTGTTTAGGTTAACATTGTTGATTGACTTAGATTCTGAGTGCGTAAAGTTGCCTGCAATTGGAAAAAACAAAACAAAAAAAAAAACAGCATTAATTTTTACTTCTTTCATTGCATTCCATCTTGAAATAGTAAAAAAAAAAATTACATCTTTATACTGTTCACTGCCAAGAGACTCAAGAACTGAATTATCTCCTAAGTATGAAAGAGTTGAAAAGGTATAAGTTAATTGCTTACCCAAGTGTTATATTGGCATTATTCTTGGATTATTCTTTTATTTTATCGCTTATTAACATTCTACCTAATGGTACAAACAGGTATTTCATCATAATCTTAAATTTCGTTTTTTGACTTTTATCCCGCTAGATTCACAATCGGCCACACTATAGAGAGACCCTAGTGTGGGGACCTGTGATCTGATGTCCTGCTTTGAAGGTTCGGTGACCTTCAAGCTCTTTGTGTATATTTATTGATGTAAATATTTTTCGTTCTTAATTAATTTTGATTTAATAGTCTCAATAATGGAGCATTTCAATCGACCAAGAAAAAAAATGTTAACATTCCCTCAAAAATTTGAGGTTTTACGTTTCAAGATACGTAGAATCCAAAAATCAAATACAAAAATCCATCAGCCGTCCGCGAATTTTCCCGAAACTACCGGATCGATTTTTTTCATAAAGCCACCGAAGGCACACCTGGATGATCCTCGGAAGTCGACATTACCATTCGCCATTTAGTTTCAAAATGGCCGCCAATGAGAAGCTTCCTACACCCATATCTCGGCTATTTAAGAAGATGGGAGAAAAATATTAAGAGTTCTAGAATCATTATACCAAAGCCTAAAAATATAAAAATAATGCAAATTAATATTTTTTTATTAGTCATAGTATAATGATTCCGAAAAACTTTTAATAATGCAAACAAATAAATAATAATAAACCATCTATATATTACCTTGTACAGATTGTATGGATATAACTCAACTAAGGCTATTATTAAAAGCCCACAAGTAGAAGATTAAAATATTTTGCAATAAAATGTTTTTAATGTAAATTTAAAAAGAAAAAAAAAATTACGAGATTTAATATTCAGAATATCATTTATTAGAATCATTAAATAAATAGATTTTCAGTACATACTGTATTGGATCTTAGTTGAAAAAAAAAATAGATGGTAGGCATTGGTAAACATTTTATATTTTTTTATTTCAAGATATTCTTGGAAGTACTTTGTTCCGACAGCACTCATTTCAAGATTGGATGGTTCCATGGAATGTCTGCAAACCAAGGTCTCAATCCCCACTAAGCCCACCTAATTTTCTGATAAAAGAAAAATGACATGATTTGAAACGAAATTTTTATGACCATCACTATTCGTCTTGCGAAAGAAGACCTTAATTGGCCACTTATACATTACAGCGTCATATGGATTTAATGATTTCAACTGTAGAATAATCTCCAGTAGGGGACATACTCTGTAATGCCTTTCAAGCCGAATTTTATGCACAAATTTTTATGTGGTTATAGCTGATTATATAGGCAATCGGTACAAAAAAGGGAAAGCAGGTAAAGATTTGTTTATAAAATGTATTCAGTTACTGACATTGTGTTTTTATGTGCAAATGAACGTTCTCATTTTAGTAATTATTAGTAGATAATTATCCGGGTCATTGCTAAGGTGAACCACCTTTGATTGATAGCATATTTACAAACTAAAATAGAAAAAATTAAAGATGCACACACACAACGATACATTATTAAACATATTTATAGTCGTTACTTTCTCTATGTCTATAGCCTTTTGACCTTTGGTTAATTTATAACTTCTTTCATCCCCCTTCTATTCCATCTCACGAACGTTTTTTGATCCAATCTATGTTTTTCTCGGAAGTGGTATTTATTCTGCTCCCACATCTGATGTGGTTTGGGATGTAATTACCTACATCGGCAATCTCCTTGCTAAGAGAAATCTCTAGGTTCTTCTTTTTCATACTAATAACATTTCTACCGTTACTATCCATTCTGCGAACTCTTCCTTCTGTTTGTCGATATTTCTCGATTTCAGTCGACATTTCTTTGGGTTTTTTTTGTATATATTTAAAATACCTGACAGGTATTTTATTAGGTTTCGTTCCCGATCTTTATGATATCATCATCTAATTCTGAACACTGAATCTTGAGTCACCTTCTCAGACCATTCACATTCTAATCACCGTCATTAGTTTAAAATCATTTTTTATACCTCTCGATCTTGAAAATGCGTTAATGAGTTATATCTTTGTTCACTTTTATTGCCTGTTTGTACAAATACCTATCTTTCTGCTTTCCTAATGTCTACCCAATTTTCTTCTTCTTTATCTTTCCTCTTCTACCGCAGTACTTTGTGAGAAATCTTTCGATAGAGCTTGATCCATAAATCCTGGTCCTGTACTAGCTGTTTCCTTCTTTTCCATCCCAGACCTCGTCTTTCCATCCAAGTCTTCTGGCTCTTCCTTGGATTCTTTTCCCCCCTCCGACAGCTTCGTAGGTAGCTCTGGCTAAACTATTTTCTGACATTCGAGGCACGTGTCCAAACAAACTCAAGCAAACAAACTCTTCTGTTTTTTTCTCGATAGGTCTTATATCGAGACTTGCTCTGATCGAAGTGTTCCTTGCACCGTTTCTTCTTGTCTTTCTTCGCCCTAAGGTAGTAACACATTCCCTTTGCTCGGATTTGGTGTTTTGTCGTATGGGTTCAAGTTTTGCTTCCATAGGACAGTATAGGAAGGAATGTGATTTTATGACTACTTTTTTGTTATGCTCTCCTATATGACACTGTCCATCCATCTGTGCACATTTCGAAACATCTGGTTTTAAGTGATTTTACTATAATTTTATTTAATCTATTTTACAAATTTAACTTGCTCCAAAAATTTAAAACAACGTGCATTTCACAGTTAGTTTCCTTGGCAAACGGAAAATCATCAACTGATTTAAAGGAGTATATAAGAAAATGAATAATTGACAGATGTTTAATGTTTTTCTGTATTAACTTTTCTAGCATTATTAAAAACTAACAATATTTAACATTAAGATTCAGGAATATATAGTCTTCAATGTGATAAAAAACATAAACTAAATAATATAATTCTATAAGTTAAAAAAAAAAAAATTGATCTATGATTTTATAATTTCAAGAATCTTTTCTGAAGTAACCACAGTAATGGCGGTAAAATGAAGCAAGCTGATGGTTATTTATTTGTATAATAACATATATTACAAGTACTGTTTCAAATTGCTCATTGACAGTTTTCGTTTTACATTGCAGTCCATTTTTCCTTAAAAAAAAGAAGAAGAATAAATAAATAAAATTAAAATCAGTCACTGTGATTAAAAATAGTGCTTAACTGTTTTTTCTTTTTGTTTGTTTTTTTATCATTATTTAATTTGTTGCAATATAGAGATATTCCTAAATTTCTATTTTCCGATGTTAAAGTAATCAACAATAAGTCAATAAAGTAGCAACAATGGTTGTTATTAATTAATTATTCTTTACATATTTATGGCTCATCGTTTTCTTACAATCATCACTATTCTGGTTAGTGTTCAAAAATGTTTGTTTGAAAATAGAAATAAACAAAGTTTTTTTGTTTTTTTTTACGCAATGAATGGTGCTGAAACTTTCAGAAATATACGGAGCATTACAGATTTACAATAATTGTTATTCCTCTTAGTAGGAAATTCATTAATTATTTGTAAAAAAAAAAAAATTATAAATCTACATTTTAAAGAGGTTCTACGTTAGAGATCTCAAGTCACAAAGAAACGTTTGTAGAATTATAACTGTGTTTTTGTATTTATGTTTCTTGGGCATAGTGAATATGATATTATCGAATATATTATTTTTATATTTAGAATATATAGATAAAAATAATTGATTGAACTTAATTAATAATATATATATATATATATATATATATATATATATATATATATATATATAATTATTAGTATTTAACTATTAGTATCTTTCATATGGGACCGGAGTTACATATGCAAAGTATATAGATTATTAGTAGATCTAGTCCAGAGGAAACTTTCTCGCTCCATTTTAGTTAATTTCAAGATTAGTAGTATACTTTGATATAAATAGTATAATTTGATACTAGTTTATTAAGATGTTTAAATGATAATTTTAATATGTAAGTTTTGGCGTGATAAGAATTTAATGATGTGATTTTAATAATTTGTTATAATTCGCACTTTTTATTTTTATATTAATTTAGTAATTTAAGATATAGTTAATTTTTAATTAAACTAGCAAAAATTGTGCCAGCAGCTGTGGTTAAACAATTAGTTTCATTATCTTTTTTAGTATTCTATTTAATTTTGGTATATTATTGATTATTAATATTTAAATTTTAAAGTGAAATTCGAATTTTAGTTTAATTAACTTGTTAATAATTTATTATTATAGCAAATTCTTAATTGGAGACTAGGATCAGATACCCTATTATTTTGAAAGTAAATTTTGTCTTAGTATTATAAGTTAAGATTTTTAAATTGAAAGAATTTGACGGCAATTTAAATCATTTTAGAGGAACCTGTTCTGTAATTGATAATTCACGATGAATTTTAACTTAATTTCTTTTTTGTATATCTCTGTCTGAATTGAATGTTTTATGAGAAATATTTTCTTAAATTTTTATAAAAATTTATGTCAGGTCAAGGAACAGCCATATTAAGGATTGAAATGGGTTACATTTAATTTTTTTTTATTATATTGGATTATAATTTTTATAATTATATGAAATTGAATTTAATTGTAATGACTAATATATTTTATTCATGATATATGTTCTTGATTAAGTATTCTCTTTATTAAAATGGGATAAGTCGTAACAAAGTAGTCCTCTCGGAAGATGGGTCTGGAATTATACAAGTTATAATCTAGGATTAACTTGTTACGACATTTTAATAATGAGAGTGACGGGCGATGTGTACTTAATCAATATATATATATATATATATATATATATATATATATATATATATATATATATATATATATTGCAAGTAAAGTAATGAGTACAAGTAATGAAAATTGGAAAGAAGGATATTTAATTATAAAATAGCAATCTCATGAATGGATATGTTACAAATTATATTGTTGTGAGCGGTGACCTCAACTCAATACTCAAAAGTGGTCTTTATTCGCTTAGTGTACCTCCGGCTTAAGTCATAATCTAAAAATTCTTTTTGTAATATCTAATGGCATATTTTTTCTGATAAATGGTACCAATTCTTGCTTTCAACCATTTATAGAAGCGGTGCTATGAGCTTTTAAAAATGGCACCAAACATATCTTAAAATTTATCTTTCCTAGTACAATTAGTTTTAGTAATACTTAAACTGGAATGTTTAATGTATTTTCGAAAACTAATGTGAAAATAAATATAGTTAAATAAATAAATATAGTCAATGTCTAAAACATTATCTTATATGTTAAAAAAATATTAAAGCTACGTTTTAACTCTTTACATCCCTTTTTAACCCACTTCAAAAAAGGAGGTTATCTGTTTGACTTTATGTTCTATGTAGGCTCACTCATAACTTCGCTATTCGTAACACGATTTCTAAGATTATTTTAATCCAAAGGGTATGCTTGGGGCTTGACTTTGTACACATTTCTCAAGGATCCGACGAAAACTTTTAGGGATATAGTATTTTTTAGTTTTTAAAGTAATTTCAATTTATATTTTATTGCATTTCATCATGGACTTATACGTGATTTCAATATGAAACAGTAACAAAAATTCGAGAATACTTAAAGCATTATAAAATATTTTTTAAAATTGTTGGAGATAGACGAACTTCTCAATGGGCAGCAGTTAATCACACGCGATGATTGCAATAGTTTAGTTTACAGGTACATTTTTAAATCTATTTGTTTCTTTTCTTTTCAAATAAATAAAAGCCATTTTCCCAACTGTGGGACAAACAATGAGCAATTACTAAACATAGATAAGCACTTAGAAAAAACAAATGATGAATCCAACAGTTTTATTTTATATTAAATAAATAAATTAGCTAATCTTTACTGTCTCATTGAAGCAGCGTGTTTAGTAGGTGCTTTAGCATCTTAAGTTTTCCCACTGAGGAATGCGAAAGGAAAAAAAATCATCGAAACGGAATACAAGAAGCACTAACTAACTAAATAAAAACTTTTTAGAAGAGTAAAAAACGACTAGAAAACTGGGCATAAGAACCACTAAAGAGATAGAAATAATTTTTCTTACGAAAGTAAATTATTAATTAGCATTATTAACTAATTCAAATCAACCTGAACAATACAATAAGCTAATATTTTTTGATGCCGGTGCCAAGTCGCTCCACAACTTGAGAATTTTGAAGAGAAGAGCTTAAAACAACGTAATAGTTGATAGGAATGAGTTGTGCTCCACTCTTGGTGGCTTGACACCGACATCAAAAAATATTAACTTCTTGTACTGTTCAGGTTGATTTGGAATAATTACTATTTTTTTTTTAATTTAGTACTTTCTTTTAATTTAAGATCTCCTCAACCAAGCTCCTGCCTCAGCAGGGCCCTCCATCTCTGCCGGTCCATCACGTTCTCCGACAGTCTCCTACCAGCAATACTCTCCACCACTCCATCCTTCCATCTGACAAGGAGTCTTTCTCTCCTTCTATCCTCACCATCCCAATCTATGATCAGCCTTGGTATCCTGTTATCATTTGTCTGTCTCACGTGACAATACCATCGAAGTCTTCTTTCTTCCATCACCTCTAGGACATTCTGTCTTATTTTCATTTTCTCTCTTACGATATTTCTGACCCTTTCGATCCTTGATATCCTTGCTGCTCTTCTACAAAAATCCATTTCTACTGCTAGGAATATTTTTCCTTGGGTCAGTCTGATCTTTCAATGTATATTTCAAATAGAGGGGGGGGGGAGAGGGTAGGGCCATGCAGTATTCTTTCAGTAGTCCTTTTCCGTTTTGGAATTCTCTAGTAAAAGAAAATTATCTGGAATGTAAATTGGAATTTATCTGGCACCTGTTATTTCTATATATTCCTTTAATGACGCTAAAGATATCATTGTAAATACTTGTCTTGCTTAAGGATTCCCATTACAGTTTGCATGGTCCGCTATCATATGTTTTTTCCTTGTCTATAAAGGTCATGACTAGTCTTTTGGCTTTATCCGTTTATTTTGGTAAAAGTTGTCTCAAAATAAAAATGTGATCGATGCAGAACCTCTCTGATGTAAATCCACATTGCTCCTCAGTCTCAAAATACTGCTTTTCCAATTATGCTTTTATTATTCTTCCAAGATGTTTCATGAATGGATTCGTCACGCAGATGCCTTTATAATTTTCACACTTTTTTATTTCACCTTTTTTAAAAATTTGGTGTCAAGCACTCCGTCTTCATTTCTTTGTGGTATGCTTTCATCTTTTAGGATTTTATTAATAAAGTCTGTGAGAATTTTGTTCACCTCAAACTCCACCATAAACTCCATCAACAGCTCCCAAGTCGGAGGCCTTCCTTTTCAACTCCTCTTCGACTTCCTCCTGGGTGACAGATAAGGATACCTAATTGGGCAGTTCTATCCCTTCCTCCGCAAATTCATTTCTAGTTTCATTCAGATGCAACCATAGTCCAGTCCTGCATTTTTATTATATTCAGTTGTGTTTTGTGTTTCTCCTCCTTCCTCTGTGCCTTGAGCACTGTACATGCCTCGGCTGCCTGCCCAAATCCCAACCTGCTGTTAATCCTTGCACGTGTCCTTTTCCACCACTGGTTCTTTTTCGATTTCAAGATCCGCACAGGTTCTCTTCTCTTTTGTCTGTAAACTTCTGTGTCGCTACTTTTTTTTGTGCTAAGCCATCTGAAATATACCTGTTTTTTATCCTTAACTCTTTTTTATATGTCTTCTGTTAGTTAGCTGTTCCGTTCTTTTTATATATCTTTATTTTGTTCCCATAACTTCAAAGGCAATTCTCTTTAATGAGCTTGTCAGTAAATCATATATTTCTTGGGTGCTATCTCCGTTAGATTCATTTAGCAATGCCTTTAGCCTTTGTTGAAACAACTTTCTGACGCCTTCGTCCTGTATTAGCTCCAACTTAAAGACATCTTCCTCTTTACTTTTTCTATCTTTTCCTTATTGTTTTTCTGATTTAGCATTATTAATCCATGTGAAGAAACACACGGATTTTAGTATATAATGGTCCGACGCAGTCTCGGCTACTTTATATACCCTCGTATCGCGTACTTCTATATCAGTCGCATAATCTATTGTGGTGAGTAAAAAAAAATGACCGTTTCAAGGGTTAAAATGAAGTTTGTTTTGTTCTTACATCTCTGTTGATTCTAATGTTGTTGTTATTAGTATCTTTTTAATCCTAATAGCATACTCAATCATTCAGTGAACATAATGTCTCTCTGCGAGGATCAGTACTTCTTTGCCATTCTTTCAATCAAAATGACGTTGAGATATGATATTCAAGTAATTCTGCGACATTACTGGAAAATGAAATTTTTAGCCGCCGAAACCACGCGTTTGATACGGGAAGTTGAAGAGGGACCTAACCTTAATGAGCGGACTGTGAGGAGGTGGTTCGCTAAATTCGCTAAATACAAGCTTGGAAAGGCAGCCAGGCTCAGGGCGAGCATCTGTTCTAGACAGCGAGGCTCTAGGACAGGCTATTGAAAATGATCCCACAAAAAGTACTTCGTAGCTATCCTCCGAACTTGGTTTGTCACATTCAAGTGTGAATCGTCAATTGCACCAATTAGATAAAGAAGAGAGAGCATGCCGAGAAGTTCCACATGAGCTCACCTTGCAGCAAGCCGAACGTCGCCTGAAAATATGCCGTCAAATTCTTGCTGAAATTGATGCCACGAACTTCTACCGCACCCACTCTATAGCCCTGATCTTGCGCCTTCAGACTTTCATCTTTTCCGAGGAATTGCTCACTTTCTCAAGGGGAAAATATTTCAAAAATTGGAGGAGGTAAAAATTGGAGTAGAAGACTTTTTCCAGTCGAAACCCAGAGATTGGTACCGAGAGGGAATCGAACCTAGACTTCTAAGCTTCTATATGGCAACTAATTATAGAACATAATGGACTGTATTTCGAAAGTTAAAAGGAATTTTATGTAACTTCATTTTAACCATTGAAATGGTAATTTGTTTCTCCGTTGTCTAGTTTCATTGTGCCACGAGAACTTGTGTATATCTTAGTGCTCAAAAAATGTGCTTGTAATTTTGAGGTCCATTTGATAACTCAACTGAATGAGTCTTTTTCCCGCTATCATTTCTCTCAGATTCTCCAATTTCCTTTCGTTAGTTACTAATGCCACTTAATAATTTATTTTTGTAAGAAAACTTATTTCTTTAGTGGTTCTAGTGAACAGTTTTGAAGTCGGTTTTTTTTTCTTCTAAAAAGTTTTTTCTAGGTTCTCTATAATCTATAATAAATATGATTAACGCTAAATCTTTTTTATCAGTTATTATATTTCAGGAAAACATATTTAAAAACATCCTATTTTAATTTTTTTTAATTTTCATTGAAAAATCAATATAAAAAATAAAATATGATATAAATGTTTTTTTTAAATTTCAAGATACCTGTTAATTCACATCTTAATTTGGTTAGTTACTTTTGATGGAACATTAAAGATGTGCACTGATTAAGTATCTTGAAAGATTAAAAAACAGAATATTGTTTATTCTATATAAGAAAAGTTACTAATATTTAGCATTATTATAGGTTACGTAAACTTAAACGAAATATTGTTTTTTTAATAAAATATAATGTTTGAGACCTCGACTTATTCATCATGATAATATAATTGTGAAACATCATAAAACATAAATAAATAAACATCATAAAACATTATTGGCTTAACTTAAGACTGTGTACACTGAATGAATGGTTTGAATGTTCGACTGCGCTCTAAGGAAGCAACAAAACAAAAACTAATCTGATGGCGGACATCTCTCTTCAATTTCACTATTGATCCATTTTTTCCTA
The DNA here is from genome assembly GCA_948150685.1 of Rhaphigaster nebulosa. NCBI lineage: Eukaryota > Metazoa > Arthropoda > Insecta > Hemiptera > Pentatomidae > Rhaphigaster > Rhaphigaster nebulosa. The sequence continues at coordinate 30,810,221 of OX411310.1, forward strand.
ATTTATGGAATAACATTATTATTTGATTATAAACTTAGAACTCACCGTTTTTCTTTTTGAAATAATTGTTCAATCGTTTGGGGTCCACTAACAATTGCATGTATGGATCAACCATATATGATGGTAAGGGAGGTATATGATCTTTCGGTTCTTTCTTCTGAATGGAATAAAAGTTTTCGATTCTTTCCCGAGAATTTACTAATGCTGCAAAGAAACAAAAATATGAAATCGTTAATTACTTTCAGGTTCTGATTGCTGGAGGAAACTAGTCATGCAAGTAGACCTTTTTGCCAGACCAGTGGAGAGAGAAAGAAATAACTAATTCAAAAACCCTAATGATAACATTTTAGTTATGTAACTTCGAATATATTTTCTACATCCAAAATTCAATCATAGATTAACAACGTAAGGAAGAACGTTGTGGTCGGAGGCTATGCCGAGAGGTTACGCTCAAGGTGTGAAAAATCTTCTCCCTCTACATGACTTCAGACAGCTACCTTATCAAATATAGCATCTTAATTTATTTTTTTTCAATCGCGTGTACTAATCAGTAAGCTGATTTTCATTTCAATAACAAAAGTTTATTAATACAAAATGAGCATGCGCACTAACAGGTTCTCCCTTAAGTTGTTGGTATAAAAACTAGGATGATCAATGAATTTGTTAAGCTAAGTGAGAATCACGACCGTAGATAGGTATCTCGGGAGTGGGAGGAGGCTGCTCCCAGGGATCTGCCAGTCTCCCCAAATTTAAAAAAATAAATACCAAGAAAAAAAAATACAAAGCATTTGGTTAGGTCCCCGTAAGGTGTATACCTCCGAGCACTTTGATGTAGATAGGTAGATGTCTCCGGGATAATCCGGGAAGAAAAACAATCACGTCCCTACCGGCCCCTCCTCCTCTCCCTCCGAAAATTTGGTGAACTATGCTAATAGTCGGGACTGCACGCATAACGCGTGGCATAACGGCTGTACGTTTGGAAGAGCGACTCGATGGTAACCCTGAACGCCCATATGGTCGATATTTCGACCTTCGAAGTTGGTTGTAGGGATGAGTGGAATTGGAATAAGGACAGAACCAGACAATTTGGGTTCATATGTTGAAACAAAATATTGACGTTCTGATTAAATATTGACAATTTGGTGATTAAAATTTGAAAATTTTATAAGGTCAAAGACGTTCGGAATATGGAAGGTAATGTTGGGGACCTAATATGGAGCGTTATGTTTGGATTTGAATTTTCAATTGAAAGGGATGGATATGTTTGATATTAAAATGTTTTGCTGTCCCCACAGTTCTAACTCTGTAGGTCCAGAGAGGCCTGATATGAGTATGGTCTAATAAATTAGAAGTTCGTTGTCGATCGAGATATAAGAGGTTCTGCTTATTAATCGGTATTGTAGGCTATCTTCAGTTTAGTTCTTGTCTCTTGAAAGCTAACCCTTGATAAAATCATCTTAGATCATACTTCACCAAAAACAATGAAAACATAGGCATCGCTATAGGCATCAAAAAAGTCCGGTTTCTTCTTGAGATTTCTCTACTTTCGAAAATGGTTTAGAAGCCTTAGAAGAGCTTTTAATTATGTATATTATAAAACCGTAAATATACAAAAAGTTAAATTATCTCTTAAATAATACATCCACATATACAAGTAAATGTTCATTGCTTATATGAACATCTACATGTGTAACTGAATTTCTTTCTAATTATGATCCATTTTATTTTTTTATTATTAATATTTAAGGGAATATCTTAATTATTTTAAAAATTAGTAATATGATAGGTTGAAGGTAATACCCGTAAAACTGTCCATCATACAGAGCTGCGAGGCATTCAGACTGACTTGACTGGGTTTGAAGGACACTTGGGAAGTCTCTGGTTTCTCTGGTTCACGTGGAAAAAAATACAACGTCGTTTCAGCTTTTATTCTTAATAAATTAAGAATAAAAGCTGAAACATAAAAATTCTTAATATAATAGATTAAAATCTATTATATTAAGAATTTTTATTCATGAACAGTAAAGTAAATTGTCGTGTGTAAATTGTAAATGAGATAAAGTATGCGACATAACCAGCCAGAGATTTCTTGTGAGGTTCTTGGATATTGGAGTCAAAGAAGAAGCATTTACTAATTTTAATTGTAATGATAGGATAGGCATGGTCTGTTTGTAGCTTGATGTTGAAAAGTCAATTCCGCCAGGTTTGGCAGCCTCAGTGATATAGTAGGCATCCCTGCTGCTTACGAAAACTGAAGAAACAAGTTCTCTTCCAGGACTGTGGAAACGTTCCGAAAATTCTAGCTAAATAATATGCTAATTTAAAAAAAAGAAAAAAAAAAGCGTAATGTCCTTTGTCAAGATAACATAATGTTTTATTCAACTCAAACTCACTTTCACTTAACTAACCTTGCATACACTCAAAAAGAGAACACACTGAAACCACTGGATTAAGCCGCCCAAAAATAGGTATCTGTATGTTCCTGTTACTTCCGTGCCTTTTATCGATTATTTCGAACTATCGAGGAGACAACGAACTATCCCCGATTGTAGCCTCTCCAAATGAAGTTAGAATATTGAAAATGTATATATGTATTGAGTTGTTAGAGATGTGCCTTTGGGGTCTCACATTTTTTTCTCTCATCCCTGCCATTGTGATATTTTTCAGCTTTTTCTTTATTTATTGTATACATGCATCTACCCATGAAGGGTAATTAGCATTGCAACATAGATATTTTTAACAACTAAATTTTTCTATATTGATGGTATGATATTTGGTTTGGAATCACTTTTTCACATAATACAGTTTTAATTATTCATATAAGGTTTTAGATTTCAAACTCTTTTAAGAACTTGAATAAACTTTGAACACAAGTTTCACTGTCAGCAAGAGCGATGTCCAGTCTGTTGTTGATGTTGCAATGTCGCCTTGCATCCTTAAGAACCTTGCAGTCCAGCAGGATGTGCTCTACGGTCAGAGGTACCTTGCAGGTCTTACAGGTCGGTGGGTACAGTCCTTTTAGATGGAAAGTGTGCGTCAAGGCTTTATTTCAACTTTTTATTTCAGTGAAAATGCGAACTTAATGGCGGTGCTCCGCCGCTCACGCTTTTCTTCTCTTTCTACGGGTATTCTATCTCATTTTTTTTAATCTGTAGTACGGAAATTAAAAAAAAAAAATATTACAACAGCTGTTATCCATTTTGTCTTTGTATTTACTTTCCCTTACCTATATACGAATTATATAGTAAGGGGAAGTATTGCGATCGTGAAAATTTTCGAATTCGAGTTTTCTACGGAAATACTCGTTTTAAGGTCCCCTGAGTCCAAATGACCAAGTCTCGCAAAATGGTCTGTGTGTGTGGGTGTGAGTATGTAAACAGTCTAGCTCAAAAACGAAAAGTTTTACGATACTGAAATTACGTATTTAAGAGTTGAAAATGGCACATGCATGTGATGTTACAGCAACATTTTCGTCAAAATCGACTAACCGGAAGTGCCACTTTATATAATCGATTTTACACTTCTTTACAATTTTCTCGAAAACGGATCTAACGATTTTGATGAAACTTGCCTAAATTATTCTACATAAAGATCTTTAACTTTTAATTTATGTAGTAAATCACCGAGGAATTGCAGAGAAAAAAGTTATGATGAAAAGAATATTTTATTTGCGCATAGCTTAAAAAGTATGCAATTTATGGTAAATTATGTATAGAATTGTATGAAAGGTAATTAAATTATCTAAAAAAACAATAAAAGAATCGTCAAAATCAGACCAGTATTAGCAAACAAACAACGCATCGGACTAACCGGAATTAGCTATTATGTCATGGATTTTCAATTTTTTATATTTTTCTCGAAAACGGCTCTAACGATTTTGATGAAACTTGCCTAAATTATTCTTCATAAAGGCCTTTAACTTTTCAGTAATGTAGTAAATTACTGAAAAAATGCAGAGAAAAAAATTATAATGTAAAGAATATTTTATTTGTGCATAGCTTAAAGAGTATGCATTTTATGGTAAATTATGTATAGAATTGCATGAAAGGTAATTAAATCATCTAAAAAACAAAAAAGAATCATCAAAATCGGTCCAATAATAGCAAAGAAACAGCGCATCGGACTAACCGGAAATGGTAATTATATCATGGATATTACAATTGTTTACGATTTTCTCGAAAACGGCTCTGACGATTTTGATGAAACTTGCCTAATGTCTTCTCCTTACAGCCCTTTAACTTTTCATGTATGAAGTATATCAACGAGAAAATGGAGGGAAAAAAGTTATGATGAAAAGAATATTTTATTTGCGCATAACTTAAAAATCATGCATTTTATAGTAATTTATGTATAGAATTGTATGAAAGGTAATTAAATCATCTAAAAAACAATAAAAGAATCATCAAAATCGGACCAGTATTAGTAAAGATAATGCGTATTTTATGAGGAGCACAAGATCCTAGCTAGATAACCGAGTGCATCTAAAAGGAGACGGAAGCGACCGACCTTCTCCCACCAATCTGTTATAAACCATATACTATGTAATAAAGTAATTTAAGAATACAAAAGCAGAAATTAACTTAATAATTTCTACTTTCATATTATTTAATGGAAAGAAAATATTTCCATGAAAACTAAACCGAAACTTTTGAAATATATTTGCAACTTGACGAAGTTAAAATATATTGGTAGTATATAGAATTGTTGTTCTAAAATTGTTTAAAAAACTGTTTTATTGTACTGAAGTGGGAGAAGATGTGAAGAAGTGAATGGTGCTGAGTTTATTTCAAGCATTGTTTATATGAACTTTTTAAAATTACAAATTAATGATTTGCTTCTTTTTTTTTTCTTTTAGTTTTATACGAATTATGATTATGAATAACAACAAATTGATTTTTATATACAATAAAAAAATTTATGTATAAACTATTACCGGCAACTCTATCTGGTTTTTTAGGTGTCGTTGGTAGATCCTCCTGCAGGACCATCGTGATCCTACTTACCGCTTTCTGTGATACTCGGCTGCTTTGCATTCTCGTTTGTTCCAATAGCAGATGCTTTTCATCAAAGGCTGGTACATTCCCTGAGTGCATTATTATCAATTTATTAATTATTTCTTAATTACGGTTTGGCTTGTATATTCTGTTTTTAAACTTCAAATAATATCTTAGCTGATGGATATAGCCATAAAATTTAAATAAGAAATACAGGTTATCAGCCATACTTTTTTCAGCTAGTCTTCTTCTTTTTTTTTTTTTTTTCTTTTTTTTCAATTTTCAGTCATGATTAAAAAACTGAAAAATATTACAAACAGCAATATTTCTGTAAATCTACAATACATAGGAATGCTATTTGGTGAATTAAGGTTTTCGCATTTCATTTATTTATTCAAATTGGCATCTATATTTAATGAATGCAATATGTAAATTTATCTATTTACTCATTTGCCCCTATTTTATGGTTAAACACATACAGGGAAAGGGGTTTCTTAACATCTCAGTAAATTAACACAAAACGTTAGTTTAATATAATAAGAACAAGAAAAAAAAATTAAAAATAGAAAAATTTAAATGCAGGAAAGCGAAGAAAAAATTCTAACCAAAATATGACCAACTACTAATATTATAAATTTCAAATAAAACAAGAGAAAATAGAACTATATTATCTAAAATAATAAAACTATCTATACCCGAAAAATTTAATAAGGTACAAATAAAAAAAACATAGAAAACACGCTACTGATAATTTCAGCTTGCTAAAATATTGAGCTAATAACAGAATAGACAGAAAAAGACTGTAAAGTAACAGCAAATTTCATAAGGATCAATGAAAATTGCTAACGAAACGTGGACAAAACATAAATGGTAACTTCTTAAAAAATACTGAAATATTAACGGTTTCCTCATTTTAAGAAGATTAACAAAAATGTAAAAAAAAAAAAATCAGTTTATTTAAAATACCCTGGCTCCGAGACAATGAATTTATTAATTGCTACTCTCCATCATCAAAGGATGGTTACATATTTATACAATTATTTTGCTATCAGTGATGAGTGTGAAGCTGGACAAATTAAAATGCTATGAGCTAAATCCTCAGACACATTGAAAATATAAAGCTTACAGAAATAACATACAAATTACAATGCTCACATTATTAATGGTAATTCCTTTTAAAAAAAATTATAATAATAATAATTCCTTATAAAGCTCTGCCCTTTTTTTTTTGAGATTTTAGTGCATTAGAAAAAAAAAAATCATAATCCTCTAAAAATTTGGGAAGAGGAAAATTATCATGATGGAACCAGGTCGCATTATAACATATGTATAAACTTTACTTCAACTTCTGTTTCCCCGTTCAACAAATTGATCAAACTAAAGCCAGCTATGTTCCAAAAACCAAAATATTGATTTTCGTGATCTCTTCCTTTTCGAGCTTGAGACAGACTTTGCAGAAATATATATATATATATATATATATATATATATATATATATATATATATATATATATATATATATATATATATATATTTATATATATGTATAAAACCATTATCTGATCATTTCTGTGCCATTATGATTTTCGCAAACTTAATTTTGCTTCCACTTCTCTCCAATAAAAACCAACAGTTTTAAATCAATAGTATATTTCGAAATAACTTTCATCATCTGATAACCTTAACTCATTTTATTGCCTGAATTTATGCCAAAGGAATCAAAGGAAAAACTAATATTTTTTTACTTAGTCTACAAATGAAATTTCGTTCATAATTTGCCCTTCCCCCTCCTCCCGGGGCAAATGCCTTCTTTGTCCTCTAGTTCCGGCCCTCTCTTCAACTGTCCCGCCTATAGAAACACGTTATTAGCCTAAGGAGAGAGAAAAACATTAATATGTTTCTATTATCATCTTGAGCGTACATTTTTTTCTTGGCGTAAATTTGTTTTTTTACCGAACTATTAACAAATTTAACTATAATTGAAGAAGGAATCAATCGACCTTTTTTTTTTTCAATTAAAGCTATCGACCATATTTTGCTTCAGTTCAATATTTATAACACTTTGCAATTCCCTTTGCAATACTTACGTACTGTTTGGTAATACAGTCCTTGAAGAACCATGGCCTTCGCTAATGCCTTCTTCCCCTCTTCCCTGTCAAATGCAAAGCGCTTCCATCGGTTGGCACCTTTTTGCCTTCAGACCACCTTCCACATCGCCCAGCCATCTGAGAAGGGGCTTCTTCCGCCTTCTTCCATCTCCTGGTTTTCCATAAAACAGTTTTCTTGGAATTCTTGTTGGATCCATCCTCTCCATGTGTCCTACCCATCGAAGTCTATAGAGCTGAATGACTTTCACAATGTTTTTTTTCACCATACAGATCCCTTTACTCTTGGCTAATCCTGAATCTTCATTGATCCTCCATTCTAATTGGCCCATAAATTTTACGAAGAACTTTTTTAAACGAAGGTACTTAAATTCGTTACAGCTCTTGAAGCACCAGTTTCCTGTTTTCATTTCTTCTCCTGTCATGTGCGCATGTACATGGTCTTGTCTGCATTGATTTCCAGGCCCAGATCTTTAACTTCACAGAGAAATTCTTCTAGGGTTCCTGTAAGTTCTGGTGCAGTCCTTGCTGTGATGAGCACATCGCCTATCCTAAATACTGCGTCCTACGGTTGTGAATTGTATCTCCACTCTTCGTTTTTATTTCCCTAATGGCTGCTTTTAAATCTAAGTTGGAAAGCACTGTATACAGTGGATCCGCTTGTCTAAGGCCTCTTCTTATTTTGAATTTTCGTGAGAGCCTCCCATTCCATAAGTACCCTACTGGTTATATTACCCAGAGTCATTTTGACCAGCATTATCAATTTATTTTGAGCTCCCAGCTTCTCCAGACACTCTTGCATGTTTTCTCTTTTAACGGAATCATGAGCATATCTGAAATCTACCAGCAAATGATGCAGGTTTAACATTGTACTCGTAGCCAGAGAGAGAAACTCGAAATTTATTCCGTGAATCCCCAAACTTCCAGACCGGCTCTCCTTCTGGCTTGAATGTACTGAGATGTTGCCTCAACATGCTCGAAATATGTGGGCTAATTCTAAAAAAATTAAGTTAATAATGAAGATATAGAGGTGACCGTGTTGAAAATAAGTATAATAAATTGAATTAACATAACAAAGTTTCAATATAACAAATGAAATCAAGAAGAAGAAATTGGCCGGTAATCGTAGCTGTTGGAAGTGACTTAAAGTATATATAAAGAAAATAATGGAGCTAGTGAACTTGTTTGATAGAAGTTTTTTTTATTTTCTTTAGTCATTGTAATATTAAACTATACATAATAGCTACACTTGCTGATACATTAGCCAGTTGAATATTTAAAAATATCTATTAGTATAATAGTAATAAGTATACTATTAAAACAAATTCGGTTCATACCTATCTTATGTTCTCCCAGCCTTATGTATGAATCTTCACTGCGTTTAAGCTGTGATAGTTCCATTGATCTTAGTGTTATAGAAATCTCTGAATTTTCAATTAGCCTCCCTTGTAGATCAGTTGTAGGAACTAATTAAAAAAATATATATATCTTTATCGTGTTGTTAACTTATTAATAAATTATTTTATATATATCGTCTTATCAGCAAATGTGTGGGTATTACTAATTATCTACACATTGTTTTGTAAAGAATTCCTCTACAAGAATCAGATATATTTTGTCATTAGAAACAATAATTAGACTTTCTTAAAGTCTGTAAAAAACGTTGTATTAACATTGTAATCTGGAATCATTTAGATTTATAGCTACATCTATATTACGTTTCATTCGAATCATGTTTCTATTTTTTCATTGTTACCAAAGTAAAAGAAAAATAATATTATTAGTTCAAGTTTTATATCAATCGGTCTCTTGCAACTAGTCGCAATTTTAGGTTAAGTAAAGTGTTTATTACTCTTCGTTCGAGATAACTAGAAAAAAATATCTGATGTGGGCACCGCATGACTTCCTTGTACGCCTGTTAAACTATAAATCGTTGGCTCAAAAAGTGATCCTGAATTTGGTTACTAGTTTCCGAAGATAGCAGTATCTCAAAAACGACACTCAGCGTCGCGATGTTTATCTATTACAACACTCAATTTTTCACTTCAATTTTTCATGTAAGTTTATTTTGACCTTCAAGTAAATTACCGCATCCGGTTTGCCTATTCAGATCAAAATCTAGTATGCTATTTAAATGAATTATAAATACCAAATTTGAAAAATTTTGCATTATATTTTGATATAATTTTTAATGGAAATCAATATGACCTTCAAGTAAAGTACCACTTCCGATGATCATGTAGTGACCAAAAAGGGAGGTTCACAACTAGATTTTGCAACAATCCCAAATACTAATTTTTTAACTTTCTATGGCTAACCGTTTTTGAGTTATGCAAGATACGCTCGAACGAACGAACGTGCTTACAGATGTCACGACGAAACTAGTTTAAATGGATTCAGAGATAGACAAAATGAATATTTCCGTTGAAATCTGAAAACCGAAAATTTTCGCGATTACAATACTTCCTATACAGCGTACAAGGAAGTAAAAAGAAGCCATTCACCAGTTGCATTTTAATTTTTTTTTTTTTTTTTTTTTTTTGAAGGAGAGTGGTTAAAGGAAGGGAGAGAGCGAGGGGGATAGAGAGAAATAGAGAGTGAGAGAGAAGTAATTCTGTCAGTTTATAAAGTGGATATATTCTAGAATAATTCAAATTCATACCCGTAATTTTGCTACTTCTTGTTGTCTCTCTACCACCAGATTCAAGGATTGTAACTCTTGGATTTAATTCATTCTTTCCATCAATATTTCTTTTCAGATCGGCCAACGGAAGTAGCAAACGGAAAGCTGGAAATCAAATATATCAGAATATTTTATTAAAAATAATGGAGCTATTGAATATAAAAGAGATAACTATGGTAGAATAATTTGAGCAATTACTCAAATATATAAACATAAACAATCTCTCTAGAACGCTTTGTCTAGAGATATTATTCTCTTTTTTTTTCGCTCAGCAAAACGCGTCCAGATAGAAATGAACATAGCGAAACTAAAGTAAAATTGCTAAATGAATAAGTGAAAATATTTTCTAAAATTCTTATCTTAAGGCGGTCTTTGTCATTCTTCATGTCTTATTTATTTCACTCCTGTGCATGGCTAACGATGACTACTTCAGTTTACTTATGATTACTTGAGTCAGTGGAAATGACGGTTGAAATGAAACATAACTTTATTATTCCGGAACTGAGTTCCCTTTTGAATAACTTGCAGGTTCATTTGTGTTGACCAGGGCAGTATGGCCCTAAACACTTTAAATATGATTTATATAAATATTTACATAATATAAAAACAGACAAATATAAAAAATAAAAACAGAGAAAAGGAGAAAGAAACTACTACAAATAAAGAGTAACATTTACGTGCATACGCGAAGTTTCAAAATTATTCTGATACTTTTCATAATTATTCTGATTGGGTGAGGAAAAGGAGGGATTTGAACGAGGAGACTGTTGGTATATGACGAATGGCAGGAGGGATTGAGCTCCAGAATGAGGCAGCGCAGTTCTGGTTAGGATAAACTTGTCAAACGCAGCAGTTCGGTGGGGAGGAGAATCGAAGTCCGATGGACGGGATCTGGTTGGACTGAATTGAACGGAGGATTTAAAATGAAGGATATTGAGAGAGCTTAGTTCTAATCACTTGGTACAGGAAGAATGCAAGGAAGTGCCGGCAGCGGTCGGCGTAGAGCCACTTCAACTCGACATAAGCTGGATTATATGCGTATATCTGGTAATCCCAGAGAAATATATAGAGAGGGCCCCTTTACATCTTAAAGAAACCCATCCCTTAGGTTGGGGTGAGTTTATTTAAAGTAGGTCCTTGGATGGACCCTCTCCCCTTCTCTCCCCGAAACGAAACCCTAACTATGCTACTGCTGAAAGACATCATACTATTAAAATTGCTGACCTTAGTAATTACATATCGTAATAACCTTAGCAACGCAAGTTGCTCTACTTTGTCGAAAGTTATTAGTTATAGTTACTGTATCGACTTGCCTCCTTCTTCTTTAAAGCGGAGACCAGGTATAGGGCTTTTGAATTTGTCCATTTCTGCCATCTGTCGGTGTGGTACGAAGCGCGTCTCGAATTTCATCAATTCGCGATCAACTTGGTTGATCGGTCCGTCCCGTGGTACCCACGCGCAATTGATCGTTTTGACATCTTTTCTTTTTATGGCATCTAGCGTCCTTTCAAGAAACTTGTTTGCCACGCGTAACTTTCGAGACTTTTCAAATATTGTGTATGATGGATATCTCTTCAGCGGATCGTTAAACTGTTTTTTATTCAATGCGTACAGATAATTCCTCATCTGAAATACAGGTATTCCATGTATAGTTTCTATTTTGTATTAATATTTAATAAATAGTTTCCAAAAAAATATATTTAATTTTAATGAATATTAAATGTATGAATATTTAGCCATTTGTTATTTGAAGCCTAGCTTTATCAGTAATTTCAATAGTCGACGTTATGCTACTTTTTGAATTATTTTGTTACCGGACATTGAAAGGGAGTAAGAGATTTCACCTTGTAACAACCACTTTTTTCACTAATTTATTAAAATGTAAAAATTAATATTTTCATTTAATCGTTGTTGTAAGAATTTTAATGAATTGTATTGAAGTGCGTAAGATTTTCTTGATAGATAGAATATAAAAAATCTGGTGCGGTACGCGCATTACACAACATTCATCTAGCACCTTATTTTAGGGTAGAAACTAATTTTTGCTAAGTAGGACCAGTGAAATTCCATTTAATTTCCATTAAATTACTTAAATTATTGTGGAAATTATTGTCTGCATCAATTACTTAGGTTTGTGCGTTTTTCGTCACTCCCCATTAATGTCTACGACTTTATATGTTAGATATGCCATGCTCTTATTTTCGAAAATTTTCTTTAAACCTGGGAAAATATTTCTGCTTTTTCCTCATTTAGTTAATAATCGAATCCTTTCATAGTTTATAATTGTCCATTTTTTTATTGCAACTTCGATGAGAGACGATTAATTATTTCAAATAAACAAAATTAAAGATACTTCGACCATTTTGAAAATTCGGCAGACTATTTCAATGTAGGCGCAATAGTATGTATATGTAACAGCATTGTGATAAAAATTCATCAGAGTGCCAAAAAGTGTATTTTTCACGTGAAAGGTGTGATTTTTCTAAATATAAAAAAAATAGTACATAATGGCATTTAAAAATACGGAAAAATGAGTTTTAAACAATTCCAAAAAGCTCCCCGTTCTATTCAGTATTATTCCCCGAGACCCAAATCAGAGGCCTCTCACGGTGAACTCTCACTCCGAAGGTCTCACGGAAATTTTTTTTATCAAAATATGCTCAGTTCAGTTAAAGGTACAACTATAGACTAGGGGCGCATTATCACTTGTTCATTCCGAGGTCACCCGAACGTTGCCGGACACACTCCAGCGCCATTTGTGCCAACTAACTGCTTTGCATTCAATTGTAACATTCATATTCATTGGAATTATTAAAATTGTTCCTGCTTTAATTAGATATTATTTAAAATTACTAGTGCTGTCGACTTCCGGTGATCTGGCCAAATTTTTGTAATCATTTAAAGAAGTGATATTTTAAATTACGGTAAGAACCTGACCTCATCTGAAAAGGAACTTTTGGGGATTATTTATCCCTTGAGCGAGCGTAGCGAGCGGAAGTCGATAGCTGTGATCTAATTAAAGCAGTAATAATTGAAGTTACGTTAAGGCTCCGACCTCAACTGAAAAGGATCCGTTGATGTTTTGTTTAGTTCTTGAGCGAACGTAATGAGCGGAAGTCGACAGCACTAGTAATTTTAAATAATATCTAATTAAAGCAGGAACAATTTTAATAATTCCAATGCATACGAATGTTACAATTGAATGCAAAGCAGTTAGTTAGCACAAATGACGCAACGTTCGGGTGTTCACGGAATGAACAAGTTATAACGCGCCCCTAGTCTATAGTTGTACCTTTAATTGAACTGAGCATATTTTGATAAATAAACATGGCCAAGCCATCTTATACGGGAGGCTTTGATGAAGGTGACAATATCATCGAATAGTGCCCGTATAGTGCGGTTAGCTCCCGGTTGTACAATACCTGGCTCTCCAGACTCCTCCTTCACATAAAGGTCCATATATCTTGCGCAGGATCTTTCCATATATTGTTAGTTTATCCATGTTTATATAGTTTTGTAATGTGTAAGTATCTGCTCATACTAAATAAATTTATTAAGAAAAAAAAGGAAGACCTTTAATAAATGATCATTCTCACCCTAGTTCTTCGACACCGTATGCAACATTTGATGAGTTCTTCGTTAGTCATTTCTTCCTGAGGCTTGCTCTTCAATAACGAACTGGCAGTGTATAACTCTTCGTCGTTGAGCGGCGGTGGGATGTTTGTCACAGGATCACCCCAAACATCTTTGTAATTCTGGAGGAGTAATCTAGCATATGACCTGCTGCGAAATTGGGGATATTTTCTCGTCTTAAAGACAGGTTGCTTGGGCTTCAGAAACTCGGCAGGAAAGAATACATAGGGCACCTGTTGCGAATCGTCAAAAATTAAATTTATTTTTAATATTATATTTATATTTAATATTTATTTATAATATTAAATTTTAATTATTGGTAATTTATAGGTCTATTGATAGGTTTACACTATCATATTGTTCTTGGAATATTTTTATTTTTTTTTTTTTTCTTAGCCCCTTTTTGGGATGTTGGGGTTTGAGATACGGAGAGTAGGATTTGATAGGATCTCTTCTTCTGTACAGGGTACATTTTAAGAGAGGGATGTGGAATAGTTATGTTTTTGTTTATTTATTTGTTTACTTAAGCATCTTCTTCCAGTGACCGGGCTCACCGGGTTTTTTGTAGTTCCTTTTTATTTATTTTTGCTTTCTCAGTCTAGGCTGAGGCTTTTTATATAATTTTGCCATCTTTGTGGCCGTCCTGTAGGAGTTAGTGTTCTGAAAAGAGGGTTAGTACAGTGTTGGAGGTTATCAAAGAATTTGACATGCCTCCGTGTGATGAAGTCTGTCACCGTTGGAAGTTCAAGGGTTGTGTGCAGTATGTCAATTTTTGTTCTCTGTAGTGTTGTATGTCTTACAATACGTTTCAGCACATTGTTCTGAAACTGTTGGAGTCTCTTCGCAGTGTTGGGCGTTATGCTTGCTAACAACGGCGCTCCGTGAAGGAGTGCCGGTCTTAGGACGCTCTTGTATATCATTAGTTTGAGGCGGAGGGATAAGTTCGGAGATGTGAGGAGGTGATTAAGTCTGTACGACTTGGTCCTAACCATCCTGAGCTTCTTGTTACAGTGGTGAGCAAGTGTCAGGTGCCTGTCAAGAGTGACACCTAGATATACTATACTGCTCGCCGGTCTGTTTTCTCTCTCCGCTACCTTATAGATCTTAGGGAGTGGGCGCTTATTCCTTTGGAAGGAAAAAATAATACAGTCCGTCTTCTTGGGGTTAACTGTAATATTTAATCCCTCCAGTTTCTTGGTGATTTTCTCACAGACCTCCTCCGCCTGTCGTAGAGAGCGCGGAGAAAGCGCTTATCGAGCTGCTGTAGATCGCTATGTCATCGGCGTATGCCGCGACAGTAGCTTTCCTGTATCTTGCCCCAACAGTTTCAGCCGTGTATACCGAAAACAGTACTGGGGATAGCACAGACCCTTGTTGAACTCCGCAGGTGAGTGCGATGTCTTCGGATACCGCTTCGCCGACTCGTACTCTAATTGTTCGCTGCTGAAGAAACGACCGTACGACAGTGTATAGCTGCTCCGGAAACTCGTTATCCTGCAGTGTCTTACATAGAAGGCTATGGGACACTGAGTCGAATGCCTCGGTACAGTCTATAGAGATCATGGCGGTCGCCTCGTTCTTAACAGTGCTCTGGCTTACTTTCGCCTGTAGCTTCGCCAGATGCCGGTTTGGAAGCCAGTCTGCTCTGGTGGGATAAGGGCTATTTCTGAGCAGTAGGTCTTGAGATAATTATGAATAATTTTCTCGAAGACCTTACCCATGTGCGGAAGCAAGCTGATTGGTCTGTAGTCGGCTGGCTGGGATCCGTTCTTTGCTGGTTTCAATAGCGGTGTAAGGATAGCTCTTTTCCATGCATCAGGAAAGTATCTTAACTTGAGGCAGGAGTTAAAGAGGTTCGTCAGGTGAGCTATCCCTCTTCTCGGCAGTTGTTTTAACAATATTGTTTGTATCCCGTCGTGGCCTGGAGCCTTATTCCCCTTCGTACGACGGAGAATAGCTGCTTCGGGGATACATACATATAGTTATTTCCTATGTCTTCCGTAGGTAGGTTGGTTGATGCGTTAGTCCTTCTGGTAATAATACCACCATAGTGATCAGCGAACTTGGTGACCTGTTCCTCTACTGTCAACAGTTTGTCCCCGTCGTGGAGTATCGTAGAGCTTCTTTTTCTGGTTGTAGTCCTCAGTAACTTCCAAAACTTCTTGTAGTCTCCGTGAGTTGCCCGAAGTTTCTCATGCCACTGTGCAGTCCGCCATTGTTTCATGAGGCTGCGAATCTGGGTGGTAAGGGAATTTACCACCGTCTTCACCTCGTGATCTCTAGTCCTGTACCATTTGTTCTTCCACTTATTGCGCAGGGCGATAAGTTTCAGAATGTGATCTGGTGGGGGGTGTAGAGCTGGCGGAAGTGGGCTAAACTTCGGTATGGCTACATCGGCGGCACGTTTGATTGTAGTTGAGAAGAACTCCAAGTAAGTGTCGATTTCCCTCTTCGTGCGGAGGGCCGGGACTGTTGACAGTTCATGGTATAACTGTGCTTTGTAGGCTTCCCAGTCAGCGTCTTCATACTTATACTTCGTTGGTGGAGGAGCTGGTACTTCACCATCTATCAGGTAGAGCACAGGTCTGTGATCCGATGTGATGAAATCCAGCGCAATACAGTCTTCAAATCGGCTGCCTTGTGAGCAGGAGGTCTGTAGTAGATCTTCTGTTGTTCGCCCTGTGCCTGAAGGTGTGGGAGTTTGGGTGAACCACCGTGCAGGGCGTCTTGGTGATAACTTTCCCAGCTGCGTTACTGGAGAT
Source organism: Rhaphigaster nebulosa (assembly GCA_948150685.1). Lineage (NCBI taxonomy): Eukaryota > Metazoa > Arthropoda > Insecta > Hemiptera > Pentatomidae > Rhaphigaster > Rhaphigaster nebulosa. The sequence goes on from OX411310.1 coordinate 30,826,399, forward strand.
GTTGTTCCAAACGGTGTGCCGAGCGTTTAGGTCACCTACTACCCAATGGTTCGTCCTTTTGGCACATTCGTTTAGGAGCTGGGAAAATTCTACGATAGAGGACCTAGGCCTCCTATATAGTCCCGTGATGATGGTGGGCTTATCTAAGAGCATGTACACGGTTTTGTGATGAATCCTCGGATCACTAATAGCCACTGGTGGCGGGAGTTCCCTCCAGCGGATCCCGTGGCGTATGGCTATTATGAAACCTCCTTCTCGATCTCCTGTCAGTGCGTAGCCCGATATACGTATGCGCTGGAAATTCGTTCTGGTATCTGTGAGGATCACTACGGTGGGTTGGGTCTGTGCTATCAGAGCGTAAATCTCAGTAATTTTGGACATTAGGCCGTCCGTGTTAAAATTGAGTACTGTCTGTGTGCTGTTCATTGTGAAACGAAAGTTGTGAACAATGAGATCAGTTTGTTTGTAGTGTCTGTCATTGTTGCAATGCTCTTCAAGATGTTCCCCACCCAAGGCGGTGATTCGTCTTGGCGAGCCGAGTCAGCGTAAGTTCGTTGCGTCTGTCGTGGGGGGTGTGCCCGGCCACTGGTTGGCTCTTGGGTCTGCGGAGCTGGGGGTTGAGCTTGAGATCTGTTTGGTCCTTGGGTCTGCCGAGGTAGGGGGTGAGGCCGATTGCCCATTGGTCCCTGGCTCTGTGGAGGCGTAATCGTTGGCTTAGTCCTTAAGCCTACCCTTTGCTTAAGTTTGGCTAGTCTGTCCATGAGGACCTTCCGGGCCTGACAGCCGGTAAAGGAAGCCACATGTGCCTCGCCACAGTTAGCACACTTGACCGGAGCGGTTGCTCTCGGGCAGTCTGAGATGAGATGGAGGCCAGTACATCGGACACAAACCGCTATTCTACCACAGTGGTTCTTAGGAATATTTTTGGTAGCTAATATTTTTTTATTTTATATTTTCGTTCGTTATATCTCTACGAGAATAAGGGAAAATTATCTATTATGATCCTGTTTTGTTGGCGACGAAGAGGTGTATAATAGATGAGCTAAACGTCAAATATTTGTTGGTGCCTAACATGTTGAGGAAGGAATCATAGATTCAAGCCCGGCTTATGGCAGAACCAATGGTTATCTTCTATGAGGTGGGTGCCTGACCAACCCTGGGTTATGGGCAAAAAGCTGGTGGTTGTTTGAACCAGGATGCTTACCAAGTAACTCCCAGTATAGCTGATGTTCAATTTATTTTATTTTTAGTTATCTCTTAGTGGAATAGGAAAGAGGAGGGAGAACTTCATACCTCCTGGATTATTGAAGTTTTTTTTATTTATTCACCTTTCCCACTGGGATTTTTGTCTTTATAGTCTTATTAATTTAAGCAAAAGCTGATAAGCATTTAACAATCTATTAATAAAATTATGAAATCGAATTTTCTCCTGTTTCTGTTGCTTAAAATATAATTACTAATTATTGGCACAGTCCTCATATCTTATGTTGCCTTTCGGCGATTCGGCAGGAGTAAAATATAAAGAAAGCTCATAGAATAACGAGCACTTGCAAATCCTCAATTAATTAAATCATAAATGAAATTTAAGAAAATATGTCTTTTTAATTTTTTATTTTTTAAACATGATTATATCCTATTTCCAGTCAGACCCCTATGCACACCAATCCTTTAAAACGGTGTGATTCTTTTAAGCGCGGGAATATTATTATTTTTGAAACGGTTAATTGACAAACTAATTTTACTGTGAGTATATCAATGTTACGCGTCTGCTCAGCATCAACATTTTCATTATGAGATGAGTAATTTTTTTAATTGCATTTATTAGTTACTTTTTAAAAATAATATAAATTCTTACTCTATATGTAGAGCCTAGCCCATAGTTTAGTTCATTCTAGGCAGGAATTCCCAATGTTATGTTAAGCGATAGCAGTCGGTCATCGATCAATTCAAACTTTTACTTTGCAATCATCACGTTACGGGGTAAGCTGGGTAACGGATTCTTCAAACGGTTGAGGTTTCGTCGGTTCTGATTGATGGGAACCCGCGATATCTCATCTCCTCTGATAGCATTCTCCAGTGACAATAACTTCTCAGGAAATTTTCCGACTTTCTCGGTTGTGTAGGAGTAGTCTCGGGTTTTGAATTGTAGAAAGAATGAGGTCTTCGTTGGAATTCTAAGTCGTCAATTGAAAATAAATATCCCAAACACTAATCATTTGCTAACATTGAAATCGAACGAAAGATATTTTCAGATGAATTTCTTCTATTTAAATTCCATGAGGATAAATTCAATCCACTTTTGGGAAAATTCATTCCTAGAAGTTTTACCTTACTTTACTTACTTTTCCATACCTATATATGAAATATGTAGTAAGGGGGAGGTGTGAAATTTTCGCATTCGAGTTTTCAACGGAAATACACGTTTTAGGGTCATCGTAGTCCAGATAAACAAAATGGTCGTGCGTTTGTGCGTTTATCTGAACAGCCCAGCTCAAAAACGAAAAGTTGTACGAAACTGAGATTAGGTATTTAAGGTAGATAATTGTTGTAACTTCACATGGTTGTTATTAATCTATTAAAAAGTTAAAAAAAAGTTATGATGAAAAGGATATATAATTTGCGGATAACTCAAAAAGTATGCGTTTTATGGTAAATTGTGTATGAAATCATATGGACGGCAATTAAATGCTCTAAAAAACAAAATAGGAATCATCGAAATCGGACCACTATTTCCAATGATACAGAGTATCTTATAAGGACTACAAGACCCTAGATGGAAAGCCGAGCGCATCAGAAAGGAGACTGATGTGACCAAACCTCCTCCCATCAAGCAGCCGAACTATTGTCAACAATACGCTCTTTAATAATATAGTGTGTTATGTAATATAAAAGTATAAATTAACTTAATAATTTCTACGACTATATTATTTAATGGAAACAAAATGTTTCCATGGAAACTAAATCGAAACTTTTACAATACCTACATATTTTCAGCTTGACAAAAAAAAATAGTATTCAGAATTGGCCTAAACATAAATTGTTTAAACATCATTAGCGTACTTCTGTGAGAGAAGATGTGCATGCTGTTGAGTTTATTTCGTGTTGTGTTTATCTAAACTCTTTATGGTAAAAAGATTATTATTACAGGGTGGTAAGGTAAAGTTACGTGATTCCCGCAATGCCCCAGATTTTTTAGTATCAAACTCATTTTTAATTGTTATTAACTTATTGTAATTGTTATTAATAGTTATTCCAACTATTTTTCCTACTGGTTATACTAATTGGCCAGATAAGCCTTCAAATGAAGTATTGGGTACCTTGAAGTAGTGAGGGTGACAGTACTCCCTCTTGTCTCGCCGCGTCTCCACCCTGAAGGGGCGAGGCTCTGGCCAGTAAGGTTCTTCCGTCTCTGCCTCAGGTTCTTCTACACCAGCTGCTTTGTCCTGCCAGGTCTTCGTGTGCGAAAAGTAGTGCCTGGTATGACGCCTGTTCGTATCTTATCATTTGATAATAAAATATTTTGTGAATATAGAATAATGGCTCTAGCTCGAATTTCTTATAATATTTGGCTATCATTAAAGTCTACCCTAAGCTGTACTCTGTATTTAATTTAGTAATAATTTAAGGAATAATAATTATTAAATTATTTATTATCTTTGTAGCGCACCTTTAATTTATCACCTATTTTGGAAAGAATTAATGTTTAAAGAAAGTATTCTTTTTGCAACATTCTATTGGTATTTTTTGTTATTAATAAAGAAAGATACGATAAAGTTAAAGAAACAAAATCATGAAAATGTTTGTTATTTATCCATCAAAAAATTATTTATAATGCCAGAAAACTCATAATAAACAATTCAAACATTACTAAGAACTATAAAATGAGCATATCGTTAAAGCTCTGGCGGATCCAGCGGGTAGGGGGAGAGCGCCTCTTCCCCTCCCCTGGATGGTGGAAAAAAATTATTTTCTTTAAAACTATTTCCTATTACATACACAACAGCGGCTTTTATTGATATAATAATTGAATTTTGATTGATTAATGTGGATTTTAAAATGTGAACAAAGTATTTAATGTTTTAAAGTTTCTGGGAGGAAAGGAAGATTCGAAGGGAGGATATGAACTAGAAGATTTTTTAAAGAATTCCCAATATACATGCATTACAACATATGAATTATATATAGTATTTCGTTTAGTAATTACTTCCTATTTAACAGAGGCCTGCATTTATTTATTTTTTCGATTTAAGTTTCTTTTGAGAACTGGCTAATATGATTGTATTCATTTCTCTTTTTTCAATTTTTTAGAAATTATTATTGTTTTAATACTCTATTTACCGTTAACCGTATATTTATTTCATTATATTTCACAGTACTATTAATAAATTATGATATTTTTTAAAAATATTTATATATGCATATACTGAGTACGAATCCGTTAAAATTATGAAGAACATTATTAGATTTTTTTTTTTGTTCTCAGGCTGCCAACTGATTGAGCTATATATAGTAAGTACTACTTTTACTGTATTTATTAAAATTATTGTTATTGGAATATTTTACTTAATCGTTTGGCCGCTACAATCTTCGCAACCTTGCTTTCCAGATCATCTCGAGACAGTATTTCCTTTATGAATTCCCTGACATAGTATGGTTTGTGAATGATAATTTCTTTTATCAATAATCGGACTAAGGCCTCAACCTATAAGGTACAATTCCCATCAATTCGTACTATTAATTAATATTAATATTAATTAATTAGTGTCTACTTCATCCTAGAGACCTGGGGATGCTTCGCTAGGTACTCATCATTGAAATCCATCATTTTCACCTTCATTTCGCTGAGCGTGTTCTGCTGGTGTATGTTGAGGATATCCGGATCCCTATGTATGAATCCTCGTGGAATCGCGTCCGGGTCTGTTTCCAGAGTCCCCAGCAGGGGCACGGTTAATTCGTCGATCATCTGAAAATAAATATATCAGTTTCTCTTTTATTTAAAAAAATAAAATTGACCGTTAAAGTATTATATTGTTTTAACTCTCACAGTATCCCATGTAATAAATGGTATTATAAGAGTCACTGTATTAGTTGATGTATGAGAACCATGTATGGTGCTCATACGTCACACTATGGGCATGTTGACTTGCTAAAATCATGCTCGCTTCAATTGAGGATTCGAAAATAAAATAAAATAAATTCAATTCACATTTTAAAAGTCAATTTTATTTTAGTTAAAGTCAATTTTCACACAGAAATGTCACATTTTCGGCAATTCTAAACCTAATTCCTGAAACACAATCCAGAATGGCTAAACTGTTGAAAGAATAACTACGTCACAAACTTAATAGTTCATCTATTTGTTGACTTGTTTCAATATTTTACCAACCTCAGAAATTGAATATACTGACTTGCATAGTGTACATATGCAAGTCATTTCCAGATCTTCCCAGGGTGGGAAGATATCCCGCAATCCCTCCCTATTTACGCCACTGTGCGTATTTTTTTCCCCTTTTATAGTACCCCTATGGGAGGGTCGTGTATTTATAAATTTTAAAATTGTACTGGTCCCATGCTGCAATATTATTATAATGGCATTTGATAAGAATATTAATTACTGAAAAAATATAAAAGAAAAATGAATAATGCAAAAAGAATATAGTATGAAGAAAAAAAAAAAAAGATAAAATAAACATCATAAAAGGAAAAAAAAAGAAAGAAATCAAAACAAAAATATTGAATCAATCAACAAATTGGTAATAGTGACTAGCAAACTAAATATTAATGACTAAAATAATTAATTAATAATAATTAATAACTTAAAATAATTAATTAATAATAATGATAATATCAATTATCTAACTAAAAACTAAATATTACTGACTATTTAACTAAATAATACAATTATATAACATATAAAATACAATAATATATAACATACAATATAATAATAGCGACAGTTAAAAAAAAAATGAAAAGAATAGTGAATCAATATACTATTAAATCAAATGTAAACAGAATATAGAAATAGAAGATAAAAGATAGAATATTAAGATAGACCTAAGCCACCACAACCAATAGATGGAGGGAGCCAATGATAGTTTTAAGTCATCATTATTTTGCTTTTATTATTACGTCATTACGTTGGCTTGCTTAATGACTTTTATCGTCGGCATTACAATACATAAGATTTGTTTTAAGTTTCTTCTATTCGAGTTTCTCTGGCGATAATGCTTTGACCTCCCAAATTCGTCTCTACTGTAAATAAAGCCTTCCTCGAGGATGGCACTCCGAGCCTTTTGCTAGATTACTGTTTTAAACACTGTTAAAAAGTTCTACAAATTTTAAATGTTTTTATTCTACTATGTTTGAGTTTTGTGAAGTCTATGGGTTATAATTGGATAGAAAGATTGCAAGCCTCTTTGAATTGTGTTTATTTACACCTCTTCTTGCAATTCTTGAGCTCTAAATATTATTCCATGAAAGTTTGGAAAATATAAAAATGTTTTAGGATTTGAAAGTTGTACCTCATATCAGCAGTTCATGCTTCAACCAATAGAACAATTTGATATGAAATAAAACTGATGCCTTCGAGTCGCAATTTATCTCCAATCGAGAACTCGGCCCGTATGAAAGAAAATAATCTGCCGAAATAAAAAGTTAAGCTTGTAAAACAGCTCATGAAGAAAGAAATGTAGTCGGTCATGTCCGTACTCACCTGAAGAAAACTAATGTAAAACCTTTGGCGGTATTGAATAAACAACGAGAAAGCGGAAAATTAAAGCTACTGTGCTAAAATACCTAAAGAAACATTAAGATTTCTTCTTCAATATTAGTGTGGGAAATGAACAAAACGTTGCCAATGAAGGAAGAAAAATCATAAAAATAATTATTTGCCTTTATTTGTTCTTTAATTCATTTGTCATTGAGGCATTCAGAAGGGAATATTTCCTATTTTCAAAATAATAACATTTAAAAATTAGCAATATCTTATTTATCTTGTTTAATTATTATTTTTTTAACTATCGACAAGTGATCTAAATTTCATCGCTTCTGCTATTAATTGTTTTATGAGCTATATCCTTTTTTTATTATTGGTTTTAAAATATGGCTGGAGTTATTACTAAATTATAGATTTGTTTCCAGGACAAAATAACTACACAAACACACATACAAAGCTTTAGGATCAACTTCATAAACGCGAGTTATCATTTTGGCTTGTATTTTGAACACCTGATTTATATATAAATACGCCATGTTGATCTATCACTCATAATCAATATTATTTTACAACGACATTTATGTATAAGTGAATTTATAAACGCTAAAAATAACTATATAAAGTAAATCAATTCTATCAACTATTTCCAACAGCCGGATTATCACATGGAGATAAATTAAAACATAAATTTAATTTCATGAAATCACCAAAACCCTTTTTTATGTATTTTTTTATAGCTTAATCGACTATTTAAAATATATTAATTTAATGAGATTCTACTTACTTTGACTGAATTCGATCCCTAGATATGTATCTCTACAACAGTATAATTTGTATTGTGATAATTTTCGCCAGCTGTGATCTCCATCTATCTATAATAACAATCTACATCATAAGTAAAATATGTTAACAATCTATCAAAACCACTCTTTTTGGCATAATTCAAAATTGTTAACATCATTACTCCGGTATCTCACAGCTGTCGACTTCCGCTCGCTCAAGAGACTTGAACCGGGACCTTAGCAAGCAGGGCTACTTGATACTAGAGGTTTGAAAAACAAAATAGGTGACTTAAATAAATTAACGTCCTATCGTAACATCCCATCATTTCAGAGATGAATCCCCCGGCCTTAGCGAACTTGTATTGGTACGGTATGCGAGTGCTACTAGGTAGGCCTGTATAGCATTAGGGGTATTCACGCAGCCTGTGCTAATCTGTTAAGTGTGCTAGAATCGAGACACTGACCAGCTAGTTGTATGGCCACTAGCACACTCGACACTAGCATAGCCCGGGTAAACCGGTGTTATTTCGTAAACGCAATGAGAAGGTTATTCTGAGGTTTTCATCTTATATTCGCTTTGTTCACTACTTTCGTTTCGTTTACTCCTGTTTTTGTAAGTAAAATGTAAAAAAAGAATGCGGAAGGAATTGGCACGTCTGAAGAAAGAGGACAAAACCTCATCGCCTTCTTTATCCTCTGAATCTCCACTTTATGATTTTACTTTCTAGTTATCTGAGTTATGTATTTATTAGTTACATCTAGTATATGATATATATATATATATATATATATATATATATATATATATATATATATATATATATATATCATGTGCAATGTCAATCTGCTAAGGGATGTCATTAGGTAATCATTGAAGATGATTATCCCAAAATTATTTAAGTATATGAATAAAAATAAAATACCTTCTAAGTCCTCCAAATTAGACACTTCTCCAAGGGCCAGTTTTGTGTCTACAATTATTCACTAATTAATCAATATAAATACCCATACTTACAGGGCTAATGATATTATGATATTATTAGAGTTTATAGTGGCTTTGGATAAGGAGCAATACCTTTCTTTATAAAACGATCTGTTATTTGATTAAAACTTAACTCATATACATATGTATACATTTACTTAATTAGGGAGTGATTCAGATTGTTTAGATTAATTTGGCCATTAAATGTTTATAACAAAATACCTTCTTTGAGGAAATTTAAGATTTAAAAACATCTAGAGGTTGTAGGGATGAGCTGGTCATCTCTAATCAGTATGTCATTAGGATAAGGGTACTTTCCAACCAGGAGCAACTCTTCAAGCCCGTTTCCGTCTCATCAGGAAGTATGGAGTCCACAGTCAAGAGTCTTGAGAGTCCAAAAAAAGCCCTCGCCCTCCACTTGTCCTGGAATTACATCCTCTTTTCCATTGCTCCTATCTCTTCCACTGTTAGATGATTGTTATGATTGGCAATAAAATTATCGAGGTGAAGTTTCTATATTGGTCATTACTGTACTAGAAGCGGTATTCTTGGTAGATTCAGGCTAAAGTTCCTTACTCTGAGACAACTGCTCTAGAGGCATCCAAAAATGTTTCCAGAAATGTCTTTAATTTAATTTAACTCTTCTCGGATCCTTTACAAGTTCAGTTGTTATACTTCATGGTAGTCGGCTTCTCAAAATTGATTATTTCTATTATTGATATTGATTATTTGATTATTATAGGTGTTCTTATGTTAACTGGTTAACTAAACTGAAACTGGCTAACCCCCTAATGTTTCTTCAAATCGAATTATCTTTATATTTCTGAAGGATTCTCCAAAAGGGACTAGTAGCTGTGTTATGACACTTAAATATACTTACATCAGTGTCGCTGTGAAATGACTTCTGTCAACTCATCAATTACGGTTAGATAGTTCCCGACTAAAGGACTTTTTTCTAGTAAAAGGTAGCTAAGCCGGATCCGCCTTCCTTTCGGATGTAGACTTATGTCTTTGCTTATTACTTATTCAATATATTTTAACTAAATCATATTTATGGTTTAGTTGATACATATTACCACATGTGCTTTCTATCAAGGCGGTTTAAACCACATAGTCAAGAAATTAAGGCATTTAAAAAAAAATATTAATTTTTATTGGATCATGCATTGCCTTACCTTAGGAAATAACACTTTAGCAGGTTGACACAGAGGGGTCTTACTCAATATTCGTGCTAACTGTTTAGCATCATAACAAATTTAGCGTTTAACACGAGTTGCTTGAAAATACTCCTTTTATCTTGCTGAGCACCGCATTCCTATATCCACATTCTATTTTAAGACTTCAAAATGATTTCATTCTTCAATTTAGATAGTTTTGACTGTAGTTTTTTTTTTCTTGTTTCTCTTCCGTTATTGCGATCCTATAATAGTGAAGTACACTACTTAATATTTTTATTTGACGAGTCATTGTTAGCAGGGACGTTGTCAAGGGAGAAGGGTGGTAAGGGGTGACACCCTCTCCAGTATGAAAACCCCAAAAATTGGGAAGTTTAAGATTTGAAAACGCACTTCAAACTGCTAAAATTGTGGTAGAGCGCTGTATTCAAAGAATTACTAGAATTTAAAACCAAATTTCAATACTTTTTAAGTTAAGAAATTGGTATTTTATTGATAAGACGATGTTTTTCTATAGAAAAGAAAATTATTACTGTCAAATGTCAAAATTCGCAAGAGCTAAGTGAAAAGTTAAAATTCAAAAGAGTTGGGAAAATTTAATTATTTAATATAGTTGGGAAATCTGGCCAAAAATTTAGATGTTGCTGTTGAATTTAGATGATCTCTAATAAATTCTTGTAACAACGTCTCTGATTGTATGTGCTATAGTTAATGTAAAGTTATGTCCACACTGTTCGACTTTCGATTCAATTTTCCAGGCGACATTGAACGCTATGTCGAATCGAATGTCGAATAGTGTGTACATAGCTTTGCCTTGTCTATACCGTTCGACTTTTGATTGGACATCGTTGGCGAAACCCTGTTCTGCATGCCGAACAGAGTGGACATAGCTTTAAGAAGATTCCTACATAGGTCAGTTAAAATCTATTTTAGGTCCCTCGAAATGAATCTTTTACCAATCCCACTCGGTCAGGGCTGGGCCTGTTAATACTGGTTAGCCGCCAGTAGTTGGCAATAAAGTGCAGATAGGCCCATTTACTGCCAAGATATCCTTTCCCCCGTTTACCAATTACAGTACCATGACCCGTAACTCTTAACAGGTTGTTTTATTACGGCAGTTTTGTGGTTTGGAATTTTTAAAAAAAGTTGTTATAATTTTCCAATGAAACAAGACAAATTCTGCTAGGATCGAAATGGCTACAGTTTTTTATAGTTTCATCATGACTGATGAAGTGCACTCTTTTCTTTAAAAAAAAACTTAAACTTCGATGTCAAGAAAAATTTTATTGGCAGTTTTTTGCAATTTAATTGCTATAAACAATTAAATTCCACTTTGAAAAAATGTCAGCTTATTCAATGATGAACAATATGGCGTTTTTTAAATTTATCTTTGATCTTTAGAAGCGGCGAGATATGCGGAAATCTGAATTAAATTATTTTTATAAATTTTATATTATATTATAAATTTAATGAACTCCAAATGTTTCTTTTCACTGTAACAACTAAAATGTATTTTACTGTTTTACTATATTATTTAGATTTTAAGATATTAAATAGGTATTATGTTTGCGGGATGGGATGGATCAATGGATGAGAAAGGTCTTCTGGTATCGAGGAAATTTATTTTCTGTTGAACGGGTTGTGGATCAATTCTGGAGTCAAAATAGCTCGTCCTGATTGTAAGGCCCCGTCATTAGGTTAAGGGAAAACCTGGTGATTAAGCACAAATGCTGACCACATTGTCTCCTTGTATCCGTTCATCAAGAAACAGTTCTTCCTTGCTAAGTACCAAACCCATTTTAAAGGTGCAGTATTCTTTATTATGTTTGTTTATTTAGGTTATGACAAGCCATTATTGGTCATTAATAATATTTGTTTCTATTCAAAAATCTTTGATCGATGATAACAAAATATCAAAAATATATTCCTCGGCGACCATCCTCGTCCAAATAAATTCGGCTTATTTTGATTTTAGAGTCTTTTTTTTTTTTTACTTCTTTTCACGGAACTTTTCTTCGAAATTGAGAGATCAATCTAAATGTTCCCTATTTTACAGTTAACGTCCTGAATCACGAGCACCAATGGCAAGCGTCTATGCTTAGTAATAAACGTAGGTTAAGGACTCGTTTGTGGTTTTCTTCTTATAATCAAGAGCAACTGAAGTTGAAGGTTGTAATCTATTCACAACTAAAATAATGTTAACTATCGATCAAAACCAAACATATATTTTGACATTATTAATACCGATGTGCATCACAGCTTTCGATTTCCACTTTATTAAGAGACATCGAAACCCCTGACAGGTCCTTGACTTATGATCCTATTCTTGTTTAGGGTCAATGATTTCATTATAAAAAAAATTACAAACTGAAATACACTAGTGTAATTACTGTAAATACAACGCGCTAAAACGGCTCCGGCTCGGTTGAGAGAAAACGAGATCTCTCTCCTTATATGACACAATATAGAACTGTGTATTCCGTAGGTTGGGATAACGGCAGAAAACAGGATGCAGTTATTATTATTTGTATCTAGCCACTATACCCTGCCAACTATCAGTTTAGTCCGGTATCCAGAGCTCAAAAACATTTAAATTTCCAGACAACGCTAAATAAAGGCTTGAATTTTTTTTTTATGAATTAATTTTTAAAAAGAGTAATTTTACAATGAAACAAGACTAATTTTGTTTGGATCGAAATGGCTACCATTTTTCATAGTTTCATTATGATTGATGAAGTACACTATTTTCTTTTAAAAACATCATAAAATCGTAAAAACTTCGAAGTCAAGAAAAAAATGTATCAGTTTTTGCAATTTAATTGCTATAAACATTTAAATTCCATTTTGAAAACATGTTATAGCTTATTCCATGACAAACAATATGGTGTTTTTTACTTCCTTGTACGAAGTGAAGGAAGTATTATAATCGCGAAAATTTTCGGTTTTCAGATTTCAACGGAAATATCCATTTTGACCATCCTTGAATCCATTTTGACTAGTGTCGTCGTGGCGTCTGTTTTGTGTTCGTACGTACGTTCATATCTTGCATAACTCAAAAACGGTTAGCCTTAGAAAGTTAAAAATTTGTATTTAGGATTGTTGTAAAATCTAGTTGTAAACCTCTCTTTTTGGTCACTGCCTGATCACCGGAAATGGTACTTTACTTGAAGGTCATAACTGATTTCCATCAAAAATTATGTTAAAATACTATGCAAAACTTCTGAAATTTATTATTTGTGATTTATATATTGATTTAAATAACATACTAGATTTTGGTCTAAATTGGAAAACCGGAAGCGGTACTTTACTTGAAGGTCAAATAAACTTTCATCCAAACTGATATTTTTCTAGTTATCTCGAATGAAGAGTAATCAAACGCTTTCCCCAACCTAAAATTAGTAACCAAATTGAGGATCACTTTTTGAGCCACCGATTTATAGTTTAATAGGCGTACAAGAAAGTCATGTGTTGTTCACATCAGATATTTTTTATTTATCTTTTTGATCTCTAGAAGAATTAATTTTTTTTTTATATTCGTTATATTAACGAATTCTTTAAACTATTTTCCCGATTCTCTTGGGAAATTCTGAATAAAATATATGCTTTCCAACTTTGTCGGGAAAATTATGCCTTGGATACCGTACTAGTTCGTCTGACTGACCAACTCCATGCATATCACTGATTTGCTGCAACAATGTCATAACTACAAAATCCCGATTTTTGAGTTAATACCACGGGGGCAACTGCAGTGATGTGGACTATCAATAAGTAAACTGTCATTTCTGAGTTTGTTTTTTTTTAATTTTCAAAATAGATTTTTTAAATGGTTCCACATCAATTTTAGAAATAAAAGCGTCAAATAAAGGTTTTAGAAAATAAAATTCTGAATATAACACATCCAGAATTACGACTTAGGGCACTGTCACCAGTAACCGACTCCAATAGACCAGTGTTTTTGAGATACTGCTATCTTCGGAATTTAGTAACCGAATAGTAATTCAGAATCACTTTTTGAGCCTCTGATTTATTGTTTAATAGTTGTACAAGAAAGCCATGTGATGTCCACTTCAATTTTTTTTTAAATTTGTATTTCCAAAAATTTCTAAATGGATCTCCTATAAAATCGTGATTTTTGACTTATATGTTGTTGCAACAAATGATCGGGATGTTAATGATGTTATTGTAATTTCAGCGAAGAGGAGTTTAACATCCATTCACAAAACACATTTTAATTATTAATAAATCGTCACTTTAGCAATCGCGAGTCTGCTGCAGCACCGTTTCGAATCAGGCCTGCGCGTGTTAAAAATTTATTTCGTGGCGGGCCCACGAAATGAATCTCGATCATCCCACTCTAATTAGAATAGGTTGGTAACATGTAGTATAACCCTTCCTATTTGCCGTAATTGGAGTTGATAATAACGTTAGTTAAACCCCAATTTAATAAAAATCTAAAAATAAATGTTAAATTAAAACGTTAACTAAATATAAGCTAGAGAGGAATCTGAATGTTTTTCTAATATCGTTTACCATTCAGACCATTTGAGCCGTATTAAGTTTCCACCCTCCTTCCTATTACGCAGAGCACTTTTTAAAAAATTCCAAACGGAAATCGTTTAAGATGAAAAACTGGAAAAGGCCAGGGTCAACAGAAGTAAATTGCTTTCGACAGATAATGGCCAACGAAATGAGAAGCCATTTCGCCCCGTTTGTTTAACGGTCTTTAGTTGCGGTCTCCTTATTGACGGTGGGAAGCAAACGAATCTTATTTCTAGCCAGTATGCTCTCTCAATCATTATGTTTTTTAGTATTTTATGAGAATTTAATTCATTTCAATGTTATTATACGTATTAAAAATACTTAACATATCTTTTTTTTTTTTTTTCTTTTAACTATATATTCGTATCTGTCTAACAAAATAGTGACAATATGCAAATGATTATGGATACAGCATGATAGCATGAGGAAGAATAGTACCCAGCAGTATCCCTTCCCGGTCTACAATTAGTCCTTTAATTCAGGGAAGGAGATCTCTCCTTCAGCTCCTTTTCAGCCTTCTTATGGTCATGTCAGCCGTAGCCATATCGTCTATCATTCTTTTATGATGTCCGTGAAGGCTATTATGGAAACGAGAATAAAGAGTACGCATGTGTTGGTCAATAATTGGTTGTTGTAGAGTTTTGTTGTTTACGTAGCAAGGAGCTTCTGTTATCAGTCTTAAAATTTTGGATTGAAAAGATTGCAGTTTTTGTAAGTGAGCCTTTTTTGCTGAACTGTAAGTCTGTGATGCGTAAGTCTAAATTGGTTTAAGTAGGTATGTGTATGTATTGAATTTCTGCTGATTTTTTGTTTTGATGATTTGGAAATAAAAAAGTGTACAGTAATTTCAGAATTTGTTTAGAGTCTTCCTTTTCATTTTGGCGTGTGGGCTTCAATTTCACATGGCTATACATGGTAATATTGTATAATGGTGATTATCAGTAAAATATCATAAAAGTTTAAAAAATAAAAGTATTTTGCCTTCATTAAAAAGTATTATCCGTCGTACAGTGAGACGAAACAAAAAAAAAAGTTCAAATTTGTTTGTAAATTTAATTATATGTCGTTAACCAGTAACTATTAAAGTTTACAAAAATCCAAGAATTCCATCCACCCGCGTCCTACTGTTTAAGTTACTATTATACTATAAGCTACTATATAATAATTTTGCTGAAAAAACATTTGTGCGAAATTTATTTCTTAAGCCATTCTTCATTACCAGTATTTTTTGAATAATTCAACAATTATAAATTTTATTAAATAGGTAACATTAAAACAAAAATAAGTTGTTGTTTTTTTTTTAAAGGTGGTATAAAATTGGTTATCTACATAATTTACAAAACAAAATTCAGATAAATGGAATAAATTTATAAAAATTTAAAATAATAATAAATTTCATTATGTACCTATTTATTTAAGTACAATGTAGGCACTTCTTGTTAAATGAAGACACTAAAAAAATTATATAATTATAAAAATATAAAACCAAGACAACATAATTAGCCAAAAATAATGACACATGACACCTACAATTCATAAAAATAATCCTACATAATACTAATAGGCCTAAAATATATATAATAGTGTTTCGTAATATTAAAAATAATAATCAAATTAATATGGATGACTACTTATTTTTAAATTTTTTCCACTCTGTATCGGTTTGTTTATGATAACGAAAAGAAAAGCTAACCGGGATCGACCATCATAATGTACTGCAGAGATCCAGCCCTTCAGTAGACCATACCAATTGAAGAAATTGTCAAACAAATGGAATGGAATTTTTACGATTGATAGAATGCTATTTACCATTCTATCTCCTAATCATTAAGATTTTTAATTTAATTGGAATCTAATCGGCTTTCTCTTAATGAAAATTTTTGAAGAATGATGTCCATAATTAGGGTCATAGATTATATTAATAAATCATAGACTCAATAAATAAAGCTGCTGTGCAGGAGATGCTAGAGGAGTAAGACAAACATGTAAATCTAGCCGAACTCGAATCATAACCGGCCAATGTTCCCCATCTGGAATACTTCTGGGATTCATATTCTCTCGTAGTTGCAGTCCACATTATTTATGCCTACTAACTTTTATATTCATTTTGAATATTTTTTCTACGAGAAAAAAAAAAAATATTGCTGTAATAATCGAACTGAAGCTTTTGTTACAAATTTAAATTAAAACGAAAAATGCATAAGCTACTTCGAAAAATAGTGCAATTTAGTGCAAAATGCATAATAACCAAACCTAGATGATTGAATTTCCTAAAATATCCATACAAAATATTTATAGCTACCCTCAACAAACGCCAAATAATATTGAAATAACAATTTTAGAGAAAGAGAAATTATTTTTTCAATATTTCTTGGCGTCTTTAGGGACTTTTAGGGAATTCATCTCTGTAGGGAATTTTATTATCTATAAGTTTGGTTATTGTGCATTTTGCACTGAATTGCACTAAAAAAATAGTTAAGGCGAAACCTCTGAATATCCAACTTTTTGCGTTTGCACATGCTTACGGTGCCGCATCTCTGTAGCTCTTCCGAATTTTAAAAAATGTTACATATAAAACTTTCAGGAAATTTAACGTTCTTTAAAATTGGCTATGTCAAAGGTTTACCTAAAATTAACTGAAAGCGAGTTACCGATGAAAATCCGAAAAAAAAGTCCACTTTCTCTAAAATTATTATTTCATTATTTCTTGGCGTCTGTTGGTAGCAATTACAAATATTTTGTATGTATCTTGTAGGGAATTTAATCCTCTACAAGATTGGTGGTTATGCATTTTTCACTAAAGAGTATTGAAAAATAGTTATTAAGCCGAAACCATTGAATATCTAACTTTTTGCTTTTGTTTATATTTTGCAGATGTTTTGCCCCGTATCTCAGTAGCTGTTCCAAATTTAAAAAAAAATACTAAATATAAAACGTACAGAAAATTTAACGTTCTTGAAAATTGCTTAGTCAAAGTTTTACTTATAATGCGGAATGCTTATAATGAGGAATATCTGAAAAATATGATAAAAATGACGAATTCGTTGACCTATAAAATTTGAATGGAACCGATCTTGGATGGCAGACGTTCATATTTCCAGTCTATTATGAGAGTACTTTCGGCCTAGACGATCTATAATTTTCTTGAAATCCGACACTTTTTTTGGCCTCAGCTCTCTGAATAAAAATGGCAACTGTAAAACATGCTGTTACTTATGTTATTTTATATATGTAATTTTTTAATTTATAGACAACATTTTTCCGTCCTAAAAGGTATCTAAGTTGCCAGACGCTATATAAGGAAGTAACCGCAAGTGATGGTAAACCATTACTACCGCCTGTGGTCAGTTACAGCAACTGAACCACAACCGGTTGTTCCGTCTCCTGTTACATAACATAAGCGTCTTCAACCTTAGGAATCAATTTTCGAGTCTCATTGTTATTAACATGTATTGATGTCCTATGATAATACTCACTTAAAGTTGTTAAAACCTATTTCAAAGTTATAACAGGTGTATTAATTATGTTCAATTCTAAAATATATAGGTTCATTCGATATTCATTATTCGACGTTCCATGACACTCCCTCAAATATAATGGAAAATCGGAATGAGAAAATAAAGTGATCGGTAAATTTAATTTTGATCGATACCATTCTTGATTTACCTTTTTAATCGTATTTTCGCCGAAAATAATAGACTTTTGCACTGTATCAAAGGTCATCGGAGGAGAGTGGTGGTGCATTTTAAATCCGTTTCATAACCCCTAGAACACGTTTTTGGGGTTTCGGGGATTTATGATATATACAGGATGTCTGAGAAATAAATTTCAATAACCCGTTTTCGAGTTATGATTTTTTTTTTCACACTTCGATGCATACTCGATAAGTTTATTGACAGGGATAAAAAAGATACCCCGGGTGTAAACAAATCCTTAGCTGAAACCGAAAAGTATATGGGATGGTCAAACGGGATTAAGCATGGGGGACAGCTTAAGCCCATTATTGTTTGCAATATACATGGACAGAATAATATGGGAAGCTAAACCAAGAAACCCCAAATTGAAAGTAGGAAATTAGAAAATGTACCCATACATATTCAAAATTTAGTATTTGCCGATGGCATTTTGATAATTTTAGAAAGCAGAGGCGTCTTTTTCCTATTTAATCATGTTTGTTTCCTATAAAAGCCCCAATTTCTCTACGGAACTGAACATTTCTCTACTTTTGTCAGAATTTTTAGGATCTGCGACGAATTTTCTATTAGATAGCAACAAATATGTAGAAAAATATTGCACCGCCAGGCGATTATAGCTACCAAGCAGAGTAAACAAGTAGAAACGAATAATTTGTTATTCATGCGCTCAAACAATGAATTTTCGAGCTAAGGAATTCAAAAAAAGTGCTTCACTTGATCAGCTTTTTTATTTAGCAGAATTCATTCGGATTATTCAAATTTAAATAAATTGTTTTAATGTAGATCTATTTTAAAAATTAAGATACAGTGTGCCACATAAAATAACGAATATAAGGGGTTTCGGTGGGACGCACATAAGTCATACTTATTTCAGGAATGATTTATTTATGGCTGGAATTAATGCTAAAATTAATTTATTTTTAAGTTACTGCTACAATTATTTAATAACTAGGTTATATTGTTTTCTATTTTATAAGGTTTTTATTGTCAGCAAGGCCTTGTCGAAACTATTTAGAAGCATCCTTTTGAAGAACGGATCTTAAAGACGACTTTCGAATAAGAAAAAAAAACTGGGTTGATAAATTTGGTTGTAAATATTTCAGAAAAAAAAAAAACCAAAAAAAAGGAGAGGGTTTAAAAGAATTTTAATATTTACCGAACTGGAAAAATCGAAGATTTTAAGTAGGTCCGAAACCGGATTCGGTACATCATAGCAAAACAGCCTCATTAACGAACTGACCGCGATCTCTTTGATCAAAAAAAAAGAAATAAATAAAAAATGATTGAGACAGTTGTTTCACTGTAACTTCAGGTCTGAAGCCCAATCATGTTTCTGCTCTAAAAATAAATATTACTTTTTTATGAATTTTTTTTTCCCAAAATAACTTCTAGTTAGTGAATTCGATAATTTATATTATTATTTTTTATTGCATATCTCAATAATAAAACATATCTTTAGTAAAGCTCTGATCTATATTTTTTTTACAACACTATATGTAGATTAAAATCTTGATATGCAAATAAAAATATTTTATCTTATGTGTAAGGGAACATACATATCTTCTTCATATTTAATAAATCATTTTATATTTTGCAGTTTGGCCAATCAAAATTTAGACAATATTTACATTAATATTTATTAAAATATTAATGTATAAATATTAGTATAGCTCTGTTTAGGTGGAATAAGAGCCAATATAAATTCTGCTAACTATGGCATTGTTTAAAAATTCTTTGTTCCTGAGTACTTTACTTCAAATTTCCTTTGCATAATCAGTTAATCGTGATGATGCTTTTCGTATTTTACCTGTTTATTCCCATCATGTGAGAGGTTTCAAATAACTTTTTTTTTCAATTAAATGTTTAACTCAAAAAGTGTGCTTTTTTTTTTTTACCGTGTCCTTTTCAGCAAAACTCTTCAGATATATCCTCCATGTTTTTAAAGTTTCTGCCTCAGATTTTAGGCAAATTTTTATATTCGTTGAATATGAACGAATTTTAAGAATGTATAAAAATTTCAGTTTTATTTAAATTTCAACGAACCCTAAAATATTGATGTTTCTCTGGAACTGCATGGTTAAATAAGTTAAATAAATACCATTTTTTTTATTTCCTCTGTAGAATATTAAATCTGTTTTATTTAATATAAATACTTCTTCAATTAATTAAAATTAAAATTAATATCAATCAATCATTTATATAATTTTGCCATAACATCAAATACATTATTTAATGATCATAAAAATAACTTGTTAAAAATCTATGCTTATTTACAACCCTTCAATTTTCCGATTTATTTCGGATAACCCCCTTATGATGTTCATTATTCTTTTACGTCATTAGGAATCCCTTTTCCAACTGATTCACTTTATTGAATAAGTTCATTTTTCCAACTAAAGATTTTAAAGTTTTTCTTTTAAATCTTAACATTTAGATAGTACTTCATTTATGTTTATAAAAATAGAGAAAGGATTTGCACCTTGGATAACGGCACAGGTCAGTGCTACTTCTCATTCAGGCGTGTTAAATTTTAATTATTTAATAGTACAGTAAGAGAAATGCTTTATTTATATCAAAATATACGAATACCTTGGGTTGCTACATACACTGCTTACTAATCAATCTATAGCTAGATTTTTGATAATATTATACATAATAGACATAACAATTTTTTTTCCTTTCATTTTAGCTCTAAACACATTATAATTATCACTACATTATCTCTATTATATCTGTCCCTTGCTTTTTTTCCTTTTGTATCCTTCTATTACTCTAATCCATCCCTTACCCTCGTAATAAAAGCTATATTTTCTTGCACTACACATAAAGGAAGGTAGATTTTGATATACATGCTATCTATTGATGGATTATGTTTTGCTTAAACTGTTTCATTTTTTTACTGTCATATGGTTTTCTATTGGAATCCTGAGATTGAAGTTGGAGTATTTTTACCAAAGCACTTCATTCGTTCCATCTTTTCAGATTTTGAGATCACTAGCCATCAAGTTCTACTAATTGTAACTTTTTATTCAGCAATTTGAACATAATTATCTCGTGTTGTTACTTGAGTCTTAATCTAAAATTTGTTATACTAATGATAAAATAAAAAGATCCCTCTCAAATGGTGATAAACATTAAAGGCATATTAAGTTTGGTCTGATGAGGCTGGTAGCATCATTGCCTCGCCTCGTTATTAAGAAAACAGCGAGAGATGGCCAGCAACATTGCACTGCACCGCCCGTTATAACGACTCAGGGCGAACTTAAATTCCCCGCAAGTCATCTTGCCCAGTTCATGCTCCAAGTACGCCTGTCTGCAATAATTGTTACCTATCTGGCTTATTTACTAGGCCAATCTGTGGAGGGTCGAAACAGGGGTCTATATTGCAAAAGCTGGAGTAGAAGCTTTTATTTTTTCAACTTGTATGAGTGAAAACATATTTAAAAAACAAAAATCCTAGCACATGTTACCTCGGGAGAGCTTGTATTAACTTTTGCAGCCAAAAAACCTCGAGATTTTAGGATTTTGTTTTTTATTTTCGCCTGTAATTCCTAAATTGTGAATTGAAGCGAAAAATTTACAGCATACCAAATTAAAGAGTATTAAATTCTACTTCGAATGAGTATCACAACATAATAATTCGGTTAAGTGGTGTGATCGAAAAATAAATTTAGAAAAAACGATTTTTTCCAACTTTGTCAACAACTGAGACAGAGTGCTTCTTACAAGTGTACAGGGCAAGAACCAGGAAACTTCAGGAGCTGATTCTGTACCTTAAGAGCAACAAAAAAGTTTATATGAACTATGGTCCGATTCCTCACAGAAAAGTAGGAAATTTAAATTTTGTATTTTTTTAAGCATGTCTCCTTTTTTGTTGAATAGGAAGCGATACCACAAAAAAATACCACATTCGAAGTAATTAAGTTCCAATTGCACCATCGTAAAGCAGACAAAATTCCCTTTAAGAAATATAGTTTGGCATAACTAAATCCATTGTAAGAATACCCCCTTACAACTAACAGCGAAAAATTGTAGTATATTTTTAAAATCACAATTTATTTGTGAATGCTTTTCTCAGTCCCCTGCTGGACTACATCTGGCTTCCTAGTTCTCAGATCCTGCACTCACCGTATATGAGCCTGCAGTTTAGAAATGAACACTGTAAGAGAAAAAATCATGAAATAAAAGTTGTAGAGCATCAAATTCTGCATCCACTAAGTACCAGAATTTTTAAATTCGGTCTCACAATTGGCATATTAGTCCAGTAGAGATATCATTTTGGATCACAAAGTGTGAAGTAATTTTGATTTTCTGGTATGCTGTGTGTATTATCCGTTGGTGAAAAATCCATGTTTTCGACCTCCTCTTTGAAAAACCTCTAAGAAAAAGCACTTTTTTCAGTTTTCTTCTGAACTCGCTTTGAGTACGTTTTAGATAAAAAAATTGTCTTTATAACTATTTTTTGTGCAATTTAGTGCAAACTTGTAAAGGATCTTACAAAAATGATAAACAATCTTGCAGAGGATTTAATTTCCTATAAGATTATACAAAATATTTTTGTACTCACAACATGAACAGCCGACAAAAAATATGAAATAACAATTTTAGAGAAAGTGGACTGGAAACTGAATGTACCTATCACCCACTGTTCAAATTAGTATTGCTGAATGTAATATCATCATTAATCCATTATCTATGTAATATATGCGTGTAATTCATGAGATCTATGTAAATTCTGGAGAAAAAAGAATTTTATGAAAAATAAATACAAATTTTCAACACATTTACAAATACACATATTTCAAGAAAATATAATTTGAAAATTCATAAGCATACAATGGAGTATCAAATCCTGCATTTTTACAGTTGTATTTGTTGCCATAAATACAAGTGCCTTTTTGCAATGGCACTAAATCAGGTCCAGCTATACCAGTGGAACTATTTTTTTTTATTCATTGGCACTGGAGTCAGACCATCAGTATTCTTCTTCCACCTCAATTCCAGCATTGTTTTTGAGGCGTGTACGTAGAATTTTTTCGGGGGAAGAGATTTAATGATAATGTAAGTAATCATTAAGTGTTTATAAACGCCAAAGTTTTAAGGATAAGAATGAAAATTGAATCCAAAATTATTACTCAAAATACAAAACTTATATGAAAATCGTATTTTATCAAACATTTCGAGGGGGGGGAGGAGGAGGCTGTATCTCCCTGGGCCTTATCCCCCCTCCCCGCGTACGACACTGGTCTTTTTCATACTCCATCCATGTTTAAACTTGCAGATAAGTATGCATCATATTGAACTTTATCCCTTGTTGCAGGTAAGCGTATCAAATCGAATTATTACTTGGCATCAGGGAGTGGAGGGCATTATAATATTTCTTGATGTCTGTTGAGAATTATTAAAAATATTTTGTTTGAATCTTGTAGGAAATTTTATCATTTATTAACTCCTAGATATTGGTTTAGTCTGAAGATGGTGACGTAATGATGTTCTATTTCATCTAATATTTGGTTTGACGTATATTTGGTTCTCCGTATTATAGGAGAATTTTGATTGATTAAGTATTAGATTTATCGTAGTTTTTAATTTCCTTCTCAGGATCCTCAGTATCAGTCATTCAATAATTATTGACTCCCTAGAGTAAAGCACTTGATGAATGACAGCCCAGGAAAGATATTTAAGGTCATAGGAATGAAAAAAAAGAACGAAGTTTATTTGATTAAATTGCTAAAAAAAAAAATTTAATATTTTTTTTTTATTATGTATCATTAAAAATATTTATTTACTTAACATAATATAAACATTATGTATGGAGTAGTTTACCGTAATTACTATCTACAAGATGATGGTCGAGGATAAGGAGCAGGAGCGTAATTAGCAAGTAACAAGCAACCTTGCTAATGTCATGGGCCTCGGCCCAAGGTGGTCCTCGAATTGGTCTTTATAACAATAAAATAAAATATCAAATTGTATTTATATGTATTAATACAATATTATATGAAGTAATATAATTAATAGCTAACATTGCATTATTATGTATAGCACACATCCGCGTTCTCTAAATTTGAGCTTAGGGGGTCTAAAAACTTGGGGCCTCCAAATTCATGCTTACGCAGAAGGTCGAAATAATTGAACTGTAAAATTCGAAACTGGCTCATATCGTGGTTAATTAAAAATGGACTTTTTCGTGTGTTATTTTTTTGTACTCATACAGACCGATATTTTATGAGCAAAAATAGCTGATACTTGTTTGTCATTGTGGTTAAATACTCGACGAAAATAAAATCTATTCAAATAAGTCCAATTGTTCAGCTGAAATTCGGTTTGTTGAGTCCTCTAAAACAATTTTAATTTTCGGAGATGAGGCCTTTTCGAAGTTCACAATTCAATTATTTATTTATTTATTTATTATATATTTATTTATTAGTATTATAATTATTTGGACCACCATCCTTCCTCTCATTATCATATATATATATCTGCAGTAATTACAAAGCTATTCTCGAATATGTATTAACCAGTAAGTGTTTCAAATTGTAATATTATTGCAAGTTAATTTGCTTAAAATAGGTAATTAGCATATTTTATAAATTTCTTACAATCAATACAGCTTATGAATTATAGGCGCTGAATCGAATCTCATTTCGGAACTATTTGCGGCCAGTGTTCTCTGTCGGTTTTGCTGTAGTTTTCAAAGGAATATTAAAGAATCGCGATGAAATAAATGTTAATAAATAAAAATATATTTATTCAATAAACTAAATCAATAAAATAAAACTTATTCATTCGAACCGATACCGAACATGAATGATTCTATTCGATATTACCCATGGACCCAATGAAATTTTTGTAGTTTTTGAATCATCTGTCTAGAATTATAGGAGTTACCATTTGCTTGGCCAGTTCGGGATTATAATCCTTCCAATGTTACAAGAAAACAAAATTTCGGCGTTTTGAGTATTTTCAGAATTATAAAATTACAAATAGCGGATAGTTAAGTTTCTTCAAAGTATTTTATTCCACGGATGTACTTTAGTGACTATTTGAAAAACGGGCTATGAAGGGTATGAAACTTTTTTGTTGTTAAGAGATCGTTCTGCGCCCGCCCAAGCGTTGCAAGGTTTAGTTGTCGAATCGACCCTATCCAGTTCTTCAGGCGGTCGTAGGTACGTCCGTCCAGGAAATGGAAGCTTCTAAAATGACAACTGGAGCAGCCGAGCGGAAAGTGCATGAATGACCGGTAATGATTGCTTGACGATAACAGCAATTTGTTATTGTTAACTTATGTTTTATTTTATATACATAATCAAGAGCGAGAGGTGATATTGATTCGTATTCACCTCTAATTATTTTTAATTATTATTTAGAAACCTTAAAGTATTTATCAATCAATCAGAAATGGTTATGGTCGATTTTATCCTGGTCTTGACGTCATCGGTCAATTATAGGAAACTCATCATAATTTAAATATTATTTTAGATTTATCACTCCAATATCATTGTATGATTATTCTATTATTAGACATGTTTAAAACTACTCTGCAAAATGACTACTGAATGTTCGAAGGTTTCCTATGGATCGCCGTACGCTCGTTGGAATTAACATCGGACGAGCGCGCTTCGAGCTAACATAGCGGATCGCAAGTGTGTACGCAACTTAAGAAATTGGTTCCATGTATTCTTTTATTCGTAGCCAACTTTACAAGCAACTAGGGTTAGCTTAACAGAACCTAACGATACAGATGAATAAGAATACAATTTTCGTTTTATGAATTTATAACAATCTGTTTGTCATTTTGTGTATTTATATTATTTTTATCCAATAAAAGTACTTTCTTAAAATGCATGATAATTTTTTTATGAACCTACGACCTCTGAAATCAATTTTTTAAATTCTGATACCATGATTTTGTTCATTTATTGCGCACAAATCTCACTCAAAACTTGATTACGGGTGTGGTTCTCTTCCCGTACACGGATTTTCATAGTTTTTTGATGATATGAAACTGATTGCAATAGTTTTTATAGCTATAAAAAGTGATTCAATCAATAAAAGGGAATAATTTCATTTTTAAATAAAAAAATAAAACCAAAATATTACTTATTTGGCAGTCTACACCAATATTTTAATGATACCTAATACTGAAGACAATGGCCGGTAAATTTGCGAATGTGCATCACTTTTATTATTGTGACAGAGGGATGTGTTGGCTTGTCTTATGTTTATTTTGTTGCCTTGAAAAGGCAGTGAGAGATTCGGAGATATAGACAACGGCAACTATTGTCAATCAAAGTTCCAAGACTATTGTCCAGATCTTGGGATTTGCGGATGATATTGACATAGTTGTTAGATCCAAATCTGAGCTGAGGAACGCTTTAATGGCAATCCAACAAGTAGCATCGCTGTTGGCTTCGGGGTATATGAGACAGGAACTAAATATATGGTAGTGAATGCAAATGGGATCCAGCAAGATGAAACTTTTAAGGAAGGAAGGAGAAGTTTGGAGAATACGAAAAAACCAGGAGCTGTATTCCCTTTATGCAGATCTGAATGTGGTCGACTTTATAAAGCACGGAAGGTTAGGTTGGGCCGGGCATGTGAATTTGATTATGATGGAAGAAGGAGAAATTCTTAGAGGGGGTCAAGTCCCATCCCCGGGTTGTAGTGCCAATCAGATAGACTGATTCAGGATAGATTTTTAAGGATACCTAATTCCAAAGGCAATGGCCGATAATTTGCGAATGTGCATTGTTATTACTTATAGAATCATTAAAGATAAAACAATAATTACAAATGGAACTAGATGATAAAAGAAATGCGACTCTAAAAAAAATAATTAAAATTATCGAAGGCGCTCCTTGTAAACATAAGAAAGTGTAAACATTTTCTAAACATTTCACATTAGTAAATGTAATACGGAAACGACGATATATTCAGTAAGAAACAGCTGCCCGAGTAAATTCCTACCGTCAATGGCAGATCAAGGGGAAGAGGGTGAGGAAAAAGGGGACGTCCGCCCTGGGGATCCTCGTGTCTTAGAAAAATTAAATAAATGGCTTATACATTACTGACGAATTTATAGTTAGAGGTTGCCCACGGATTCCTCCTTCCTCTTGGGAGTATTCCACACCTCCTAAACCCCCTGGCAGCCCTCCGCTCTAACCAGTTGGGGCCCCGAAATATCGTATCGCACAGTGCTCCACAAAGTCTAGATCCGCTACTGCCTACCGTCCTTTCGTAAAATCCGTTCTGTATGCCTATAGCTTAAATATTGTTTTCTCTTTTATGGCTTGTCCATTTAAACTCCAGGAATTCACTTATTCTAAAATTGAGTTGTTAATGATCCAATTGTTTTTATAAGGAATCGTGATGATATTCATCCGAATTTATCGTGTTTTGTTTAGATGGTAGTTTTAATAAACGATGACTTCATTAAGCAGAAGGTAACTCGTGGCAGATAGAAAGGGAGAAAAGGTCTTTACGGTGCAGTCGTGAGCAAAGGCAAGCTAACGACAGGTCAAAGAGAAAGCTCAGGTGAGGGCTTGATGGTCCGGTAATGGCTACCGACATCTGTTCGCTATGGGGTCGCCCATGTTGAATGTTTAAATATAAATTTATGACGCCTAATAGCGTAGAAATCTTGGTTAGTAGGTATGTAGATATTAGCACAAATGCTTATAACTTTATAGAAACGGATTGAGAAGGTAACCTAGGGGTTTCTCTCAATGTCCTGGATCCGGAATATAATTACTAACTATTAATTAATTAGCTTAGCGTGAATATTAATTAATAAAAGTAAAAAAAGGGCGAATAATATTGTTATAATATTATTGGTTGCTTCCAGGCACAAAGTCTTAAGTCTTTCAAATATCGGTAAATAACTGGCCAATCAACATTTCGATAATTCAGGCATCATGAGGACAGACAAAAATAAGACCACTTGCATGCAGAACAGAAACTGCACATCTTACATCAATAGATTAAAAAAAAGGCTCACCAATAACAGAAAGTACACCATTCCAAGACTATTCAACACATACAGTTCAGAACAACATACACTCAACACATTGATTACATTAATATTATTTTTTTTTCTTCAGTTAACAAGATTATTTTATTCTGAGATAGTTTATGGTATAGAAAATATTACTTATAAAAATGCTTATTATTTGACAATGCTTATTTTATAGTTGGTAACAAATAAACATAAGGTACCCTAGGACAAAAGTGAACATAAATTTGTAAACATAGAATAAAATAAGAATTAGTCTAATGTTAAAATGAGTTTAGTCTGATTCATATTGTTTGAAACAAAAACTACTTCTTAACAAATTTATTTCGTAATTTAAATTTTTTTTTTATAAAATAAGTTGGAAAGAAATTATTATAAAAGAAATTCTCTTAGCAGAGCGAGAAATAGTCGATTTCGCGACAAAGGACTTCCTGTCAGTGTAATCGGAAAAACAAATGCAAAGAAGACCTACTAGAGTTCAGACATTAATCAAATGCTAATAATAGAAGTTTATTAAATTAAAAATTATCAGAACAGAAACTTTCAGATCGCTAAAAGCGAAATTTATTAAAATAAATTAAGTATTACCCTAAATCGGGGTAACTAACATAAGTTGTTTTAAAAATTTACAAATATTTTCTTGTATTATCCTGATCAGAAAAGCTTTTAATTTTAAACCTAAGCGAAATGGAAGCTATAATTTTTAGTCACATCCCAACACTCAGTCTTCAGATATCTTTAACAGAGAGAGAAGGGATTGTTTCTGTATTAATTGTTTTTTCCATATAAGGGAAAACGGTTAGTCTGAGAAAATATTACTACAGATAAAAATTATAGAATGTAACGTTTTCTTCCAGGTTATGCCAATTATTTGAAACTGAAAAAGATCTCAATATCCCATTTGTTGCTGATTTAGCCCGAAATAGATTAGCCCATGCCAATCCTCTTGCTCGTAGCCTTTCATTCCTATGTATTCCTGATAATATTACGAGGCGTCTGAAAAGAAGATGGCCACGGGACCTTCTAACTTAAAATAGTTTGAAGTGCTAACAATGGGTGGTTCCTTCACTAGTCATTATCATGTCTTATACTCTTACTTCACATTTACTTGTTGTATGATTGTAATACAGTTGTAAATTTCAATAAATAAATTTAAAAAATTTGTTTTTATAAGCTTACATAGATTACCAAATCATACCCTGTCAATTATCTATTTTTAAGTATTCAATTATTAATCGACTGTCATTGATTATCAATACTAATAAAATTTTAATTGCTTTAAAAAAAAGGCTCTACATGTCTAGAAATGTATTAGTTTTTGTCTATGTAAGATCATAGTAATTACTTCAGAACGTTCCTGTGAGTATAAATTATTTCTTTAATTATAAATAGAATCATAAAACTATTCCTCAGCTCGCAGCAATCTAAAATAAATGGCTTGGCCAATTACAAGTTCACTCTTGTTACCGTTGGAAGGATTCTTTTACAAAGCAATCTCTTTATCTGCTGAGGAAATTCTAAATCAGAGTACTTTATTTAGTTTCTGCCAATTCTTCTGTAATCATTTTAGATCATTATGTTTTATAAAATATGATCTTTTTTTTTTTTCATTAATTCAATGTTTACTTGTTAAAAAGTCTTTCACTTTCTTCTTCCATATTTTATAACTAGCTTGAAGAGTAGGTACTCTTTGATTTAGTGCGTAGTCGCATATTCCTTACTATTGCAAAGGAAGTACATTCCCCATAAATTCAGTCTACTTGATGTATATTACCAATCAGCTCTTAGTTTGTTGCATGCATAAATATATCTAGAAACCCATATATTTTGAGATCAGCTTTTCTCGTTTACGATGTTGAATAAATGAGTACTTAAAATCGAATATTTTCGGTAATACGATATTTCGTTATAATCTATAAAGTTTTTTTCACGTTTGTTTTGATGGATAGGTGAACTGGATTTTCTCTTGTTATGTGTTTTATACTCGCCCTTTATTCATGATTTAATACATAGGATGGAATTTGAGTGTTTCGTTATTGAAATTGAAATTGATTGCATCGTCATTTTACATCATTGATTTCGAACTCTAGTTGTCCTCTGTAGAGCTTGGACTACTTTGTAGTATCCTGCACCAGCCTGCCCTCTCCTGGTCCCGTTCACCCCTCGCTTATTTTGTCTTCCCATATGATTCGGAGTCTTCCTGAGTACCTTCATCCATTCATTTAAGACAGAGTGCCCACTGGATTCGTTTCCAGCCGAAATTTCTGCCGGCCGGCCGAAGAGCGGTCAATTACTAGGTGTCCTAGTGCCACCGGCTTATGTAAAAAGTTATCGAAATTGAATTTACAATTGAAAATTAAGAATTTTTTTCCTGTCAAAAAATTGCGTTATTTCAAATTTTAATTATAATATTTTTTGTTTTAAGCTTTAAGTTTTATTTTCATTTTTATGATGGTTAAGAAGCTTTATCTTGTTTACTATTTTATCAAATCTGTTTACATTTTTATTCATTAATCAAGATTTGCTCTTTAGGTCTCATTGAACGGTTGAACTCGGCCGGAAAATCACATCTCGATGGGATCGAACCGTTTTCGGCCTGCCCCGGCCGAACTGGGCGGATGGAGTGGACGCGCTCCTACGCTTTCCTTATCTTTGGGGACTTTCAGCCGACCATGGCTCAAAAGGATACTCAATAATCCTGTGAGGCTTTCGTCATTATAATGAAAAATAATATTTATCCCGGGACCAAAGTCTCTAATGACAATATAAATTACAAAGCACTTTGTAGTTAAATGATCAAATAATCCAGGAACGAAACTAGGATTTTATCCTAGGAGAGGAATGCTTAATTTTGCAGGCCCTTCTTTCACCTCCCTCCCCTCCCACCCCACCAATAAAAACAGTTTTATTATAGCATTTTAGGTAATATATTTCAAAATAATTATCATCAACTCGGAATATTAACGCGTTTTACTGACTGAACTGACCTCATAAAAATTTAAAAAATGAAACAAATATTTTTGACTTAACCTAAAAATAAAATTTCGCTCAAAACTTGACACCCTTCACATTCTGCCGCTCAATGCAAGTGCCCCCCTTGCTTCCCTAGTTCTGGCTATGAAATATCATATGTATTGAACAAGCTGAATGGTACGAAGTGTGCAATAGGGTTTAGAATTTCTTTTTCATGTTATTTTTCCAAAAATTTATAAATCGATGGTCAACTTCACAGATGTCTGTATCAAAGCTGTAATAATGTTAAAATCTCAAACATATATGTTTGAAACTAGGGTTCTAATAACACCAAACTAGTCTAACATACAAAAAAAACTAAAGGCAATTAATTAATGAGGAATTACAGGATGGCTAAAAAATCTTTAATCTTTTCTTACTCCAAACTATACAATTTATACTTACGTATGTATAAGATTACAATATGTATAAGATTGACCATCGAAATGTGATCTAAAATTTACATATCTGCATTTTCTATCTCATGATCGCCAATAATTGTGGAATCGTGTACACGCGTTTTGCCATTGTTTCAGAAACCATCAACCTTCCTTTCATCAATTCGTTCAACATGTTAGTTTTAAAGGACATCCGTTAATCCGCTAATTCCTGGTTATGAATTTTTCCATTCAACTTGCTGCTGGCCTTACTCTTATCGAACGGTCGAACTTTTCCCACTAAGTACATGAATGTGCTGGTAGAAAATCTCTCTTGCCACACCCCTCTTTCATATGTAAAAGGGGTTTACAACTGTTTTCTACAGAATTTGCTGTCTCTAACAGGGTTTTATTCAACTACTCCTTCGACACTTTCTAAAGTCTAGGTTGAACTTGAGGACCAATTGTCTGCATTTTTTTTTTCAGGATTACACGAATTATAAATACACTGTTGGGTAGCATTGGTCATCTGTATCTACTGTTTTAATTTTTGCAGGCGATTAGAGTAATTAAGAATCCTCTTCTGGAATCGAAAGAGATTTGTACCGCTTTATTTGTATTATTTTTCTTCTTTTTTTTTATTACACTTCTTCTACTTAACTGTGAATAATTTTCGATCCGATGAATATCATGAAATAATATTCGGCAGCTGCCAATGTGCCAGAATCACCTTATGTTGACACATTCTTATTTTCTTTTTAGGAGCCAACTCTTGTGGATGAGGAATGCAAGACTTTAGACTTTATCGCAATGCGGGTCTCAAATAGTTCGTTTCCAAGTGACCAATATGAAAGTCGCGGTTTTTCAAATTCGAGAGTTCAGCATAAACAATAGGGTTCACAAATATGGAGGGATTATTGAAAACAGAAAGGACAATCTTGAGAAAGTAGAGGGAGGTTAAGGCTAAGAGATAATCGGGAATTGCACAAACGGGAGCAGGATATAGTAACAACAATGCTAAAAAGAAGATTGAAATATTTCGAATATATGGTGAGGATGGACAAGAACAGATTAAATAAGCAAATCTTAAAGTGCTTGGCCTCAAAAATATAAACGGTCCGTTTCCAGAAACAGGCTAACAAATTGAAAGTCCTCATTTTCAGAGGAAAGAACGGAAGAGTGGTGGGAAGAAGTGGTCGAAGGAGAAGAAGACCCAGCACTCCGAGAGGATGAAGGAGGTCTGGAAGGAGAGAAAGGAAAAGAAGAAAATGAAATGATTGGCGTGGTCCTACATTGGCCTATTTCGAAAAATAATAAATAAATAAAAGCAATTCAGACACATTCTTATTCATATTAATAAGACATATTCTTGTTTAAAATAGTTACACTTGTCCTAGAAACCCCTGAACCTCTAGTGAATAGTAAAGGACTCCAGGAGATCCCAACGCTTCTATCTCGCCGCGTCACAGGTATCAGAAGGTTGTGGAGGGTGGGTGAGTACGCCAAAGCCGAAAGAGCTCTGACCTTGACCAAGGTTTTTAAATTTAAAAAATATTATTGTTAAATTTAAAAATTATTATTACAAATTTTCCTTCATGGGGAAATATACAGGCTATATTTATAAAGTTACGTACCTTACCATTTTCTTTATCAGGAACTTTATCATCTTATCAAAAACTTAATCTTATTTTCTAATAACAATTGTACTAAATATTGAAAATTAAAAGAAGATATTTGCTTAACTTTGATTTGGAATAATTTCTTGTAATGATTTATCATTTTAGAGATCCCTCCTGACCCTAGGTGCACCGTTGAATTCTTACACGGAATCCGGTTCGGACTACACCACTTGATCAGCGTTCCCTGAACGACTACCGCTTTGTATTCTGGGTGCGTTGCCCCGCCAGAGGCAACTGATACTGCGGACTGTTTTCTGATGCAGGAAGGATTGGCCATCATCTTCTAGAACCCGTACATGTTCGCAAGGTCGCTAAGAGTACGGTCTTGACGACCGGTATATATCACCTACTTGCTCCCAGCACGCAATACCCTTCCTTTCTTTGATGCTGATGAACAGAACTTAATAATGTCCTGTTATAATTACAATATCATAGTTTTATAAAGTATTTATAATGCTCCATCAATTAAAAAAATATATACTAATGTGCTATAAGTATATAACATAAAATAAAACAATAGACAAGCAGTATATATTATCATGGTATAACCGTTATTATGAATTACGTTATTATATTTCAACATCTGTGCAGTGAAAACTTATTCGTTTATTTGCATTCAGATGTAATATAATTTCAAATAGCAGCTAATGCTCTGATATCAAATAATTTAGTTTTATTATCCTCATTATTGGACCATTCTAAACGACCGAGAAAAAAAAAATTAACTTCCTCAAAATTTGAGGTTTTTCGTTTCAAGATTCGTATATTCCAAAAATTGACTACAAAAAAATGCTTCTGTCCATTACTCTTCTCCGTGACTACTGAGCCGATTTTTGAGATTTTGCACCAATCACAGTCCACTACAGGTAAAGATGAGCAAGAAGTAGTCTTGAGTAACGAGTAGCGAGTAGCGAGTATTTTACTCGAATACTCTCACTTGCTTGGATGGATTAGATACGACTAGGGTTGGATGGGGTTGGTCAGACTTCGCTGCCTTTTCCGTCTTTAGTCTTGTCTAATTCCCGGCTTATGATAGTATTCGAATAAAATACCCGGTACTCCTTATTCAGAGCACTTTTTGCTCATATCTAACCCCAGGATGATTATAAAAACTCGACTTTACCATCCACCATTTTATTTCAAGATAGCGGCTGGTTAGAAGTTTCACAATTTATTTTTTTTTAAATCATGCTATAGGTAATAATTCCGAAATACTTTTAGTTGTATTGTTATCAATTAATTATAAATTTAACTAATAATCAATAATAAAACGTTTTGTGATAATTTACATTGTTTTTAATTACATTTAAAAGTAATAGTTACTATTATTCGATAAGACTTGCTATTTTTCTGATAGGGTTATATATTTTATTGGGATAGAGAAGTATGTTACATTGTTACATGTTACTAGCTCAATCGATGATCATTTATTCAATATATGATTTATTTATTTATTTATATATGATATAATTTATTTATTTAATATATGATTTATTTATTTATTTATATATGATATAATTTATTTAATTAATTAATTAATTAATTAATAATAATAATATATGATTTATTCAATTTAATTTGGAATTAACTAAATTATCGATGTATTTATTTATTCTATAATTGCTATTAAAAAGTTGCTGAATTAAATCGTTTTTTCTCGTAATGAGGGAAATATTAATTTTTTTAGCCTTAAAGCCAAACAGTAACAAGGAATAAGGTTGTGTATTGTTTATTTTCTTTCTTTATTCACTCTAAGAATCTATTGTTCAATGAAGATCGTGAAGAAAATAGGGGGTTATCTTCGGCGGTAGAGATCAGGAAAGTTGCATTACAATACCTGATTTAATGAAAACCTATCTTAAACATATTTTGGTTATTAAATTATTATTATTTGTGGTTATTGATTGAATCCTGACTATTGTAAATTTTAAGCATTGCGTCTGGGTCGTGCCATAATTTTATTTCCTAAACATATCCAAACATTTTTCATGGAAAACGAAAACGAAATGAAGCATGGAAAACTATTAGATAGATACGAAATTTATTTCGATTCTTGCTTTTGTCATTTATGTGCTATTTAAAATTAGTAGAAGTTGTTAAAAAATAAAATAAAATTAAAATGATCGTTGCAGTTTATTGGTAGTTTGAAACACGTACGGAAAGCAAAGCCGTGCTTCGGGTTAGCTGTTCTACCGTCTTGTAGATGTTCAAGTGTGCTCTTGCGAATGCATAATCATTCGTTTCGCTGTGGATCTATAATTGTCTTTTAAATGTATACGCAAACTAATTAAATTACCGTTAATCAATGGCGTACTCAGGGCAGGTGGGAGATGGAGGGTGAAGGAGGAGGAGGATCAGGTGGATATGTCTCCTTCCCCCCGAAATTTAGGAAAAATATCTGATGTGGACAACACATGGCTTCCTTGTACGCCTATTAAACTAGAAATCGGTGGCTCAAAAAGTGATCCTGAATTTGGTTACTAGTTTCCGAAGATCGCAGTATCTCAAAAACAACACTCGGCGTCGCGACATCCATCTATTGACACACACACACACACAAATAGGGAGGAAAATCAGTATTTTACACTAAATTTTAACACTTAAAACATGTAATAAAAATGTTTAATTGGATTGGAAACCAAATTGCGATTGGAACCTTTATTACCGAAACGTATGATTTATGTATTTAATTTAAATATAATTTTTGATGTAAGCTTATTATGACCTTCAAGTAAAGTACCGTTTTCGGCTCACCAATTTTAACCAAAATATAGTAAATACATTCACATCAATATAAAAGTCCTATTTACCAAATTTGAGATGTTTTACAGTATATTTTAATATAATTTTTGATGAGAGTCTAATATGACCTTCAAGTAAAGTACCGCTTCATGTTTTCCAATTTAAACCAAAATCTAGTATGTTATTTAAATCAATATATAAGGTATAAATACCAAATTTGAGAAGTTTTGCAAAGTATTTTAATATAATTTTTGATGGAAATCAATTATGACCTTCAAGTAAAGTACCACTTCCGGTGATTAAGCAGTGACCAAAAAGGGAGGTTCACAACTAGATTTTACATCAATCCTAAATACAAAATTTCAACTTTCTACGGCTAACCGTTTTTGAGTTATGCGAAATACGAACGAACGTACGTGCATAAGAACGTACGAACGTACGTACGTACAGACGCCACGGCGAAACTAGTCAAAATGGATTCAGGGATGGTCAAAATGGAAAATTTTCGCGATTACAATACTTCCTACACTTCGTACAAGGAAGTAAAAATATTATTTTCATACCCACCAACATAAAGATTGTATTTTGATTAGTATTTTTTGTATTTTTAATAATAATTTTTGATCCAGTTTTCATGCTTAACCTTAAAACTTACACCCAACTTGGCGATTATAAACACTTAAGTGATTACTCGCTTTCTTCTTATCATATCTTCTCTTCTGAAAAAAAAAATCTGCGTTCATCCCTGCTGTTAATAAATCAAATCAATTAAATTAAATTTTAATATGGTATTAGTCATATACAGTTTTTATAATATGTTCTAAAAGATGCATAATAACATAACATAATATGATAGGTATAAGTCTTTAGCAGAGTTTAACAATGTATATCGTTATACAGAATCTGTTGTGTGAGCTTTTTGAATACAGCCTTATCAAGAGGTTTAAACATCAGATAAAAAAAAATTCCTTTAAACTTTACCAGTCTACCATAGTAGAAAAATAAGAATAATCAACAGTAATAGGAATAATAAATAATAAAAATAATTCTGTAAGATAGGACTGTTAAGTTGTACTTTCTTTATATTTTAAGTACACTTTCTGTTGACTTTCTATGAGCTACTGTTCTTACCGTGGAAATAGTAGGTCTTGAGCTATTTAGTAAATTGCTAAAGGTATTTCCCTCATAATGCTTATAGAATGTTACCCGTCATAGTTGACTCGCTGTTGATGAGCATAGACTAGTAGAGAAAGGAGTGAAATTTCTTCTAATGTCGATCTGTGATTAAATGAGCGCAGGAGAAAAATAGTCTTAAAGCTACTGGAAAATGGATAATTATTTTGTTTATTTCATAATGATGTAATTATACGTTGTTGTGAAGTGTATTTCTCCTTTATATAAATGAATGAAGACCCCTTTTAGCATGAAGTGATTCAAATATGCACTGAAGAGGAGAACGAGGAAAATTGGAATTGTTTTTTTTTATTCCCATTAAAGAATAATTTTTAATATTCCCGGATTTGATATAAGAATTTCTTTTGTATTAATTCCCAACTTTTGGTGTGCAAAATATTAACCAAGTGGAGGTTAAGTGGAGAAAAACTTAGAGAGGTTAAACAAATGCCCACTAAATTGTACACTAACTGATGTAATTCCAGAAAAGAAGATATCATTCTGTTTAGACTCATTGTCAATTTTGTGTGCGAATTTTCTCACGGCCATCTTCTGGGATGTCTTGAGGCTCCAACCTGGTGAACACTGCCGGGTCATAAAAACTGTCAAGCATAGTCATTCTTGTGGAATGATCGAAATTTTTCTTAGTTCGATGGAGTCTTGGAGAGATTCCAGAAGACATTAAAGGCTCTGTGGCGCTTTTTGAAAAATGATTAAACATTGTAGCAGAATATAAATTGTAATTGACACTCAGGGGTAGATGCAATAACTAAATGAATAACTCAAAATCATATTCGGATAATTGTTTGTTCATTGAAAATATGTTGAAATTTATATAGTTTAGGTGCATGTTTAATTAGGATTTCACAAAGCCTATGTTTTAAGAACACACTGTCATAATAGGGAATTTCCGTCACAAAGGCGTCCTTTCTCTATTCAAAGGTTTCACTGTAATATCTTATCGTTCCAGATTGTTAATAATTTTTTTTTAATTTTCCTTTCTGGACGGTTATAATTTAAGAATATACAGTTAATATGCACATACCAAACTTTATAATGAGATCATGTAAAAAAAAGAAAGTTTTGTGGAAGCTAACTCACCAATTAATGGCTCACAAATAATGTCGAATATAGAAAGTAACATAAAAACGCAGTTTGTGTAATGGATTTTAGCAAATTATGTTTAATTGTTTAAAATAGGACATGTTCAGTCAGTGTATCTCAAATTCAGTTTGAAAAAAGTTTGGCATAAAAATCCAAGGTTTCTTTTTTAAAATAGAACCCTCAAAAACTGCATCTTGAAATTTATCCCATACATACTTATAGCAGAGAGAGAAACTTTATTATTAAAAAGGTGCTACCCAACTGTATTGGGTTCCTATATATACAGCATACTATTAATATCATATTAACAATTTGTAAAACTCATTATAAATATATAGCATAATTCATAATTATATATATATATATATATATATATATATATATAACTTTCTTCTTTTTCTATTATACTAAATAAATTCTTTCTATTAACCCTTCCTGCATTACATCAAGATATAATTTATTAATAAATACAACATAAAGACTCTCTAATTAATACATTTTTTATTAAAATATGATGTATATTAAATGCATAAAATTTCGCATATTGATATAAAATATAATATTTAATAAATATTTACAAATATAAAAAAAGTGAATTTTTTTTAATATCTTAAGATTGGTTTGGTTAAGTCAAGATACATTTCGAAGTTGTTTTGTGAAAAAGGCTTAAGCTCCAAAAATTTAAATTACAATTTATTATGGGAGTTAAACACCACCTCTATCGATTCCCGCTCAAGGTATATCGAAAAAAAAATTGGAAATGGTTTAAAAATCTATTATTGATGACGTAAGCACCAAATATTAACGACAATCAGTCGTCGCTCTGGCCTTAATCAGTGCCAGAAGCCTTAAAAATATATTATGATTACAAAGGTTTTGGCACCTTAATAAACTCCTAATGCATACTATAAACAATAAAATTAACAAAAAATATATTGCTATTTGGAGAAAAATCGTTTCATGTGTTTCCTGTAAAGTTTGCTAAATCTTTTACGCCTTTTTTAAAAAACGTCAAATATCAAATTAAAGCTATGCAATTCTGAAAAGAATGATACTATTTTGAACTTTCTAGGGTAAATAGTTTTAGAGATATTAGCTTTTAAATGATTCAAAACATGTCAGTTGATTTTTCAAAAATTTATGACTCAAAAATTAAAAATAGAAAAAATTGGAAACTTTGAATTTTTGACTATATTTATGCATAGAACATAAATGCCAAGTTTCGCTTATTTTAAAAAACCTCTAGTCTAAAATTATATTTTTGTTGGTCGACGTGAGAATGACCCAGAGAATTTATTACAGAATAAAGCTGGACTCGTAGATGGGTTTGATCTCCAATACAAAACATTAACTCAATATAAGCATAAGAAAGCTAAAAAGATACTTTAAAAAATATTATAACTGTGTCTCTGATTAACGTAGGCCAGTATAGTAATCTTGGATTTCAAATTTCGATATCACACAGCACTTTGGTTTCTGACTGGGTCATTAATACGTGATGTGGAAATAAACTATTCCATTCCAGTGGTGGGCTTATTTTATTCTTTTGGACAAATTATGCTTGTTGTAACGTAAAGCCTAGTTATGCATTTATTCCATCTGAGGAACGGATATGAATTACTTTGGTATATATTTTCCATTTGCCTTAACTTCCATAACAGCAATTACTTATCACTACTTATCACTTTATTCATGTTCAGTAAAATTACTTGGTAACTTGTACTGACTTAAAATTCTGTAATATTACTCGGATGATTATCAACAAGTGTAATTTCTTTCATTTGTAGCATACATTTCATTTTTTTTTACAACAAACAGCCTAATGAAAGCGAACAGGGTGTGACTCGGAAATCAAACACTGACCTGCTGAAATGGAATGACCAGAACATGAAGCGGAACTTTCTCTACTTCGCTGAGAAAATTTTAACACATTTAGTATGTCAGAGAATTTACTTTTATTTCTCTTCCCACGCCCGCTAGTAAAACACCGGACAGGAGAAGTTCCTGCTGACTTCGTTATGTTGAGTCGAAGAGATTGGAATTGATACACTTCTTGCTTGAAGGCATGTTTTCTTTGATCAGGTACGCCATTGCTCGCAAATGATTTATTTATTAAATAAACAACTTATATCTGCGTTACGTGTCGGTGTAAGTATTCAAAGCCTGTTGTTCCGATTTTTTAGTTCAGAGGATTGGACCAGAGGGCTCGGATGCGACAACCAACTACTCAGCCTGTCTCCTTATCAAAGGACCCGCGTGCTTGTCGAATCGCACATTTGATCCGATTTCTAGTCTTGTTTTCTCTTCCTTCTGTCCTAATTGTTCCACTCCGAGGCTAATATGAATCATCATCCAAATTTTCGTTTGCGTTTTAGTGTTTTTTTTTCGTTTTTTTTTCAAGTCATACTTCTTTTGGCGCTTTGAGGTTAAAACGTTTATTGCAACGGAAGTTGCGCGGGCAGCATGTAGCGGAAATGCGACACCATGAAGTTAATTGCTGAAGTGAATAGGTGAGTTGGTAAAGTGAATAGTTAGTTTTTAATGCATGAATAAATGAAAAATAAATTTTATTCTGGGACAACTAGTCAGTCCCCTTTGAATAACAAAAAAAATGTACAGTAGCGTTTGTCAGGCTTGCAATGATTCTTTTAAAATAATTAATTTACAGGATTATAAAATAAAAGACAGGAATACGAATGATTGCAAAATAAAACATAATTGCACATCTTGTATACCGATTTGGCCTAATAAACAATAAAATATCAACAAATTGCCATTCATAGTGAATAGTGAAAAAAAAAGTTGTTTAAGGAATTCCTGATTAAGTTAAAGTGCAGAGCAAGTCCACTTAGAAAGGGAGTGCACTGTGTGCCCTCGCCGATTTTGGTCAAAATTTTTTGGGTGATTCTACATTGAAAAAAAGTTGATCCATATCCTTCCGTTTCATCCAATGGGCCTTAGGAGCTGAGAAAAATAAATAAAACATGCTGAAAATGTTTTATTTTATGTCTCGTGTTTGGAGAATGTTATTGACATGATTTTTTTCAGCTAAGCATTTGTATTTCAGAGAATATTAAAGGAAAAATATAAACATTAAAAAATAATTGATTTTTGGTCAAATAAATTTAAAAATGTGTTTAAATTGTGAAGCAAACTAGCCTCATAAAATTTTTCATACCTGGTGTGTCCACTTACACGAATTTCCTTAACGATTTGGTTAAAGTCAAATACAGAATATGTCTTCTATTACAATAGTACATGTACATCTAGAATATTCCAGGAAATGCATAGTTTTCGATTTATCAAAAAACTGAACAAATGTTCATAGCAACGTGTGCAGAATAATTTATTACA
The DNA here is from genome assembly GCA_948150685.1 of Rhaphigaster nebulosa. Lineage (NCBI taxonomy): Eukaryota > Metazoa > Arthropoda > Insecta > Hemiptera > Pentatomidae > Rhaphigaster > Rhaphigaster nebulosa. Next base: position 30,867,746 of record OX411310.1, read on the forward strand.
TGTGTACAAAGTTCAAAACTCTGTATCTCTGCTAATACTGGATCGAATTGGATGAACTTTTTTTTTCATGTTTTTTAAGAACATTGATTATTTTTCTAATAATTTTATAGAGGTCATTCAAAAAATTATTTTCGTCATAACATTTTTCCTGCTTTTTCTCGGAGATGTACCTAATATATGAATAGTTAAAATGCTTCTAGTAGAAGATTTCAGGCAGTTTTCATCAAAATCGTTAAAGCCTTTTTTTCGCTACAGTCTATAGAAAAACACGTTTTTGGGATATTGCGCTCAGGATGCCCGATTTGGTCCTCATGCATCGGGCATAACAAAAAATAAGTAACAAAATCGTTCCAAATTTTCTCGGTAGTCGACAACCTTATTTAGTGTTCTGGTTGCCCCCTCTCCCGCCCCAAGGAGTTCTATCGATTATTATTAACAGTTTTTGTGCGACAAACTCTAAACGGTGTGTCGATTACCGAGAAATATTTTCAGTCAAAATTTTGGACAAAATTTTTGGTAGGTAACTGGTTGTTTCGTTGAGGATTCTGGTAGCCCTGCTAAAAATTCTGGCCATTATCCTCAATTTACAACGCAGTAGTGTTTTAGTGATGCAATTGATAGCAAAAACGTAATAGTATTTCTAAGTTGCGAGAAGTGTGAAGTGTGTTGGCGCCTCGTTTCTTCAGTTGCTCTTTTTTTTTTCATTTAAACAACAGAACTATTTAAAAAAATGATAGATAAATCTAGAACTCTTAGGAGGACTATCAGGATTCTAAAAATTTTTGGCTTTGAGTGGCCCAGAGGTTATAAGAATTATTTCGTCACTAATGAGGCCATCGGAGGTGAAGAAATATTCAAACGCCTTCTTTGTTTCCCGATTCTACATTAATGAATAAAAAAACTGAGAAAAAAAACAACATAGAAGTGATATACCCCAGTAATAACATCCCAGCAAAAAAAAAAAAAAAAAAAAAAAAAACGGCCATAAAAAGGAGTGACATCAAAAAGGCTGTCACGCCAGAAAACGATCTTCAGCGCTTTTCTGAAAATAATAAATGGAAGCTGAAATTGGGCGGGGTGTCTGACTGAAGCAATTCAAGTAGTGGTTGTACAGTGTAGCTTGGTGGTTTGACTTTGTATTGAGCAACTGACTGTGTATTGCTTCTGTGGAAATTGGGCACCAACAGAACATTCCGCCCAATTTGTTCCCAGCCGAGGTGCAAAGCTGCGAGGGGTACATTTTCCTGGTTGAAATCATTAACGGTCGTTATTCCTTGGGTAAATGTGTTCCCTGCAAAACAGAGGAGCGAAGAGCCGAGGATGACATCCTTGGTGTATAGCAAACACTCCTCTACATCGGTACGCAAAGCGCTGAGGAGCCTTTTTGATATCACTCCTTTTTACGGCTGCCTCCCCGCTCTTATTTTTTTTTTTCTCCTTAGAGGTTTTTGCAACGTATTTGTTTTTGGGGAGATATAAATATTTGGATATATTAAGCAATAGTGTAATAATTTTCTGCGTTTTAATCATTTCAAAACTTGTACTTTGCTTCAAATTTTTAGGAATTTATTGTGTAAAAATTTAGAATACGTTTTTGATTTTTTTCCATTGGACCATAAAAGATAAAATCAGCACCAAGAAAATGTATTAATTCTCGCTAGTAAAAAAAAAAAATAAATAATTATTCCTGAAGATATCATTGGCAGGCAAGATATGGCAGCACGACTTCGTATTTAAAGACTACATCACGAAGTCTATTTCGCCACCGGGTCAACAAACGCAATATACGTAATAAGATCTATCTTAGATGTTGGACCAGCACTATGATCTGCACCATCCGCGATTTATCCAATCAGATGGAAAGTTAATTGTTTTTTTTTGTTTTAAGACCCTACTAACGGAATATTTGTTCCTTTTTCATTTGCTTTTGTGTGGTCTTGTTCTTTCTACTCGAGGATAGAACAATTGATGCTATTTCTGTTTGTTCTTTCTTTCTTTCTTCTCGTTGATAAGCCCCTCATTTTCATACTACTGATTCGTTTTCGACGTTACTTTAAAAAAAATATTCCACAATGGAAAGAAACGGGCAGTTAAAGTCAATTTATTGCAAGCGATTGCTTGCTTAATATTCAAGTTGCCAAATCCAATAAATTATAAGATCGAACAGCTCTGAAAAGATTATAAGCAATAAGACCAGTCATCAACAGCACTTAAAAATTTGAAAAAAAAAATTGTTTTAAGCGTTTAAATATCATAATGTAGAAATTGGTGATTCTCAAGAAAAGGGCAATTTTGATTTATCAGGTATCTTCAAAGCTAAAGGTCCTGGGAATCCTATGATTTTCTTTTGTGTTTTTAAAAGGATTTTCTATTTATATATTTTATTATATGTTCAGATCGGCCACCATTTCGTGTGATTTATTTAAGGGCTAGTTTCTTTTCATAAAGATGGAAAATGTCCGTACCGTGGATGTTACCTTCCATTCGTGATACCAGGCCTCAGTTTCCAACCAGAAGAACTTCACGGAGGTTGGACATTTCATTAATGTCCATCCCATGCTTCAATGTTTCACTTATTCAAAATTTAATTTAATTTTTCCTTCTATTATCATTTCATTCTATTCTTTTGGCTGGACAGAGGTGTATTCATTCTTTTTTTCATTAGGCATTTAAAATACTAATTATTTCACTTCAAAGTTTGAGTTGACCATACCATCTGTCTATTGCGGTCTGTCCCTTAGAAATATTATTATATAATTTCACGGGGTGAACTATAGGACCATGGAAATGACGACTTAGGTGGTAACTATTTATAACCTTCACCAAATAACATTAAAACATTTGAAATACTTTTATTAATCAATTTTTCGAAGTATTTTCTTTAATTTCTTTTGTTTCGATTTATTATTTATAATTATTATAAAAAGTGATTTTGATCTCAAAAATATGGTTTATTCTCTTAATCATTATTGGTCAAAGAACATGCCCACATTTTTTGAATTTTTTTTTTGGAGACCTCTACTTTTCTGAAAATTGCCCTTTTCGTGAGAATCATTCATATACTGTTCTAAAATTAGTCAAATTATATTTGAAACAACAGAGTTGTAACTATATCGGAAGTCATATTCCTCTCAAAGTGAAAAAATAATCTTCACTGCGGAAAACTATAATTTCAAATTATTTGAGTTGCATATTTCTCTTCTGTACCAATGTCCAACACGGGAAAAAAAACCACATCGTGTCACTTAAGTCTTTAATAGTATAAATTCTCTTTGGACAACGAAGTAACAAATTTTAAATCTTTCCAGAGACGTAGGATTGGCCTGAGATAGACACGGGAATTTTAAGCCAAGACTGGACTAATGGAAGGAACTCAGAATGGAGGACGAAGACGTAGACTGAAGAGACTCCTTAGAAAGCTGCTGACGATTATCCGATGACAGCCAAGCGTGTGCCTGCTAGAAAGGACTGCGAGAGCAGTAGGTGAAGGCCAGTCCCATTGTACCACTGCCTTTTGCTTTCCGCTCTAACAACTGTTGGAGTCTTGTCTCCTTCAATTAAGGCATTTCACGCGAATATTTTCCCAGGGGCCGTCCGTCTTACGGCACGTTCACGCAGGAATCGCAAATTACTTTACAAATGGAAACGTCTTATTTCGAATGTAACAGAGCCAGGATGAGAGTCTCGCAGGAGTGAATTTCACAAGGGCCATTGAAAGGTACCATCCACAATCTGTGCCGTGAATAAATCGGATCACTGCCTCCTTTCTTCGCTGAATGCCCGCGCATCATTAGATTAACCAAATAAGAGATCGAGGATATAAGTGGTAAGCAATCAACCCAGATTATCGCTTATACAATCTTGACAGTCCGACAGTTGTTAATCTGACATTTTCGGTAATCCGACAAGCTAAGGAGGAATTTAAGGTAAGGGAGGAGGTTGTTTTCCTATTAATAAATATTTATATTTATTTATTTATAAATATTGATTTCCTGTTAATATTATTTTTTCTTAATAAAGGAGTATTAATAAAAACAAATATTGCCTTGCATTATTTCGATATTAGTTCCTCTATTGTGCATTTTTAAATAGAACCCTCAGTAGTCCGAAATATTTGATAATCCGAAAACTGGTCACACCAAGTTCGGTTGAGGGTTCTCCTTTCTAAGATTCCATTGAAAGTCGATGCTGTTAATTAATTCATTCCTTCAGCTAATAAACTCTTTAAATGAAATCAAACAATTAGGAAAGAAAACAGGTTGGATTCGAATCATGTATGACATTTACTGCTGAGAATTCGCTTTCATCATCCGTTTCACATATAAGGGAGCTGAGTGTAATTTTCTAAGTTAATGTTAGAAAGTGTTGTGTAGATGTAAGGATGCGATATCCCATCCACGGTCAGTGTGCCACCCGGAAGGTCTCTGGTCATCTCAGCCACATTAGCATGTTTCTCCCAATCTCTCTTCTCATTAGAGTTCATTTACGCTAAAGAAGTTACTTTTTTTTCGAAATAATAAAAAAAACCACTGCATATTATTAAACAATGGTCTGATATTTCCAAATAGCTATTGCTAAAAAATATCTGGTTCACGAGTTTTGTTACCGCTTTGGGTCAAAATAAAATACAAAAACTGTTTGCTATATCTTCCCGCATATCAGTCCAACTATTTTTTATTTTTTTTTATGTTTGGTTTTGTAAAGAATCATTATCTTTCAAAGATGCATCTGGAATATTCCAGAAAATGCGTAGTTTTCGAGTTATCAAAAAATTAAACTAACAAGTGTCCATAGAAACGTGTGCAAAATAATATATAACATGTGTACAAAGCTCAAAACGCTATATTTCTACTAATACTGAACCGATATGTATGATTTTTTTTTTGAATAATTTTTTATATATCATTAAAAAAGATGATTATTTTTTTCGATTTAATTTCCATTCAAATATTTATGTAGGTATTGATTAATCATTAATTCTTTCAAATGAACACAAACGTTCAATACGCTGTTTCTCTGCTAATACTGATCCGATTTTGATGATTTTTAATTTTGTAACGAATTTCATTACCTTTCAAATGATCATATATATATATATATATATATATATATATATATATATATATATATATATATATATATATATATATATATATATAATCAAAGCAAAAAATGTATAATTTATATATTATTATTGTAATTTATATGTACAGTTATGCACAAATAAAATTTTGCTTTCTACATAACTTTTTTCCTGTTTTTTCTCGGAGATGTACTACATACGAAACTTTTAAATGTCTTTAAGAAAATTTTAGGCATGTTTCTTCAAAATATTTTGGCTCAACAATCTGTAGAAAAAAAACAAACTTTTTTTGGCTGTTGCTGCGCTCAAGTTGCCCGATTTAGTACATAGGCATTGGGGGGCCTAAACCCTAAAGAAACAACAACAAAAATTAGCATACTCGTGTAAGAGATAATCATGGTAGGGACAGACCAATGACGGAAATGCGTAATATGGATTGATGGGGTTTTGAAACTCATAGATTCGTTGAAGAAAATTGCCCATCGAAAGTTTAACTCGATTGCTACACTATTACTGTCCTTGCTAGGAGCGTTAAGAAACTTTTTTTTATTTTTTGGTTTAAAGTGCTTCGGTATAATTATTCCAAAATACTTTATATTTCTGCTTGAGAGGAATGAGTTTTTAGTCATATTCCCACAAGTTTTAGTTGAGATAGCATTAACTGGTCTCCATTTTATACCTGTGAGTATAAAATCGCTCGCCCTACTATCTGAGATGCCATTTGGCAATCTCAATCATCCGCTTTGGAATGTGCCTACAATGAATCTTAATTACTAAATTGGTGGTCTGGATCCAACGAACAATTTCTACTTCATCAAACTGTGATATACTGCGGACAATGATTATAATCTTTCAAATTATTTGTAATAAACACGTCTTATCAGGATTATCTCACCGATAGGGAAAAATTACTTAGTTTCTTAACCGTTTTACCGTGGACACTGACGCCACTTTTCTTGTTTGGTGGATCTCGCGAGAGAGAGCAAATAGGGCACTTAGCCCGGGCGGCTGAATTGGGGTGGCGGCAAATTTCGAGTGAACTTTTTAAAATTATTTTTTATATTTGTTTCTGCTGAATTTTAATTAATACAAAGGAATTTCCCCTCCCAAAATAAACACAGAAAAAAATAAAAATTAAATACGGCTGATTTAAAATATATTCACTCAAAATCAGATTTTCGTGAGTAACTGTGATAAATTATCATTTATTAGGTATTAAGAAAATTAACCCTGTGAGCAATCGATCGATGAAATAGTCAAATGTAATTATATAATTTGCAATTGTAAATACATGCTTTATTAATATATATAAAGTGTGTTAAAATTCTATCATTTTATTATTTTTTATAGCTGATGAAAAATCAAAACTTACTTATATGGTCCAGGGATTAAGTCGCTCGACTCGTATAAATGGAATCCTAATCTAAGTCAAAATAATTTATTTGGTTCGATCTGTATCATTTGTCATTGGGTTAACAGCAATGTCCAAATTCAGTAAAAAGTGCATTGCTCAAATATCTTTTCTCTTTGATCTATTCTTCTCCTTCAATATTTGAGGCTATGCTATGGAGTTATGTGCTGGTGTGAGATGTGCTTTGATGTATTTGATCTAAACGTTGACTGGTTAGTTTATTTGCCGATATTTTAGAGACTTAATTAAGGCTTCGTGTTTGGAATCTTCCAATTGTTTTCTAGCAATTAATTTATGTCTCTTTATGGGTTTTTGCTCTTTAATATTGAAAAAAATATAATTTTTTTTTCATTATGAGAAAAGTGTCAATAAATCGTTGATTTTTAAATTATTTTAAAATAATTTCCTAATTAAAAAATATATATAATTTGAGTTGAACAATGTTTTTAGTCTTCTCACAATAAACAATCAAACTTTACCTTCTACCCCTCTTATATTTTCGTCAATTAGTAATTTCAAACAAAGATCCGAAGTTAGCAAAGAATAAACATTTCCTGTTTGATTTGTTTTAAATATTTTTTTAGCCATTAATTTTATATGTCAAAATGTTAAAAATTCTAACAAGAATAAAGGAAAAAAAGATACAAATAATTACAATATGGTTTATCATTATTTCAAAATAGTCATATTTGATTTTTTTTTTTTTTTTTTTTTAAGACTTAGGTATAATGATTCCAAAACATTTTTTTATTTTTCCTCTATAAATGACCGAGATGCCGGCGTATGAAACATTTAATCGACCACCTTTTTGAAACGAAATGGTGGATGGTAAAACCGAGTTTCTAGAATTATCCTGGAGTGACCTGTGACTGTTGCCAAATCACAACAAAAAAAACGGTTCTTTAGCCACGGAGAAAAGTTGCGGACTGACGGACGGATTTTTTTGGATTCTACGTATCTTAAAACGCAAAACCTCAAATTTTAGGGGAAGACCAACTTTTTTTTTGGTTGATTAAAAAGGTTCATTATATAAAATAATAAACCAAAATCATATTGACTTATGACTTATATTTTTTAATCATAATGTCATACTTACTGTTATCACAAAGAGCAATGAACAAATGATTAATTTTTAATGTCTTCTATTTTTTAAGCTGAGTTGATAAATAATATACAGGGCCATATGAAGAAGAAATGCGGTATGCGATACGATTTGAAATACCGTTATTTCCACACTTATAACAGTTGCGGTTTAAATCATGCTGACCGTATACGCCTCTCCGGATGTAAGGGTAAAGCTGTGCACTCAGCTTGCATACCTGGACTGCATTAACTTATGTATCCAACTGCAATAAGTAATGCCATGGTTATCCATTCTCCGGAATGTCCGTTGGCCACTTTTTAGAGTGGTACGTGGTTTTCTTAAAGATAGTTGCACAGAGAACGTTATCAGCAACATTAATTTTTAGGCAATTAATTTGTAATAAATGAAAATCAACAAATTTATGGCTCAGCATCCCATACTTGTTACAAGATCTACTACTACAATTGGGGCTGTAAGTTGGTATAGATAGGAAAAAAATCGCTCAATCTTGGTTTTTTTCCAGGATGTTACTTAAGTTCTTGTTCATAAAAAAATTGTATTTAAAATTCCGTTAGATTTGTGTTGCATAAATGCTTTATTAACTACCAATAGAATCTTGTTATCATTTTATTTATTTTGAAAGAAAAAATATAAATCAGTTGTCCTACCTTCCTGGGTAACTCCATTCTCAAACGATGGATCGAAATAGGAATCCGCGTCTGACTTCAGAGTATCGAGTTGCAGCCCCCACACAATCGGTCAGTAATGTCCCAAACTGGTTTTGAAAACAACTCTGTTATTTGGTTCTAAAAGTTTAACTAAATACAACAGTTTTCAGTAATACAATCTTGGGAAAAACAAAGCGGTATTAATTTTACTGAGATTAGTTAGAAGTGAACAATTCACCTTTATTATTTAATTTCACGATGTCAATGATGTAGAAGTTTAGAACTAACATCAATTGAAAATCTGTCTTTCTGTGGTGTACGCAGCGAGAGGGTATTATTCCTCTCCCCATGAAATGCACGAAAAAATATTATTTTCATACCCATCAACATAAGCTTTGTATTTTGAGTAATATTTTACAATAATGTTTGATCCAATTTTCATCATTAAAACAAACGCCCGATTTGGTGATTATAGACATTTTGGTGATTATTTGCCTTCTTCTCATCAAATCACCGCTAATAAAAATTCAGCGCACGACCCTGCTGTCTTTGATCTGTCACCTTGGTAGTGAACACTTAGTGATCTGTGTCCGTTTATTGAGAAAGGTTGTGTAATTTCTTTTTAGTGTTTTCAATTTAGTACAATTTTTACACAAAATGATAACAGTCAACAATAATTTTCTTCTGTACATGCTGCTATCATCATCATAATGTAATGTGGGGTAAGTGCGTTTTAAGTCCAGTTTGTTAAATCCAGATCCTGTACTTGTGAGAATTGCCCTTTTGGGAGTATGAAGCCTAACACTGACGGATCAAAAATCAGCCTCGAGAGTTCGCTAAGGTGAAGTATAACGAGTTGTAAAGATATAATTTCAAATCTATTGATTAAGTTGGATCTTTCAACTTCTACTGTTTATATGTGTCGGTGTTTATCCACCACTATACTTTTTTTTTAACGGTAAATGGAATCTACAGAAGCAGTTCCTCAAAATACTTTGTGATTTATATTTCTCCCTGATTGTTTTCTGTTTTTTCCGCAGTTGCCTCGAGAAAAACATGACATAAAGTAACCAGATATTTTACAATGGAATGTGGGACAGGCGGAAAAAAAAAGATTTATTTTTTATTATTAATTATATATTATATTTTGAATTTGTAAACATTTAAATAATTAATAAACAATATAGTTTCATCAATGTAAGATACTATGTGGGACAGTTTTCGATGTAAGAAAAATTTTTGGAGGGCCCAAGTGTGGGACTTTTCCACCTAATGGGGCGTCTGGTCATTTTACAGTAGGGGTATGTGCAAATCTCTGTCATGTGGTGTGAACTTATCTCTACTATCATGCTTTGCTGAGGCAACTTTGGACAAACGCATTGAAATGAAACTTCTTTTTTTAAATGTATTTATTCAATTATGTTTTACATTCCACTTTCATTACTATCACTCAAGGTTTAAAATGTGAATCTGAGACAAGTTTTAACTTTTTTCGATTATTACATCAGTACTATAATCCTCCGGAAACGAACTATTTTCCACTTGCCCCACAATAATAATTGAATAATCAGTTTTCCAGGTATCTTGTGCGCACTTACCCCTTAAGGCAAGGTCAAGTGCGTAATAAGTTACAGCGACCAGATGTTTTATAATGGTATGTGGGACAAACGAAAAAAAAAGTGTTGTTATTTATTATCAGTTAAATATTGTTCATAGACTTTGTAAAAATATAGCTGGGTAATTAAAAAACATTAAAGTTTGTACAATGTGGGGACACTTGGTGGAACAGTTTTCGATGTTAAACAAAATTTGGGTGGACTCAAATGTGGGACAGTCCCACCTAATGTGGAATGCCTGGTTACCTTATGCTAAGTCCCACTAAATTAAATTATCAATCTCATCAATATGGACATGGTTGAAACGTGGGCTTGAATATAATATTAAAACATAATTGTCTAAGGGACATTAAAAAAAAAAAAGAAGAAGAAGAAAAATCAATCTTCAAAAAAAAAAAAGATTTTGCATTCCTGAAAATAAAGATTTTACAGACCTGTAAATTCGAAGTTTGTAAAATCTAGTGCGTACTTACCCCAGATCACCTTAGCGATGTCGCCTAGAAAGTCGCTAGGAAAATCTACCAGTTTGGACGTATATAGCTTAAAGATTACTTTAAATACTTTAAATTAAGGCACAATCTTTTTTCGGAGTATGACTGCACTTGTAGCAACCTGCAGTTAAGAAGTTAGGCAGTTAGACTTATGAAAAAAAAACCTTATATGTTATTGGAAATTTATTAAAAATCAATTCCTAATTTGATAATTTAAAAAAATAATGAAAGATATTTAATTTTATTGGTTTCCAAAGCTTTAAAAACTTTTATATTATTCAGCGTGTATTATGGATGTTAAATAAATGTTAAAAATTGAAAAATTTATTCCCATATGGGCATTTGAAAATGGCGCTTTCTGAGGATGGTATTTCTTGATATCTAAATGATTTCTAAAGGATATTCATATTTCTCCTTTAATCATAAGTGTCTAAATCACTTATTTTCTACCTTTATATTCGAGAAAATGTAAATTACAAAAGTTAATATTTAATTTTGGCTTTTATAACAGCACATGGCATCCTGTTATCAGTAACATGGCGTCAGCTGCTCCTGTAGTTGCAGGTACGTGGTCTCAGTTCATTTTAGTTGGTTTCATTATTTATTTTGTGTCATAAGCCTATTTCTGTCATACAAACATATTGTTTACTAAACTATCAAATCATTGGAGCTAGAAATATGTTGAGCTAACATAAATGATATCATTACATAGTAAATCCCTTTTATTAACTAACATATTTTACACGTTTTAACCGAAACAACGCTAATTTACATCATTATATCGTATATTGCATATGTTTTAGACTGTAAACAAGTCCGGTGTATGTCTCGTGTTCTGTCATTTTTTATTATAAAGTTTGCTCGAAATGTTATGATGAATGTTCTGTAATTGTATTTTGTGTTTTTAATCAGAACCGTACATTTATACATTCTCTTTATTAAAGTAAATAAGTGATCAGCTAGTGAGTTTGGTAATGATTTTACATTGCACATGATACGGTGAAAGTCAATCACTGGAAGGTTCTAACTCTGTTATATTTCTGTTTTTCTTTCAGTTCGTGGTTCCACAGGGATCTCAATTCATCATGGCCCACCAAATTATGAACTTATTTCAAATTTCAAGAGAGAAGACAGTAAGTCCTGTAAATGTATGCTGTTCAGCCCACAAGGTGAATATTTTGCTTGGGCCAATGGAAAAAAGTTAGTATATTTATTTCTTTTACAATTTAATTACTTTAGTTTCATCCAAAGTTCTCTTTTTTTCCTTGTATATATATAAGGATATTTTTATTTACGCTTTTTAAATTTACTTATGCCATATATTTTCTGTTGGAGAGATTGTGTTTATTTGGAGTGTACTGGCCAGTTGTTATTGTTTTAAATTGTTTCATATGTATTTTGCAAATAAGAAGTTTTCAGTACTGACAGTTAACTAATTTTTTATAAGATTTCTATATATCATATCTTTATTAGTCAATCTTATCAGCTGGATTATAATTAATATATATAATTAATGTAGCCATTTGTAGTGACAAATATATTAATCTCAATTAATGATTTGTTTTCTGATTTAATTGTTTACTACTCTCTTTACAATTTTGTATTTGTGATTGATCCAACTTAAGTATAATCAAAATCTGACATTTGGAAGAGACTAATAGAGTCATGATTTTCTTTGGATCCTAATAATTTTTTTGACATTTAATAGAGAAATCCAATTAATTTCAGAATTAAACTTAATTTTGTTTTACAACCATGGTTTCAGAAAATACTTAATTGGTTTTATTTACTTTTAATAAAATACTTCTTTTTTACTTATGTATACTTGTATAATTTTATGTATTACAAACTTGGCAAGGTGACATAATCCAAAATCATTACTTAAAAACCCTAGAAAACCTTTCTTTAACTTTTTTAACTTGTTTGAAATGACAGTTGAGATAAAATTTGGTATATATCAGTATTTTTTTATAGTTAAAAACTAATGTATTAAAATCTTTTACTCTGCCTAAATAGTTATTGTTTTTTAAGCTGGTCCATATGTGATTCCTTATTCTATTTGCTTAATGGCTGGTTTTCTATTTGGTAACTATATTATTTTAAATGGATACCACCTTGAAAATCAAATACACAACCTACATAAAACAACCTTGAAAACCACCAAAAAAAAAAAAAATTTTGTTTATAAAAGGCTTTAAATATTTTTGATGAGATTTCTGCCTCCTAAGTAGTTCTAATAACAATTTTAACTGCATAAAATATATATTCATGCATATAATATGTCCTATATTAGAAATCATTGATATATAGTAGAATCCTGATAATTCTTATATTCAAGAGACCGAGAGTTTAATATGAATTATCAAGGTATTCAAATGATAGAGATTTCCAATAATCAGGAGTAAAAAATAAAATACGAAATAAAAAAAAATTGTATTAGTATGTATGTGGATATGGCTATATAGTTACCACGACAACACATTAAAATATATAATTTGAAAATAAATTTGGTTATTTTATTTTGGAGCAATCCTTGAAGACAGGTCTTCTCAATGGCTGAGCTAAGCATGTTCAGAGCAGAAAATATTTTTACACTATCATCCGAGTTTGCTGCTGGTTAAAAAATGAGGCATGTTGTATATATATTGTTTCACCTTTTTAGAGCTGATCAATGACACATCATCTTTATTGCTTTCTTAGATACAGCCTAAATTTCTTCATCAGCTAGGATTCTCGCTACCGCTAAATCTTTGTCAAAATGGAAGAAACCTCTGAGTTTTTTTACCAAAGTTGTGGAAGTTTTTTCATTTTGAGAAAGGTGATTCCATACAAGCGAGAATTTGCATTATGTAAAAGTTTAGTAAATATTGATAACTGCTCCACCTTCGTAAATCCACAAGCCTGAAAACTATTTCAGTACAACTTTACACTAGGACTCCCGATCTTACCCGAAGGTCGCCGGACTAGCTAATTAACTGCTTTGCATTCAACTGTAACATTCGACTTCCGGTGATCAGGGAAAGTTGTAGTTAAAATTTAAAGCAGTAATAATTGAAATTAGGGTAAGATCCTGACATCAACTGAAAAGGATCTGTTGCTGTTTTGGTTATTTCTTGGACAAACGTAATGAGCGGAAGTCAACAGTACTAATAATTTTAAATAATATTTACTTAAAGCAGTAATAATTTTAATAATTCCAATGAACACGAATGTTACAATTGAATGCAAAGCAGTTAGTTAGCACAAATGGCACTAGAGTATGCTAGTCCAGCGACCTTCGGGTAAGATCAGGAGAAACTAGTGATAACAAGCCAACACGCCCCTCTTGTAAAGTTGTACATTAATTTCTTACTACACCAACATTTTGCAAGTTCATTGTTGAAAATAAGTTCCTTCCCATCCTTAATGTTGCATCAAGGAATTGCATCACTATTTTCTAGCGTTAAATTTCTTAAATCTTTTAATTATGACCTGGTCTAGAGGTTTTGGGCTTTTCAATTATCAATAAGCAGTAAACATTTTTTTTCCATATCTGATTGTACCCATTCATTGAATGTTTGCTCGTTGAATATCATTTTAGCACAAAAGGTCATCAAGAACGCTTTTAAAACACTGGTTTCTCATATTTGCCTGTCATGATTGACCTCAATTTTTCATATCCATCCATGTTAGCGGTTAACAACATAAATAGCCGGTTTTTACAATTTTTTTAAAAGAGAAATGAACAGAAAAAAAAACAACAAACCAACTGAAATTCATATTCGTTTTTGAGACACTGCAATCTTTGGAAATTAGTCAAATTCAGGATCACTTTTTTAGCCACCGATTTATAGTTTAATAGGCGTACAAGGAAGTCATGTGTTGTCCAAATCAGATATTTTGTAGCTAATATTAAGGGAAGCTACATTTATTTGAAACTTTTTTCGATAAAATGCATAGTTCCTTAAAAATAAAAAAAATGCTGCATTTTTCAGTTTATTTTGGCTAAAACCATACTAGGACTACTGATTTCTATTTCCAGATTATGATATTCGTAATTTATTTAAAAGAATGATGCTATGCACAACAGATCAACTCTTTTTAGGGAATTAGAAATTAAAGATCTCAACTAATATATGTATATTTTATGAGATTGGGGTTATATCAGTTCGATTCATTGCTTGAAAAAATATACCTAAATTTAAAAAAAAACAAAAAAACATTTTAAAATGTAAATAAAAATATATAGATAAATAAATAATGAAATAGATATTCATAAAAATATGTACACATTATAACCAGAAGTTTTTGATGCTATATACGAATTTCTGAAGGTACTTATAAATGCTACTTAAATTACATTAAGGTAAATAATTTAAGTAGTATTTATTAATAGTTTTATAATTTATAATTATATTACAAATGAAAGCACTACCTGCTTTGTTTACTCCATTTCAATTGATCACACCGACCGAGTGAGATGCCGAGGTGAATGGGAAGGTGGTGAGGGTATTTACTGGGCCGAGTAGGACACCCTTATATCCACTGTAATGCCAGAATCACTCACCTAGTAATTGGCTGAGTACTGACTGTACTGATCGCATTAGCCAAGCACTAGGTCGAATGCACTGTCTCGGCAGGTGTAATCCGGCCCTCACCATTCTTATAATGCTTGTTATTTACAATAATTCTCTGTGTAATAAATTTTTTAAATTATTTCAGTTAAAAAATATTTATTTTTAAGTTTTCTTTAATCTATTTGTATTAAATCTTTTGAATTTCCTAATCGAATATTTATTTTTTTAGGGTAACAATAGTTTCAACCTCCACTTGGGAGGTTTTGGCTGAAATGGATAGACCTCGGGTATGTACCTTACAATTTTCACCTAAAGGTACTTACCTTATGACATGGGAGACTTTTGCAGGTTTGTTTATACACATTAAATTTATTTAATGTACACGTTGATTGGTATTTTTTTAATTTTACAACCATTTTTAGTGTCCCAGGAGAAACCAGAAGGTACGCCTAATTTAAATATCTATGAATCTGCAACAGGAAAGCATCTAGTTGCATTTGAACAGAAGAAACAAACAGGATGGTATGTGGAATTTGTTTATTATTTTATTACTATAGATACTGATGTCTCCTTATAAAATTATAGCATAGATTGTACTGTCATAGCGTGACCTGTTAATTATTAAATAAAGAAAAATGATGCTTTGGGTAAATTAGACGACAGTTTAAATATTACTTTGAATATGTATATATTCAAAGTAATATATGGTAATATATATATATATATATATTTTTATATATATTACCAGATAAATAATGTCATATAGTGGCTATATAGTAATAGTAGTTCTATATATTTCCCTATGCATATAGTGGTTATATTAATAGATCTGATACTACTTTTAAATGTATTGATTTTCAAAATGTGTGCCATTATATATCATTTTTGCACTATATAATAAAAAAAATTTTAGCTGTAATTATCTTTTTAAAACATGCCTGTCTTAAGATATGGCCCCAGGCATTTGGTTGCTATGAACTTATGGTTCTAAAAGAACTACAAACTTTCCACTAAAAAATGTAAAGTAATGTATTTTTTATTTATCAATTCAGATTATTGATATTTTTTTATTAACATGATTAGCCTTCACATTACTGTCATGATAGGTCTTTTTTATAATGAGCTATGATATATTATTTTTGTTCTAAAGTGGGTTT
This sequence comes from Rhaphigaster nebulosa, assembly GCA_948150685.1. NCBI lineage: Eukaryota > Metazoa > Arthropoda > Insecta > Hemiptera > Pentatomidae > Rhaphigaster > Rhaphigaster nebulosa. The sequence goes on from OX411310.1 coordinate 30,883,812, forward strand.
AATATTTTTTTTCCTTCCTTTTGTTAGGGAGCCCATTTGGACTGGGGACGAAGCTCTTGTCTCCAGAAGTGTAAAGAACGATGTTTTATTTTATAAACCAGAAAAAGTCAATGAAATTGAAAATAGGATAGCAAATCAAAGGGTACACCAGTATAGTATTTCACCTGCTGGCTCTCCTTATTATGTATTATGTTATGTTCCTGGTAAATGAAAATTGTTTTTATTTTTATATTTTTTTTTTTACTTATTTTTTATTTTGCTCTATATTTCTTAAAAATTTCTATTTTACAGGCAAACAAGGACAGCCTTCTTTAGGAAAACTATTTCAGTATCCCAAATTCGACATACCTATTGCTTGTAAGAGTTTTTTCCAGGTAATTTTCCTTTTAGTTATTAATACTAGATGTATTCTCTCTTAGCAAATATCATATGTTATTGTTATTATTGACAGGCAGATAAAGTAGATATGTATTGGAACAAAAAGGGTACTGGTGTTCTTCTGATGACAAGCGTTGAAGTCGATAAGAGTGGCAGCTCTTATTATGGGAAACAAACTCTCCATTTTATTACACCTAAAGGAGCAAATTCAATAGTTCAGCTTGGTAAATTTTGTTTATTTTTCGAATCTTAAATTTTTTTTTTTTTTATTTAACATTTTTGTTGTCATAATTGTATTATAATTTATAATTTTATTAATTTATAATTTTATTACACCTAAAGGAGCAAATTCAATAGTTCAGCTTGGTAAATTTTGTTTATTTTTCGAATCTTAAATTTTTTTTTTTTATTTAACATTTTTGTTGTCATAATTGTCTCTATCCCTGTATATATTTTTTTTTTACTTTTATTTAATGGTTTAATAATTAACTGTGCATTATATTATCTTTTTAATAAAAAACTTTATATTAGAACTTTATTATGATTTTTATTTGCAGGTAAAGAAGGTCCGATCCATTGTGTTGCTTGGTCACCACAGTCACATGAATTTTGTGTAGTTTATGGATTCATGCCTGCTAAAGCCACATTATTTAATCTAAAATGTGAACCCGTCTTTGAGATGGGAAGTGGGCCTAGGAACAGTATATATTATAACCCCTATGGAAACAATATCCTTTTTTTGCTTTATCTATATAAGTTATTGTTATCTTTATAATTTTTAAAATAAGCTAAATTAAAATGCATTTAGGTCTCATTCTTATTGTTATTTATTTAATTATTCTGAGATTGTTTTGTATTGTTTAAAATTTAAATAATTATGTTTTTCCTTAATGTATTTGTTGTACTTCTCTTGTTGGGTGGTTTTGGTAACCTTCCAGGAACTGTGGAACTTTGGGAAGCACCAGCTCGAAAACTAATTAATAAAATGACAGCTGCAGACACAACATTGCTGGTTTGGTCACCTGAAGGAACACATTTCTTAACTGCGACCACTGCACCAAGGTTACGTATGTGCAATGGGTGAGTTTAAACAAAAAAAATTAAGTCATCAGAGTTTCTAAATTTATTCTAACATTTTATGTAATTATTTTTTATTTAATAAAGCGGTGAATATCATTTCATTTGCCCTTGAATGTATTTCATATTAAATGGGATACGCATAGCTAAAAATTTTAGTTTAGTCTATTATAGCATAATTTATAAAGTTGTTAATGGGTGGAAAGGGTATTATTAAGTATCCCGGAAAACGACCAATAAATAGGTGAACACCAATGAACACTCTAGAGTATATTGCCGAACAGGAATGGAAGCCCCGTGATATGTTCAATGTGGACAAGAAAGCTTGATAAAAATTAGCATGAATAAGGCAATTTGCACAGAACTGTAATTGTAATATTCCAGGCCTGGACATATTAGAAATGGAGAAGGTTTCTGTGAATATTTAAGAGCGAGAAAATAAAATCCATCTATCTTATTTGATGCCCCGAAAAAACTTGGGAAGAAGTGGTTCCTGAAGGTTTAACTCTCATGGAATTATGTCTGGAAGAAAATTGTTTTCTTAATTATTTCATTTATCTAACAGAATTTTTTATTTCAGTTTCAAAATGTGGCATTATAGTGGAACCTTACTGTATGAAAGACCTTGGAACAAACAAGAAGAATTGTGGGAGGTTTGCTGGCAAAATTTTCCAGATGGGACTTTTAAACCACCCATGATTAGTTATAAACCAGTTGAAGGAATCGCTCCAACACAACCCCAAGGTATGATTAAGATATTCATGTCAAATATTCCTTTCTAATTTTTTACCTCTGCTAGTATTTTTAAATTTTTCTCCTATTTCATCAAACAAAATAAATTTATTAACTATGGCCCCAAATTATTTTGGTTACACTTGACATTCTTTATCCCTGGCTATAAATTTGTTATTTTTGAATCTCTTAAACCACCACCATTCAGTAAATTTGCTGTAGTAAATGGTAGGATTGTGATCCTTTAAATGGTTTCACCTTTTTGTAGTGTTTGTATTCAAATTTATTTTGTTTTATATTTCATAATTGGTATTTCGGATTTTACCTGCTGAAAACCATTTTCATTGCTTATTTTCTGTTCAAAATTTTTAGTCTTTAATTTACAATTGCTATCAAGCAATGTTATTTGAGCCATGCAATTTCATAAATCTATGAACATTATAAAGTTTTGATTTTGATTTAAACTCATGCATCTTTTTTTGCAGCTTCGAAAGAAGTGTATAGGCCACCAGTTGCGCGAGGGTTAACTGTAAACTTTAAACTTCATGAAGATGAAGTTCCACCTCAGCAGTGTAAGTATTATTGGTAATGGATTGAGCCATAAAAACTTATCATTTTTCTTACTAATTTAAATTGGTAAGCTTTATTACGATACAGAGTTTGATCAAAGTGTCTGTTGGTTTTACTTGAAACTTATACATATATATATATATATTGTAGTATTTAGATTTAAACTATTATTTGTAAAGATGAATTTGTAATCAATTTTATTAATTATTTAATTTATCTAATGACAAACACTGATAGTTTTGATTTCCGAAAACTAACGGTTTGTAGGCAATATTTTTTTTTTTTTTTCAGGTCAATACATTGCCACAAAGCATTTATAAATCTAGACTTATTTTGCTTTATTATTTTCAATAATAGAACTTTATAATCGACCAAGAAATAAAAATATTAACCTCCTCCTCTCAAAATTTGAGGTTTTACGTTTCAAGATACGTAGAATCCAAATATTGATTAAAAAATCTGTCCACATTTTTTTTTTCTTTTTGTTATGGTCAATTGAAAGGTAATAAAATTCTCTACAAAAAAAAAAAAAAAAAAAAAAAAATCGAAATCAGACCCCTATTAGCTGAGATATAGCGAAGTGAACTTTGCAGACTAACTCTCCGGTGCCACAGACCTCCTGAGTTATCAATTGCACGGACACTCAGCTTCCTCGCATCTCTCTCCACTTTATCTTTCCTTGGATTCTTCTTTCAGCTTCTTGTCCTTCCCTTTTTCTTTTCCCATTGATTACATGTCTTGCCCATCTTAGACTATTTGCTTTGATGCATTTCCTTTTGAACACTCTCAGCAACGGCAATCATCTTGGGACAAGTACCAAGTTTCTGCTTCATAAGTGCCTACTGTTTTTTTTTTTAAAAAGATCTATATAATTTTAGTTTGGTTGCTTTAGACAACAGTTGAGACGAGAAATTTCAGGTTTGCATAGTAGGCTCTATTACCCGTCATTATTCTGCTGTTAATTTGTTTGCTGAATTTGGTAGATAGGTGTTATAAAGTGTTCTGTACCGGTTCCTATGCTAAACTTTGTTTAGTTATTTGATAAATCGAAAACGTTACATCTCCCGAAACTTTCCAAATACTCTGTAATCTTCCAATTGTCTGAACTGTAAACTAAAGCTATAAGGAAAGTCCTGTGAATGGACACACCAGATGTTTTTAAAATATTACTATTTGGAAATAATAAACCATTGTGTAATAATTTTCAGCGTTTTTATTTGGATAGAAAATATCTTGGTAACAAATTCATTTTTATTTTAGCCCAGCAGTCTAAGGCTGCTTTAAAATTAAAAAAGAAGCGAGAAGCAAAGAAAGCTGCAAAAGCAGCACAACATGATCAATCACCGGAAAGGGTTCCAACAGCAGCCGCAGCAGTCAATAACGGTTTGAAGGCTCATTTGGAGGAATTCACAACGGATGATCCTGTTAAAATGAAGAAAATTGGAAGGCTAAGGAGTGTATGTTTTCCATAAATTTAAAAGTGATTCATTTACTCCAAATATCATTAAGAGCTTAATTTACTTTGACCACGAATGTTTTTCCCTAATATTAATTTTGAACAGGTTTTAAAATTTTCAAACAGATTTTAACATTGCTTCAGATCAGTAGGTTTTTGGATTGACTTATTTTATTAAATAATAATAATCCTATCCTAATAAAGGATAAGATTTTTGATAATTTATCATAAAAATAAACAAATCATCCAATTGCAGTAAATTCTTCTATCCCTTCTCTGCAAAGGAAGAAAATCCTTTTTATTTTTCTCTTATTTAGTTTTATAAAAAGAAATTGGTATTTTACATGGTTAGTTAACCATCAGTTAAATTTATTATATTAAATTAAGTAGATATTGTAATTATGCCAGTACTTAAAGTAATTTTCTAGATTAAAAATTGTGCCAAATGCTGATTTTTAAATTCTTTTTTAATGTTCAGATAAACATAAAATAAAATGTTGAGTAGTAGATATTTCTCAATTTAAATTTTTTTTTTTTAAGTTCTAAAGAAATATTGTACATCGAATTTGAAAATCATCAAAAGAATACATTTTATATGAATACATAGTAACATATTTGTGTTTATCCAATGAGATCTTTTAAAATTTCACTATTGAATTGTTTTTTGCTTTGATTATGTTTTTTTTTCCTAATCAATTGATGATTTCTATTATCCGTCATCATTTCATCCCTGCAGTACTGGGAGAGTCAATTTTATGAATAAATGACTTCTAGGGACATAAGATTCATTCTTTCGTTATTGCTGTTCTATCAATTTAAATGTTATTTTATTATTTCTTAGAAATTAATGGAAATTGAACGTTTGAAAGAGCAGCAGAAGAGTGGGCGACAACTTGAGATCAACCAATTAGAAAAGATAAAGAAAGAAGACCAACTACTGAGCGAACTTAGGAGCCTTGCTTTGTGATACCTGCCAACGTAGAAATGGGACATCATCACTGGTAATTTTATATTTTTTAGAAAATTTAAATACCTGGTAGTTATGGCTATTCTCATGTAGAGTTCATTCGACATAATTTGTATGTTGGTATATAAATGGAAGATTTCACTCACAACGCTGTTAAGTATCTATAATGCCGGTAAATAGCTCACTGATAGATTTATGCAAACAAAATGTAGCACATCTCACTTCAGCAGTCTAAAAAGGCATATCAACTAAAGATAATAGCTGACATCTAAGACACACTGTATGGGAGTGATGTTCTGTCTCTAGTTGATGTGCCTTGATGGAATTGAAAAAAATGTAAGTCCTCAGAATTGGAAAATTTAACTTGTATTTTACGTTTTTGACATCAAGGGACAAATTTGGTTTTGTGTCTCTGTTGTCAAATCCATGTGACGGGCATAGCACCTGCTATTGTTAATCCGATTTTTATGAAATTTTTAGGGATTGTGTGAGTTAGCACCTAGATGGGCGATCTTTTTCAAATTCTATCCACTATTTTCACTTATGCATGCATAAACATATTTTCCTTGACTCATATATATTTCGAAAACGACTCGTCCGATTTCGCCCAAAATTGGAGAAAATAAATTTTTGGGGGCAGTAATTCCAAATTAGATGTAGGAATCGAAACTGTTTAGACTGTAGCACCAAAACGATTTTAATGGAACTTTCCCATAATCTTCTTAAAAGATTTTTATTTTGCTAGCACATCCCCGAGAAAACATAAAATGTTATGAAGGAAATCATGCTTTATTTGCGCAACCACTACCAGCAAAAGTTAATAGAATTTTCTACAAAATAAAAAAAGGTTGTTTGTTTTATGGATATGGATCCAATTTTTGCGTCGGTTACTTTGATTTCACGCTCAAGAAAACATGTCATGAATGTATTTTTCTATTAAAGAACAAATTTCTTTAATTGTAGAGTTCGACAAATCTAATTTAAATCAAAAATATTTTCCACGTCTTAAAACTTGAAATGAAAATGACGAAGGGATCTAAATCAGTAAAAATAACTGATGATTTGAACATGTTGCAGACAATTCACACAAATTCTCAAGTGTAAGATGGAACTTTTGATCAAATAAATAAATCAGAAAATGTTCTTTTTAAAAATACTCTATGTTGCCTTAAGTAAAAAAATAAATCGATGATTACTTTATACCAGGCTTATCAAACTCAATCAATGCCGCGCTTCACATCTTATTTACAAATTTTCTTAAAATGGTATTACAAAGTGAGACTTTAGGAGTGTGGACAGAATATTAAAACTCGCTATGCACATATGCAAATTTAGGTAAATAATCGATAAAAATGCTTCACAATTATCTTTTCTTCACTTTATTTCAGAACATTCCCTGCCATGAACAAATGTTGCCTTCAGCAAAAAAAAAAAAAAAAAAAAAATGGTGATTAGTAGATTTAAATGCTTTTTTAATTTGTGGTTTAGATAAATGAAAACAAAAAATTTTAGTTGATTTTTACGATTATAGCGCTCTTTTTCTCTGGGCCCTAGGATAGTGTTATAATAAAACTTTAATATATTAAGCTTTCCTTTTTTTTTTTTTTTTTTACTTTTTTAAATCGGTTTTTCGGTTGTGGATGCGCATTTTGATTTATTGCTAATTTTTAAGTTTTGTTCGTTATAGGGATCGTTTATTAGGTAATAATTCCTGTTCCATTTTTTGAATCGGATGTTTGATCGTGCTCCTATACATTTTAAAATATTATTTTTTGTGTGTAATTTTCCAAAATATGTCGAGATAAATAATTAAAACATTAAATTAGTTTTGTCTTGTACATTTGTTTTTCCTTATGTAGCCTATAGAGATAGCTATACTGATCTACAATACTTGGCATACTTTTTTTCTGTCTTGACGATCCATGAATTGGCAAAGCATCGATTGGTGAGTTGTTTACCGGTAATTTATAGACTTAATGTTTTGTGTATAAAATCTTCCATTTATATCCCAATAATAATTATTTTACACCTATGGTAGGTTTGTTGCCCTTTTACAATTATATAATATACAATTATATAAAAACCATGTGGATGGTTTTTATCTATCCTTAAAGGTGACTTCAGGAGCCCTAGTTTTTGGATTGATAGTAGTTGAAGACTAGACTCACAGTCCCGTTCATAACACTTAACTGTCTCGGCTTTAACACCACTTGCTAAACTGATCAAAGAACTTATAAATGCTGCAGCCGTAGGACTTAATATAATGATTGGTTCATGCATATCGCTCGAATTCCTAGAATTCTAAGGTCTCAGCTCTTCATACTTTATTCATATTTAAGTTTTGGATTAATAAGAGGTTTTCTTTATTGTGATGTAAATTAGTCTTCCAATTAGTCATTTGTTATGATAACAGATGTCTGTTACCTTTTAGCAACTGCTGGTTTTCAAAATAAATATGCTCTTGATTTACCAAAAATATTTTATAGCAAATTATCCAAATACTTTGTGGAATTAATGGAAGAACCAGTTGCCAAATTCAATATTATAGTGTGGCATGTGCCTATAATTATCAAAGAAATGTTAGTTTTCTACTGTCATATTTTTCACTTCTTTATTGATTTTTTTTTTCCCCTTAGTAATCCTATAGAAGGGTTGTGTATTTATAAAACTTATAGGTTCCATGCTGCAATAGACATACTACCTGTATAGTAATGTTTTAGTTACATTAAATAATGTAATTATATATTATATTACATTGATTTTTGAAGAACTATAAACAGCAATACACAAAAGATTAAAGTATGAAGAAAAATAAAACAAAATAGAAATCCACTAAACAAAATAAATATCATAAAACAAAAATATTGAATTTTAAGCTAAACTGGAAAATATTGTCAATTGAACTAAATAATACAAGTAAATAATATTCAAAATACTATCATTTTACAATTACACTAAAATTTACAATTAGATAATATACAGATGCAATAATTTTACAATTAAACTAAATAATATGCAAAATTATATAACACGTTCAATAAATATATAGCATATAAAACTATAAAACAAAAATAAATTATATATATATATATATATATATATATATATATATATATATATATATATATATATATACAGTGGAGCGTCGATTATCCGAACGTTCGATTATCGGAACTTTTTTTTTTTGTTTTTTTTCATTTGTGTAATTTTAATTAATTTGATCATGACATTTTATATGCCACAGCATTAATTTTTATAAAGCTTTGATTAGATACACTTTGATTATTTTTTTGCATACACGTAAATACATATTTTTGTTCATTTCATTATGTACATGTGACTAAGTTAAATAATTTATATGTACTTTATGACACTGATTTTTTCATTATCCATATTTTTACTATATTTATATAAATAAACAAACAGGTTTTTTTTTACAAAGTTGTTGTTTTAGATCTTCCTTTTCCTTATTATATATAAAAAAATAAATGAATAAAAAATAAATTAATTTATATATACAATATATATATATATATATATATATATATATATATATATATATATATATATATATATAGTGTGTGCGAGTACGTGAATTTCGATTATCCGAACCACCACTGACAACATTAGTTCGGATAATCGACGCTCTACTGTATATATATATATATATATATATATATATATATATATATATAATATGTTAAAACTAAAATATATAATGTACAATTGAATAATAGTGGCACTTAGATAAATATTAAATCAAAAGTTACTTAAGTAAAATGTAAATAAAATAAATGAAGATAGCTACCACAAAAAAAAAAAAATAGTAGGAGTTAAGGCTAGACTAGAGTATGTATTATTATTGCAGGTTGGTCGAAGTGGCTAATTTCAGCAACTCTGAAATAAATTAAAATAAAATAAAATATTTACTAAATAGAATTTTTTCAGGAGCAGGTCTAGTGTCCCCCTACATCATGATAGTCTTAAATTAAAATTTGTCTGTTGTTTTCTCATAAGTTACATTGGAATAAGATGTGTTGGAATGTTTGTGGAGTCTGTCTGTCACAGTCACAAGTGTCTGTATTTCTTACACTATTTTTTATAAGTATTTCTCACTTTTCAATTCATAAAAAATTCTTGTCATTTAGTCGAGCCCATCCCTCTTTTATTTTATCATTAATATTATATTTTTAATATTTACAGGGACTTAGGAAATCAAGATCTTAACAATTTGGAAGGAATAATGAAAATGTATTTTACGAAAATACTAAAGGTGTTAATAGCGAGTCCTTCTGGAGCACAATGGTACACTGAAGAGGCAACTAAAACATATCGAACCAGCTCTTCAGAAATGGTGTGACGGGTGATAAAATTGTGTAATGTACTTTCTCTCGAAAATAGTACCTGTTACCTACCTTGTATCATTTGCCTACTGTTAATTGGTCATTAAAAAAAAAAAAAAAATGCTACGGTGATTGTCTTTTAAGAGTGTTATTCAGTTTGTAAATAAACGTATCTCTGTTACTTCATATTCTATTCTTTAAATAATTCTTATATATACACTAATAAATGTACATAAAGCTGTTCTTTATTGAAAAGACTAAAATATATTAATTATGCTCTATGCAGGTACTATCACACTATGTTAAATTAATATATTATTTATTTTTGATCTCCTTTTTTTTTTCTTTTTCTTGTATGATGTGATTTTACGTTCTGTCTCTGTTAGTTTCAATCAGACTTTTTTTCATATTAATCTCTTTTAGGTATAAGGATGCTGTAAGCAGTATATTGATGTTTCTCCATTACCTATCATACAACAGATAAATATTACAGCTTTACATTAAATGATATTGTTTGTAATATCTTAACCTTTGTAGTGTTAACTACTACAATATTGACTTACCTGAATTTTTAAATGTTGTAGTGTATTTACTGCACTAATTTTTATTGTAGGAATTGTATAGGATGCTTTCATTTTTAACCATAGTAATCATATGTAATATAATGTCTATGGTATTTAACCCTGTATTAGTTTATTTGAAGAATACGTTACATTTAAAGATTTTGACAAAAATTATTGATTATACTGGCTAGTCGTAATTATATTTAGTATTGATTTTTCCTGATGAAATATTTACTTGAATCAAATTATAATCAGATATTTATTAACTTAATTTGATTTTTTATTTTGAATAGCCAAGTTTATTTAATCCAAAACAGTTTTCTCCTTGAAGTGATCAAATAACTGCAGAAAGTTAGTTCAAACATGAAATATTTTCAGATTTTTTACCATTAGTAAACAAATACAGATTTATTGTTCCGAAATACTTATTTTTATTTTTTGCTATATTGTTTTAAATTTAAGTGTTTTGGGAGGGTAGGAGGATTTCCCCTTTTAAAATTCAAATTGGCACAGTAATTTAATATATATATTACCTCAACAAAAATAAAAAATAATAAAATACACTTAGTAAGATTACTCCAGAGAACAATGTCTTAGTTATATATCATAATTATTGTATTATACTATAATAACTTTCACATTGCCTTTATCTATTATTGAATGATAAAATAGCCTTGAATTACTGTCTCTCTACCTTGATGTGTTTATAATTTATTGTTCCTAATTATGTTTTTCACTAATGATGAGCGAATTAGTTGATGACCATTAATGAAACATCCTTTATAATTAAATTTTTAATACAAATGAAATGATATAATTCAATTGTGGTTTTATTATTAATAAAAGAATTTTTGTGATCAACTTTGATTGTAGCGTCTAGACTTTGAATTAGTATTTAAATAGACATTTATTTAATAACTGTCTCTATATATCACATTAATTTATATTGATTGAAACTTTCGGTTTTTGTAGCTTATATTATAAACCAAAGTTAAAGATAAAAGCATATATTGCAGCTCACTTTTTCATAAATTTATTGGTCATAAGTTCGTTCAAATCATTCATAATCAGATCAATTACTATATTATCATTTTGATCTAGCATTTAAGTTGAGGTTTATTAAAACTAATTAATTAAACGTTATGCCTTCCTTTACTGTTTAAGTCTCTTATTAAATTAAATTGACCTTAATTTAATAAGTATTATAATATAATATATTATTATTACATTTGTTTTTCTTTACTTGTTTGTTAGTTATTTGTTTAAATAATAACAAATCTTTATAGCTTTGTTATATTTTTATTGTTGATATTTGAGACTAGTTTTACATCTATTTTTATGAATATCAATATTAAAATGTATTTTATAGTTGAAAACAACTAAAATATTCATGGGTATGTTTTTATGTGTAATAATAGTAATTTCGAAAAATAAAAAACATTACCATCAAAGTGCTATAGTTTAATATATTTTAAATGTGTTGGATATCTTTGATATACAGACAGTTCTCGACTATCATACCTTATTGGTTCCTGAAATTTGTATAAAAGTATCGAGTATATACAGGTTCTGGACTGCAGTTTCAATCCATCACTAAAATAATCTTCCTCATATCTCAAGCGATTATTTCTGAAAGCCAAGCCTGCCTTTTCCTTAGTGTTCTATCATACCGATGCTGCGTTTTGTTATTTGTTTGTCAGTTTTACAATATTTCACTATTTTTTTATTAATTTTGTGCCGATTTTATTGATAATGAAATAAATACAATTGTAATCTATCTATATTCTGATAAAAAGGATCCTATTAGGAGTTTGTATATCTCTTGAGCATGCAGAAATTTGATAACAGCCAATCTACCTAAACATTAAAATGAATATTGCAATAACGCCCATAACATAATATTTGTGTAAATTTCATTATTAATGTTGGGGTATCCCCAAGAGTTTAGAACTAATATTTTGAAGTGTATAGAATATTTATCTTTTTTGCTGCGAAATTAGCATCTCGTCTTTTCTTCCTGCTCCTTATTTCTCTGATAGTGGTATCCCTTTCTATATTTGCTGTTGTACTAAAAATTTCGGTCAGTCAAGAAAAACAAAGCTACTAGGCGTTTTGTTTTAATGCTTGTTCCTCTCTATCCTTTTTCCATTAGTAAGTTGATATAAGTTGTTAATTAGCATTTTTATTTTTTAATTACTTCTTTATTACAGTTATATGTATTATGTTATATGTATATGTTAATAATTTTAAAAAATTGCATTTTCCTTGATAAAATAGTACGTGCTTTGCTATACTTTTATAGAAAATTATCTTAAGGTGAAATTTGTATTAGTTGAGGACTGCCTGTAATTTTTAATGTATATAATATTAAAACTGTAATTAAGAATGTTATTTATATGAAATATTCATATCCTAATTAGTGTATTATCACTTCAATGCATCAACATAATTACTGTTTTAAATTTTAGTAGAATAAAACTTTACTACTCCAGTAATTGGTTACACATTTATAATTTGTCAAAGAAGAAACATATAATATAGGTTTACATTGACATTTAAGTATGAGTAAAATATTCTGAAATGTACAATAGTGATTTATTGCTATTCCTGTCACATGCTGAAAGAAAATTTATTTTTTCTTTATCTTAACTTATTTATTTGTATTGTAAGGTTTTATTTATTATAATAAATTTGAAAATCAAACAAGTATCAATTGGTAATTGGTTATGTTTAAAGAATTATTTTTTAAATTTCTATTAGTTTTATCAGATGTTATTATATCCATAAAATCAACATCAGTTAAATCAGAAGTGTTGCAAATACATCACTTTTTATTTAATTTTTCTATTATTTTATTTTATTTAATTATTACAGTTGTTTTTTTTTATGTAGTCATTTTTTTTTTTTCAAGAGAACATGTCATTTTGCCTCCTAATTGCCAAATTATGTTTACAAACTAGCACTGAAATTTTTCTTAATTTAACAAACAGAAAATTGGATGTTCATCAAAATTAAATATAGCAAAATGTGTTTTATTATTTTAAGATAGAAGAACAATTTTCTATTGATGTGTTCAACGTTCTTCCAAAGTCTGTATTTTCATTTCCTTTAGCCATGATCTATTCATGTATTTTACATAAGTATTTTTGTAGGCTAATTTATATTGAGATTCAATTCATTTTATTTGTCAAACAATTATTTTTTTTACTACTTTCTATTATGATAATACAGGGTGTCCTTCAAGTCCCGGTTCCATTTTGTGTTAATGGAAACTAATTTATGTAATTTAAGATGTATAAACTGTACATTCTTAAGAATAAATTGTATTGAAAATTAATTTTATTTTTATTTTTAGACTTCATTAGTTTCTTTCGCATATTCTGGGTATTTGGATGTTGATGAAATCTTGAGCTTTCTCATGTGGTTTGATGTTTCTGGATGTTGGTATGGGATCTTTCAACTCATAAAAACGAGATTCTTCTCAAATGAACTTTTGCTGGTATTCTCTTGAAGTTTCCTACTTATTTAATCTTATTCCCCAAATTTACATTATATGTTTGCAGTATCTTCAAATAATTTATCAGACTTATTATTTATTTGAAGTGGTTGTTAGACTGTTTTTAATATGGCGCAGGATGAGCAGGCTTCCTCTGATTGCACCAATTTTCAACTCTCTGTTGGGTTGTAGAGTTGTGGCATTGAATGCTACTTCGTGAACTCATCTAAGTGGAAATTTACAGAAATGTCTTATGTCCTTACAAAGCCAATGGCAATACTTTCTTTTTTGGCAAATCATCTACCATTTGAGCAATATATTCTTATCTCCTCAGTGGGCAGCAACTTCTGGCTCCTTGATCCAAGGTGAATTAACTAAACGTTTATGTTAGTAAATCCTTTGGTAGTACTTGTCTGACTCTGCATCTTGGTTTCTTCGAAACAGTGTTATTGATCTTCACTACATTTACCTCTATGCCAAATTTTCTTGCTACCTTCACTGATTTAGAAATGTTTGGGTTACATGACAAAAAGAATAAATTAAAATATTAGGTTCTCTTGAATTTGAGTCCATGCTTATGAGACATCTTCCTGATTGCAAATATGGATCCTCTGAAAGCTTCTGTTTTTACTGTTTTGTTTTTTTTTTGTATAGGAAGGAGGGCTTTCTTTTTCATTTTTAACTCAAACAATCATTTGTTTCTTCAAATGCTTTCCTCCAAAACTTTTATGATGTTTAAAAGCCAGAGCTTTATTAGGCCAGCACTTAAATCAAACATCTGCTTTATTCTGTTGATGTAACAACCCAAAAATGGACTAATGCTGTTTAAAATAGTTTTCAAGAATGATTTTCACTTTCTTACCACTACTAGATAAGGAAAGTATTGTAATCAGACCAAATTTCAAGGTGCAGTTTTCAACAGATCTATGTGTTTCAGAGTCTCCTGAAACCAAAAAAAAAAAACATTTTCGGCCATGGTCTGTCTTTGTGCCACAATTATTCCATGAACGGGTGGTCCGATTTTATTGCTTTTTTTTTATGTAGGGTTTTATCCCCCAATTCCTGTGTACCGAATCCCTGTGTGCAATAGCGGAAGCACGATTTCTGAAAAACTTGTTTTTCTACCAACTGTAGCGCAAAAACGGCTCTAACGATTTTTATGGAACTTGGCTACTGTCTTCCCTCTAAAGCACTTAATTTTTCTATATAACACATTTCCAAAAAAATAAGTTATGAAGAAAATAAAACTTGATTCCTTTATAACTCAAAATATACACTTTTTGATGAATCATGTACGTTCATAAATATTTGAATGGAAACTAAATTCCCTATTAAATCGAAAAAATAATCATCTTTTATAATGATGAATACAAAATCATTCAAAAAGAAATCAAATTTCCCACAAGAAATCATACATATCGGTTCATTTTTAAGAGATATAGCATTTTGAACTTGGTACGCATGTTATAAAATATTTTGCATATGTTCCTATTAGAACACTGGTTTACACTAGTTTAGTTTTTTGATAGCTCGAAAACTATACATTTTCTGGAATATTCCAGATTCGAATTTGAAAGATAATTTGATTATTTACAAATCTAAACAAAAAAAATTAGTTGGACTAATACTAGGAAGATATAGCAAACATTTTTTTGTATTTTATTTTAGACCCAAAGCGGTAAGGAAAGTCGTTTGAGTGGATACATCAGATATTTTACATTGAGAACATTGCCAGATGTAGCAACACTAGCATGTGGCTTTTTAAATTCTTGAAGACATTCAGAGGTTTATTGGAAGTTGGAAATTTTTTTTGTAATTTCTGTAAAAATAGAGAAATGTGCCTTAGATTTGTTTTTAAATTTCAGTTGAAAATGTGTTTTGGGTTGACTGTTAGTCGGATAATAAGTATGTCTTATAAGTGTATTAGTCTTTGATCGCACCCCCTGACCAGATTGTTCCTTAATAATTATTTTTATTTATTCTACTTATTGAGCATTATTTAGTGTACAGTCATTTTAGATATACAAACATATATAAGTATGCTTTCTCCGTAATTTCAAAGTCATATTATATTTATAAATCTCTGGCAATTTCTTTGGGCCTTTTAATCTATTTGCTTTTGTTGTTAATGGTTCCAATAAATGTGTTGTAACAAATTGTATCTAAATTCTTTTTATCGATGGATGTTTTTAGGTATCAAAAATCATTATATAAAAGAGAATTTTATTTATAAAAAAATATTTAAAAAAGTTAATAAATTATAATAAATACCATATAAACAATAATTATGTACACTTTTATGCTTTAACTCAAATAAGGACATTTATAAGGTGTCCCATCCTTACAGCAATATTCCCTTCCTGCTGATAGGTTGGTGTTAGTCCATTTATTACTACAGTTCTTGATAAAAAGGTATGCCTGTGAAAAAAAATTAATACCATTATTAGCTATAGCTAAAAAATTAGGTAATGTTTAATGTGATAGGAAATTCTTAATTCTTACCCTTTCTCTAAAACAGTCACGATCTATAGAACCACAGATGATAGTGGGGCTGTTTGATAAGTGTTTCACCAACTGAAAAATGTATTTTTGTTAATTACTTAATGAAATTAGTTTGTTGATAGTTTAATGACGACTATATTTCAATTGACTTGAGCCAATCACAATCAATAATAAATCAATACAACCTCTCATAACTCAATTAAAAAAATTAACTTTAATTTTATACAAGAAAGAATATAAAAAATTACATTGAATTGCTTAAGAGGAAATATCAATTTTAAGCAATTATCATCTCGTAGTTCTTCACCCCGTGACGGGTCTTAGCTTCCTCCAGCAACAATCCCCACCTGCTCCTGTCTTGTACTAATGTTATTCTTAAGCAATCTCATAGCTCTTTGTGCATCATAAAGTTTTGTAGTTTCAAATAATCACATATCATTAAATATAGAAATTGTTTAATATTTCTAAATTTTTATTTTCTGATTATTGTATCACTAGTATCTGTAAGGTCTGTTTCACAACGAGACAGTTTAGTTGATTCAACTAGTTGCTTTGGCGGATGTCAGGCATAGAATCCTCACACGGGGAGGTTTAGTTGATTCAAGTCACAATGAAAGGATCCCAAATTTTGTGGAAACTTTTTCAGGAGAATCTAGGCCTTATAGTATTACTCAAGTGTCCAAGCTTATCCACCAACCATAGGAGTCCCAGAAAAAATCGGGAAGTTTATATATGCCTAACACATTTAATTTTATATCGTTGGTTCTGATAAAGGTTGAAAAATGAGTGCAGTGCCAAAATGGTCGTAAAGTGTTGCCAAGTTAATAAAAAATAGTAAGTTATTGAAATGTTCAAGTATTGAGCTTGATGAAAATACTAAAAATATCAAAAATGCTTTCAAAATAGTGATTGTTTTTTTAAAACCTCATTTCAATTATTCACATGAATAGAATTTGTTATTTATTTAAAATTGTTGATGATTTATAAACTTGATCAATTTTTTTAAATTTATCATATAATTGTATTTATCAATGTATAATTGCATTAATTATAACACTATTATAGTTATATTAATTCATTCTTAGTATGAATCTCTTATTATTATTATTATTTACTAACAGATCCCACCGCTAAGCCCTTTTAGCTGAGTCAACTATTTAGGAAGAGCCTCTTAGCGGCACGTGTGCCAAATTTACACCCTCATCAACTTACAGTTTGAAGGGGTTGAAGCAATTCCTACTTAAATTGTTGGCTATTTCTTTCAATTGTGACTCTCCTTAAAGCAATCCGCTTTTTGTGAAACAGACCTAAAACACCCACCAGAATTTTTGATGTGATTCTTTTTTTGCTTCTTCATTTTTTGAAATTTTAAAATATTTTAAAATTAATAACATTAAATTTCTATGGGTATGGGCTATTATTTTCCAAACACTTAAGTTTCTTTAATAAGATGATGTTTGGTCATATGTAGTCCATTATTTAGTTCACAAATATAAAATTATAATTGTATATACGTTTATAAATTCCCAATATTATCATTTTATCCTAATTAGCAACAATATGTATTTTTAGATTTGATAACGACCAAAAAATTATCTTTATATTGAAAATTGAAAGTTTGAGATTTACCCATACAAGTCTAATTAGATAATTAAAACTAACTAATAGTATTTTATGTTAGTTCAATATCTGAATTAGAGAGATAAAACTGCATAATTCTAAGCATGAAGTAGGTATAGGCTGTGTTAGTTTAATAGTTAGACATTTTATGTTATCTATTTTGGATCAGACCTTTCTTTATTAGAACTTTTCTAATAGCTACTTCAAATTGAATAAATAACACTAGGAATTAATTCTCGAATTATAAATGTTACTTGACTGACACAATCTTATAGTGCTGATAACCCTTCCTGTTTCAATTGGAACCAATTAAATACCAATAATTCACATATCTATATTTTTTGGGATGCAGCCTTAATCTGCTAGAAAGAATTTTAAATGATGTTTATGATTAAGATGGTGTATTCATTTAAGTTGTAAAAACACCCTTTGTACTAAATTTGAAAATAATATCAAATTTAACTAAAAATAAATCAGATAGATGTATGATATTAAATTTTATTAATACTCACAACATCAAGACATTTGTTGGTGCACTGTTTATTACCCAGAGGGCTGCATACAAAATTCTCGTCATATTCATGAAGCAACACTGCTGGCCCATTTGGAGGAGAACCTCGCTTGAACTGTCCACTCAGAAATACACCACAAATGCAAGGTGTCAATTCAGTTGAATTTCTTATCTCTGGTACAGCATTAATATCTTTAGATTCTTCGCAAGATCTGTGTTAAAAAACATATAAGTAATTCATAGATGGATATATTAGTTTAAGAAAGTTAATTTAAAAATCCATATCAAAACTGACATTATATGTTTTCTCTTAGTTAATGCAATAATTCTGCTAGAAATAGTTAATAAGAATCATAATAACTGTTATATATTTGATCAATCTTCCATGTACTACTTCGAATTTTAAACACTTAGATTACAAAAAAAAAAGGGTAATCTTGTTTTTTTTTAATTTGTATTAATAATTAAGTAACTTTAGCCTAAATTATGGTTGGATTGAGAATTTTTGGATTGTTTATATTATAATAATAATTTTCCTGGAAATCGTGATGACAGATAATGAAATCATATATAAATGAAATATTAAATCCACAAGTTTATAATACAAATAATAAAATTTTAACTTTTAAAAATTGAAAATAACTTACATTAAACAGAAGCAACCAATGATTAATAAAAACTTCCAGATAACCATTTTGTCTGAAATATTAAAATAAAATAATTTAAAAAAAATATATATATATATATATATAATGTAAAATTCAATGATATATGTATGTGTGTGTGTGTGTGTGTATATATATATATATATATATATATATATATAAATTTGTGCCATTCTAATACCTAATGACAGCCAATTTTAAGCAAATAATTAAAAGTCAAAAAGACTTTTATTTTGAAAAATTAAAATTTGAATATATTTTTATGTGATCTATTTTATATTGTTAATTCATCATCTCATAAAAGCTTATTTAAAAAAAAAATATTCACCTTGTGCAAGTATAAGCTGCAGCTCTTTGGACCTGTGATTGACAAGAAACTGCATTCAGAAAGAGAATGAGTTTTTTATAACTACCAGTTGCTTCAAAGGTGCTGATTCAAGTGTTAGTAAATAAACAATTCTGTGTCTGATAATAATCAATTATTTGTAAACACTAAAAGGTTGAATGAAGAAAAAAATAGTAATTAAACAAAATTTATCTAGTTTCAATGATGTGAACATAGATTAATATAATTTATGTGATTTATGTAGTTTTATTGTCTCGTAGCGATACAGAATACCAAAAAAAATTCAAGAAAAATATGCAATGAAATCTTGGGTTATATATGCAAGTTGATATTTTTTGTAATAAATGCATCATTTTATGGCTAAAGCAGGTCTTATTCATAATTTTCATCCTATCACAAGAACCTAACAAAAAGGAGGGTAATTTTTTATGAATTAAACTTAGCAGTGTTTGCCAAAAATAATAGATCTCCAATGATTAAAATCTCTCTCTATTAAATTTAATCATTTAAATAAACAAGACTTATTATTACAATTTAACTATTAAAATAGTATTAGTTGTTTTTTTTTTAATTCAAGACAACAATTGTTTGCAAAACTTCAGATTATAGCATGGCTTTAAGGTGGTAATTTTTTTTTTAGTCATTGGAAATAATCACATTCTTTTAAAAAAGTTAATAATTCCTTGCGCTCTATTGATCATCATTGTTCCAAATTCTCAGTAAATAATGTGATATGGTAAAAGCACTAATACAATTATTTTTATTTTTTCTCATATGTTTTTCAATCATAAACTCGAGTTATTTATTACCTATATCTTTTAGGTGGCATCATCTTTCTTTTTTTATATTAAATCAAGATAATTTCAAATAAATTTTAATTTTTTATAAATTACAAATATATATATACACATGCATACATTGTATATGTATGTTGTATAATATATGTATATATTAATAAATGCGAATACATATATGTCAATGTGCATATATTTCAATGACCAACTAATATACTCAAAGGTCAAAGGTCCTACTTGAGCTTATTAAGTTAATTTTCGTTTTTTAAATAATAATTAAATTACTTTTATATATGAGCCGTTGGGAGCAAAGGTGGTGTTAGTCAATAAATCTAAATTTTTTGAAACAGACGATCTTACTAGAATTATTGTGATAAATTCCTAAGTCCTAACTTTGTGCAGAGAACCTATTTGATTAAAGGTAATTGTGAAATAAAATTGTCTGCAATTCATTTTTGCTTTATTTTAAACTTTTTAAAATGACGTATACCATTGTGCAAGTCAGTACATAAGATTTTCAAGGTAGATACAAAATTGAAAAACAGCCAACTAATCTGCGAACTATTGAGGTTACAACTTAGTTCATATGTATTAGGGATGGATCCGGAAGTAGTTTTTAAGGAGGGAATAGTCAGGGTGACAACATTATTTGAGATATTCATAGAGTAGACAGGAATTAGGCCATATTTTTTTTTGTATTTTTGAATGTTCTTCTTTGAGTCACCAACCATTTTCAATTCGCTTTTGTCTTAGTCTATGTCAGGAGGGATTGATAGGATATCTCAGTCATTAATAACCCAATGACAAATAATATAGTTTCATCCAATTTAAAACTATTTCGGCCTTGATTAGGATTCCATTTATATGACTCCAGTGACTTAACCATTGGACTATATAAGTTTTGAGTTTTCAATCAGGTTTAAAAAATAAATAAAACGATAGAAGTTTAACACACATTTTATTTAAATTTATAAAAGAATTAATTACAATTGAAGACTTGAGTGGATGAAGATACCATGTAACAAATTTTCGAAAATTGATTTTTTCTGACAAGAAGGCGTTATGTACTTATCTAGGACTTATAATGTTAACAACCCAAGATTTTTGATTAATTGTATGGTTGCTCAGAAGATTGGATAGATTAAAGACCACGCCTTTAAAAAAACTTAAAAAATAAGTTTGAGCATGCGTAAGCGAAAAAGTAGGGGATGGAATTTGATTAAATTCACACTAGACCATTTTTATACCAATCACCAACTTTAGGCAAATCGAACAAGCCGTTTTCAACTTATAGTTTGTAAATGGAAAATACGTTTAAGCTTGCGTAAGCAGAGGATGAAATTTGATAAAATTGATATGGAACCAACTGTAGTTACCAACTCGCACAATCCCTGAAAATTTAATCAAAATTGGATCAACGATAGTAGGTGTTATGTCCATAACATGGATTCGACAACAGAGAGAGACAGACAGATTTTGTTTCTTGATGTCGAGAACGAAAAACGCGAGTGGATTTCCGATTCTAAGGACAAAAAATGTTGTTACTTGCAACATGAAAAATTTCCTTAAAAAATTATTTGTAATTTTCTCAAAATTTAAATTCGTAACATAATGCCTTCATCCACTTATATGTTCAATCGATAGTTATATAATTACATTTGACAATTTCGAAGATCGATTTCTGACAAGATTGATTTTTCTTCTACCTAATGAATGATAATTTACCACATCTAATCTCGAGTATTGATACTAGTAAGTATATTTTATATTTAGCCGTTTTTTTTTCAGTTATTTTGGGATAGGAAATTTCCCACTTTTCCTCTCTGTGGGTCTGCCACTGGTGAGTATTTAATTATTCTATTTAACAAAATAAGCAAGAATCCAATTTAGAGACCTACATACATAATATGTACATACAAGATTTATTATGAATGTATGTAGAATCAAAATTTTCACCTATGATTGTTTTTTAAATATTTTTGTTGATAATTTCTTATATCAGATAAATTAATTAATGTTATTTATAATAATTATAACTAAATAATTATCATAATTAATAAATTATATTAATTTCTTATATTGAAAAATTGTTTCCAGCAATCTCCGTTTGAATATATTAACTATTTCAAGATTGGTAACATTGGAAAAAATGTTCTGGATGTTCTCATATAAGAATTAAAGAAAGTTACGATCGGGAAAGAAATTACTTCTCCGTCATTAATTTAGGTGATTTATATTTATTTATTCACAATATTGATTGAAATATTACATATTTCAAAACTATGACTTGCTAGAGTAGCAAGATCCAAAGAAGTCTGCTAAATTACTAATTTAAAAATCCAATATTACAAACCTACATACGTAAAAATATTCTATAGCTGACGAAATGTAGATGTATAAAATTAAAACCATTATTATATTGAAAATTGTTCTGTTTTATGAGAAATAGGTAATTTGAACAATTAGGTAGTTTGACAACACAAAAAACTACTTGTTTTTTTATTTAAGTGCATTAAATTAGGTTTGAACTTCGTTCAGGTAAAGTAAAAATGGCGGACAAATTCTGCATTCAATTTAGTTGACTTCTCTGGATATTAAGTTTCCAATATTACTTTGTTTTACTATGGATTCTTTTGAATTGTAAAACAGTATTTTTATATTATATTGGTTACAATTCTTTCAATGCAGTCATTTTTTCCAGGACATTTAATAATGAAGTAAAATAGTTTTTTTTTTGTATGGGAGTAATTCATCTTTAATAACAATATCACCATTTTATTTTGTAACAAATTGCCTATGATTATATATGAAGGATTAAGTTTCATGAATATAAACCTCCAAATCAATGAAATTTAATCCAATTCAAATAGGTAATGTGAAAGCATATCGCTACCTTGGAAGAAGACCAGCACAACTAAAAAATTAACGATTTTCCAATTTTTGTGTAATCATAATCAAAAGAGATGATCATTTTTTTTTAATGAAGAAAGCCACAACAAATATTCATCGTGTGGCAGCTGGAGAGCAATTTTTTTTTTTTAAACGAAACTATCACAAGTAAACAAATTTATGTCTAAAAATATACCTTACGCAAGTTATCTCCAAGCATTTACATGCAAATGAGTTCAAGAAACTATTTATACAATTGTAAGGAAACCTGTAATAATCAGTTGCAATTTTATGATGAAAACTTCAAGCATTGTTTTCTCAAAAGAACAGCCAGTCATCTTCCAAAGTAGCGAGCGATAAGTGAGAATGCTATATTTGTTTATCTCTTTGAAGAGAGTAATCCTTTAAATTCTCCATTCAGTTCATTAGCCTTATTTCAAGCTTACCATAGTACATAATTTGTTTGATCATAAAACAAGAACATTTCTTAGAATATAAGAATAACTCGTACAAACCTATTAATCATTTTATAATCGTGCCATATTCCTAAAAAAATTAAAAATGATAAATAAACTAGTAAAGTACCTTTACTTTAAATTTATCTCCGTTTGAATTTTGGATTTGTAGTAATTATGACAAATGTTTACGCTTATAACACAAATATCAAAATATCACTTAATAATTATTTAGTATTTCTAACTAAATTTAAGCAAAAATGTGAAGTAAACATAATAATATATTTTTTCCTTTAGTCTCCTTACTTACTTTTTTTCCTTTCAATACTTCCATTTTTCAGCACAAACTTCTCTCTATCTCTATTAATTTTTTTCTTTTTTATCATTTCAGGTAATATTTTTAAATAATTTTGAAAGGGTACATCAAACTTCTATACTTGGGGAAAATGTGTGAGGTAAATAACTAAGACATTTGGTGTTGCTATTTATTACTTCTATACATTTTTATTACACGTATATTACATAATGTGTGATTATATAATTTAAAAATAAAATTACGAGATAGTAATATTTATGAAATTCTAATCACTTATTTTGATCTACTTTAACAAGTAGCCTAGCAGAACCAAACATTACAACTGATTTAGATAATTTACTTATAATTTGGTATTTACACGTGGATATTTTTCTAAGCTTTTCAATTTCTACTGTCACTATCACAGTTTCCCCAACAAAACATGGGTTAGGAAAGTTTAATGTTTGACTGAGAACTATTGTACCATTGCCAGGCAATTTTGTCCCTATTACACCAGAGACAATTCCATTAAGCAATGCTCCATGAACTATTCCCAGTTTATCTTCATTTTGAGAATGAATAACATTAAAGTCACCAGTTACTTTTGAAAACAAAGTAACATCTTCTTCAGTAATTATACGTTCAATAACTTCTTTTTTAGTTTCTGTTTCTCCAAGTTCATTGCCCCTATTGGATGATAAACGGCCAAGAGATATAAACATAACTCTTGAAGGACAGAGTCTATTATGTAACAATTTTATCAACATTGCAACCAAAACAACTGAGTTAGCAATGAGGTATCACTTCCTTATTTTCTTCAAGTTTACCAAGTTTCAGATTAACACTATAAGCAGCTTCAGCTACTTGTTTCTTTGAACAGCATGTTTCTAAATAAACATTTGCAAGATTTTTTATCCTTATATTTGGATTCCTCAGATGTGTGGTTATACACTCCACAATTTCAGGACAAGTTAACTCTAAAATAAAAAAAATAATGGGAGAATTAGAATGTAGTATAAAAAGAAATTATGTTAAAGAAATTTTATTTATGTTACTGAATATTTTAATCATAAATTATGATTATATATCATTTATCCATTAGATTTTTTTTTTGACAGAAATGAAAAATTACTGGTCCTATTTGAAATAAATAAATTACCGCTTTTATAATGCTAAAAGAAACAATTAATAAGCAATATTTGTAATATAAAAAATATTTTAAAATGAATATATAATCATTATATCTCATTAAGCAATTTATTTTCATTTCTAAAATAATATAAATACTTGGTAAAATTTAAAAGTTACTACATTTTTTTCTTTTATGAGATATCATCAACATTATATTTTATCATATAATAATAATAATATAATAATATAATAATAATAATGTTCTTTGATCAAGTCATTTTGTTAGGCTTAGGAACTGCAACATAGTAATAAATTAAATAATTTAGAAAGAAAAAAATTATCCTTCATAAATCACCATATAGGTTGTCCAAGCAGGAAATGCCAGTGATTGAGGGAGATATAGTATATCAAAAATGTAGTTCAGTGCTGCCAATCATATCTTATCTCAATCCATTGATTTTTTTTAAATAGTTTTCCAAAAAAAAACAAAAAAAAAAAACATTTTTTCCAATAAAATTCAAAATTTATCAGCTATAGCTGAACATTTCTCAACTTTTGCCAGCATTTTTGGAAACAAAAATGAATTTCCTATAAGATAGCAACTAATTCGTAAAAAATATTGCTTCATTAAGCGATGACAGCAGCCAAAGCAAAGTAAAGAAGTAAGAATGAATAATTTTCTGACACAATAAATAATAATAATAAAAATTATCAAAGTAATAAATACCAGATTTTGATGCAGGTGTTATTAAGAATATCAATGTAGTAATTGCTGATACTAATATTTCTTCATTTCTATAAAACAGACATTTGGCGACAATTGAAACACCTCTTTTGTTAATGATATACTCCTTATTAACTGGATCTATAAGAATATAAAAATATAAATTATAATAAACCAACTTCCAATATGTTTTATTTTAACAATATAAAAATTGATATTTCAACTGATTTAAAACTTACGATATTTGTAAAAATGAGGATAATAAAAATAGTTTATATTCCAAAAATTCAAATGATGGTTCATTGTGATAGTGGAAGAAAGATAATTTCTTGATCAGGGCTTTTAGTCAAGATGATGTAACAAAAAAAAAATGCATTTAAAAAAAAAAAAATTAAATTTGCTGATGTTTTAGCCAAACCATATAGGCTGCCATTATGAGTGTAAATGCAGTTAAAGCAAGCCACCAATTGTACCATAATTGGTTTAGGTGTAAATATGAATAATTAATTACAAATAAAGCTGTAATTGCACGTTTTTGTTAAATCATCTTGATTCATTCTAGCAAAGAAATATTTATTTTTTAAAATACAGTACCAACTTTAAACATTTTTTAAATTAGCTTGATAATGATTAAATATTAACTCATCAGTATTTGTTACACTTGTAATTATATTATTAATTTTAATGCTTACATTTGAATTATGAATTAAAATTAATTTTTGTAAAATTTATTTAAAAAAAAAAAATTAATTTTCCTAAAAAGAGGTATTCTACTCAAAATATAGAAATTGTGATTCTACAGTTTAGAGAAGGCCTAACATACAAATATTGCAGGAGTGTCTAATGTTTCAGTACACAAAACTAAAGAGTTATTTCAATAAACTAGCTCGAACATAGAAATCACAAATGCAAAGATCTCATGCAACTCCTTAACATCAAGCCAAAAGAGACATCACCATAAATAAGCAAATATTTGAATCAACTGACCAAGATAACTGATCTCCAACTATTGTGAAAATTAGACTTGAAGGAGACAGCTATAATTTAGCCAGTTTAGCATAAGAACCATAAGTCTTAGCACCATAAATATTGGACCATTAATGAATTAAAAAGCATTATGTGGGCTGATTAATCCAAATAAGAAGTATTAAAGTGGAATCACTTTTTTTAAAGACAATT
Source organism: Rhaphigaster nebulosa (assembly GCA_948150685.1). Lineage (NCBI taxonomy): Eukaryota > Metazoa > Arthropoda > Insecta > Hemiptera > Pentatomidae > Rhaphigaster > Rhaphigaster nebulosa. The sequence continues at coordinate 30,910,505 of OX411310.1, forward strand.
CTATAGCAGTTTCGGGACATTTGTTATTGTATAGAGTATAGAACAAACCTCATTAAAATATAAGAAAGAAGACTAAAATATCTGGGATATTAAAAACAAATCAAAAGAAATTTAAGCATGTATTACCATTTGGGTAAATACTATTTTTTTCCTGACAAGATAATTTATAACACACCTCAAAAACTTAGCCACAGTTATCTTGAAATATACAAAATGGAACTCTCAGGATCAAAAAATCATCTGATGTAACCCGTTTTGTTTGCGTGAGGAACTGCATTAAAATATCCTTTGGAGAAGGTCTAACATACAAATTGCAGTGTCCAACATCAAAAATATATGAGTGGCTTGGTTTAAAAAACTTGGAAAAAAAATATCTTATAACCAAAAATTTTCTTTCAAATATTATAAAAGGAGAAAAAAAGAAAATGGTTTCTTTGGGGAAACTATGGTTTGATTAGATTTAATTTCATAGTAATGATCATACTTAAATTTTCTTAATTAATTAATTCTTATGAAGCAGCACTACTGATCTCACATAAATAAAATAAAAATGTAGTAGCTTTTTGACTTCTAGAATATAGAATAAAAAATACATATACATTATTAAATTAGAATTATTTCTATATAAGTTGATATTATCTGTAGCTATACATGAGGATTGTTTACCTAAACACAAATTGCATAATCCCCCTACTGCAAATTCTACGATCTTATCATTATTGTTTCCAATTTCATCAAGGAAGACATCAATTATGTGTAACTTTCTAATGAATTCATAATTTATTGGGTCGTAGGCAAAATTAGCAAGATTTGCAATCACCTGCTCCTGGGCATCTGAAATAAAAATACGAAAGAAAGTCAAATTAATTATTCTTCAACACCTGAAGACAATATTACTTCAAGTTTGATTAACAAAGTTACTGTTTGGATACTAGAAGAAACATGGAGTTTATTACATTACCTATAATTTTTAAGCTGTTTAATACAAATAATTCTGCTTAATATAAATTTAGGTATGCATAACTGAATAAAAATGTCTGAAATTATATACACTTCACACTCTTGCAATAGGATAGGTAAGGAAAAGGAAATTAAAGAAAAGAAAGATAAAAAGGCCTCATATGCTTAGTTGTAAATTTGCATGGAAAAGCAATATAATCTTATGGACTTATACTGCCTCTAAGGCTATCTTGATGTAGCTTAACTATGTTGGAGTGGAAATGTCAAGACTTGTAATTCGTGAGACCATCACAGAACAAATATTAGCTGATCTAGGTTAAAATCCTACCCACACAGATATGAACAGCACAAAATCTACACATCCTTACAAAAATAACTTCTCTAGCAGATAGATAACATACAAATATTCATTACTGAATTAAAGTATTCTCAAGTAATTATAAAAAATAGAATGTACTTAATTACTACTCACATCAATGTCATTAAGTAAACTTCTAAAGTACTTACCTCTTGATTTAGTCTTGTAGAACTCCTCCACTAAAAGTTTTAGAAATTCGTATCTTCCAACTTTATTTTTTCCGGTGCGAAATTTCAGCTTTTCTTTAGTGGAGAACATTATTAAAAGTAACAACAGACATTATAAAATGAGATCTCAATTAAGCCCAATACTTGACAACTGCTAACTGTTATATTTGAAGAAGGTTAAGACAACAGCAACATAAACCCTGACTATGCTGCCATCTGTAGAGTAAAACGACAATAAATTTAGACTCAAAACTTATTATGTAGTTATTAGGAAATGTATTAACCACTCAAAGCTGATTCTCAAAGGTAAAATGTATATAAAATAATATAAACGTATTGATTACATTCTACATGAAGGATTTAGTTGAAATTTTACTAATATAAAAGAGCAAAAAGAGCCATAAAATAATTGTTAGAATACAATTGGAAGATTCCAGACACAAAGCCTTAAGTCTCTAAAAAATTACTAGCTAAGTACTACCTAACTTAAGTTACTAACTAACCAGCCTACGTTAGTAGTAAAAGTTATACATTTAAATAATATCGCATATAAAATATTGCATACCATTAAACTGAATATTTAAATCATATACAATTTGCAAGTCAAGATAATTAATTTTCCGTTTACAGAGTGCAACAGAAATAACTGACACATTTTGAAGTGCTTTAAAAAATAAAGCCAACGTCTTTAGAAAAAAAAATGATTTTATTTTCAAAAAGTACATTGAAAATAGTTTTATTTCAGTGGGCTTTAAAAATTATATCTTCCAAATATCGGCCATTATTGGCGTTCCCGGAAGTTTTTCCACACTCTTCTAATCATTGCTAGAAGAATGGCATTGATTTATTGCCTGATTTCACTCTTCTTAAAATCATCCGCATAACGAGGTCGGTGTTTAAATACCTTGTTCCTGAGATATTCCCAGAGGGATAAAAAGTTATAGAGTTAATCTGGTGATCGTTCTGGCTACCCCTAATCACCTCTCAAGATATCAACCTATCAGGGAACATTTACCTCAGAACTTTATGCGAATGTCAAAATGTGTGAGCCGTGGAGCCATATGACCTATCCATGGCATACGATCTCTAGGGCATGGAATAGTCTCCAAGGTGTGCACGTAACAGTTGGAGTTCACAGTTTAACGTTGTACCCTCCTCAAAAAATTATATAACACCGAAGTCATCAAAAGCCTGCCCACATTATCCTCCTTAAATGTGTCAGTTTCAGTTTCAAAAAGTTCATTGAAAATAGTTCTATTTCAGTGGGTTTTAAAAAATACATCTTCTAAATGTCAGCTGTCATTGACTACCCATTGCTGAAGAAATTTCCAGGAATTTTCCATGATCCTTCTTGTTATTTCTGCTGAAACAACTGACACATTTCAGGAAGGCACTGTGGGTAGCTTTTTGTGTCTTTGGTGTTATGCACTTTTTTTAGGAGGAGGATGTAACGGTAACTGTGAACGCTGATCGCTACTTGCACATGTTAGAAACTATCCCTATAGGTTCTGTGCCATGGAGACTATCCTAAGTTGGATGAAATCGACGTTCACGTAAATTTTGTTCTCTGGTGATATCTCAAGGTGTTAAAACACTGACCTCATTCTCTGAATGATTTAGAGGAGAGTATCAGGCAAGAAACCAATGCTATTTTCAATGCACTTTCTGAAAATAAAACCATTTTTTACTGGTGGAAGTATGGTTGTTGATCATAGAAATAATTGCAGGAGAAGTTGGTTATAGGGTGCGGTCCGTGAAGATGAAAAGACAAATAAGAGGCATATAATTAAATAAGTTTCTTATTTGTTTGTTCTTCACTGATTGCAACCCCCAACCAACCTCCACAAAACCATTTTTTTTTTCTAGAGACATTGGTTTGTTCTTTATAGTCCTTCAAAATTTGCCAGTTATTTCTGCTCTGCCCTGTACAATATTTGCTTCAGAAAATAGGCAAGAAGAATAAATAAAGTTTTTTTTTTTTTCTGCAAGCAATATTCTTTATTTAATTTTTTTAATTTCTTAAGAAAATTCAGTTTAAATATTAAAATAACAGTGAAGTATAAAGATTTCAGTTTCCCAAAGATCCTAAATTAAATGTAATCTGTTTGTAAATATTAGCATGTACATATATTATTATGTAACATAAATGTGTTATTAAATTTTAATATTACTCAGTTGATGAAGTAATCATGAAATGTAGGGCTTGCTGATCTGTTGAACACCTTGGAAAAGAGAGTTTACAGAATATAAATGCATATTTTGTTCTTAAAACATTAATTGCTTCCTTGAGCTAAAACTAACTAAATAGAATCTACACCATAATAAAGTTATAGAAACAATTGTTTTCAGATTGTTAAATCCATTCCTTTATAGATAGAAAAAACTTTATTCTATCATTACATCCCTTAAGAATAACATACAAGTACAAACAACAAAACAAAAACTGAAAACATATCTGGTAATATATACATTATTACCAATAAAAATATACAAGCACCAAAAAACATTATCATGAAAAGACAGTTGTTAATGAACTTAAAAAAAATAAATAAAAAAGAGAGAGAAAATAAAAATAGAAATAATGAATTCATTCCCTAAGCTAATACATAAAAAACGAATATTTTCTCTGATAATATTAAAACTGTAATTAAAATTTCATTATTAGAGAGCATCTTTTTTGGAATGTGTAAAATTGTTGAAAAAGAAGGGATTTGAATGAGGATAAGAAAGAAGCATGACGGATCCTCGGGATTGTATGGATTGTACGGATTGTATGGGATCCTCCTCAACACTGAAAAATAAAATAAATTACACTATATTGATTACACTTAAAATCTGCCCAAGCTAAATAATTTATAATACATAAAAATTCTCTTACCTAATCAGTTTAGCTGTGGTATGCCAAGCAGGCACTGAACAGCCAACAGCTCACTCCTCCCCCCTCCCGACCCTGGCGACCGAGGCCCAACCAAAGCATGACTATGTAAATTCAGGAAGTATACAAACACTAATAGCAGTAGCCAACTAACCACTATATCTGGTTCATTCATTTAATTCATAAATTAAAAACTTTAAAATTACATTCATTTAGATCTCTTTTTTTGATGTTTAATGACCTTTATTACTGCTATTAAGACAAACATGGGTTGTTCCTACAGATTACCAACCTTTTATAGTGGAAAGATCGAGATTCATTCTGTGGGTCCACCATGAAATAAATTTCAACCCGTCCAGGCCGGATTCGAACCGACATTGCAGCAGACTCGAGGTTACTAAGGTGATGCCTTAACAATCTTAGCCACCACAGTCTAAATTCATTTGGAGCCTTTTCCAACCTAATTTACCATAGCTTCTTCTCCAAAAATCTGTGGGACGGCCACATCATGCGAATGGATGAAATACGTTGGCCCCTGCAAATTCTTATGTACTGCCCAGAGAAGATGTAGAAGGGAAGTAAAAATCACGTTGATATTTTCAACATTGACATTTTCCAAACTCGAGATAAAAAATATAACAGTTTCAGTTGGTTTTATTTTTTTTCTCAGCTCCTAGGGTCAATTGGAACGAATGAAGGGACACCTGTCCAATATTTTTGGATGTAGAATCACCACAAAAAATTTGGTTGAAATCGATGACCCATTGACTATACCCTCCCCTTGTGAGTTGATTTAATGTTATTTTAAAGTTTTTAATTTATGAGCAGACATAGTGGTTAGTTGGCTATTGTTATTGGTGTTTATATACTTCCTGAATTTGCATGGTCATGTGTATTTTTGTTTGTTGAGCTTCGTCCACCAGGTCCAGGAGGAGAGGGAAGAGTGCAGTTGGCAGTATAGTGCTTGCTTGGCATACCACAGCTCAACTGATTGAGTAAGAGAATTTTTATATTATTTTAGCTTGGACTGAATTTAAGTATAACCAATACAGTGCAATTTATTTTATCCTCCAATGCTGAGGATTTCATACATACAGCTGGGGATCCAAATGCTCATGTATCCTACAATAAAATTAAGAAAGGAGTTAAAAAACTGTTTCTGACCTATTAGCCGATTTAAAGTATAAAATCTTTAATGAAATAACTGAAGGCCGACGATAAAATTTGTTTATTACATTTGTTATTTTTTGATATTCAGAACAACTGGACATCAATTCCCCCAATATTTTATATGAAGTTTATACATTAAGATCTTCATTAAATCCTATCCAAGAGCCACTTCCATTAGAAAGTTATCAACAGAGATATCACAGTTTTTCTAAATCCTATCAATGCGAACTTCTCATATGCATTGAAAATGTTAAGTTTAACTACCAATTACCACTGTATTTTATGTTGTACGAGAGCATTTGATCATGTAATGATTGGCTTAAGTTGTACATAGCACAAGTGCTAACAATAAGTGCTGAATTTGTGCATAGGTCTTGGGAATCAGCAATAAATCATGAAGGATTAGAAATACTCGCTATCTTGATAACCTTGAAGGTGTCTTGAAGTAGGTTAAGTGCATTATTAAGATAAAGTTTACTTCCCTGATTTTAGATTGATGAGACTGTTGTAGTAATTGTTTATGTAATATTTTATTCTTGAGCAGGATGTCAATCGTTTAAAATGTTTTCTTAATCAACCACTGTTGCAAGGATTTCATAAACAATATTAGTAATTATGAAGTGATACTCCATTATAACAGAGACCTAATTTCAGTAATATAATTGTTACATATTTTCTCTTTACTTCCTGGTTTCTTTATTTATTTCCAACTTATTTTATTGTTTATAAATCGGCAACAACATTATTTGTATTTAAAAGTTCATAAATCAGTTCATCATACATTTAGATATCAAAATTAACCATTTTACATACACTCTGATGGGAAAAGAAGTGACAAATTCTTTTTACACTGTGGCAAGTTCATGCATTGAAATTAGGCGAGCAGTGGTAGCTGGGAGAAAGCCTTGGGCTGAAATAATATTACTTGAGAGAAATATTTTGAACCTACTCTGTGATTCTCTTACACCCACTGGCGTAACTTGAATGGGTGAAGTGGTACCAGATGGCACCCTTGGAGAGCGCAAAAAAAAAAGGGAAGATTAAAAATTCCGTTTTATCAAGCTTACTGAATGAAAATTTATAGTTTAATAATGGATGAAACATGAATAAAAGTTGACTCTAAGAAGCAATAAAAAAGAAATTGGATGGAAAAGAGAATTTTATGATTAACGTTTTTATCACAAGGTGTTAACTACTTTGTTTGTTTTAGGACATTCAAAAACTGAGTAAACTGAAAAATCCACTCCACTGTCGCAGCACCGTCGCCTCCATCTCACCAATACTACTACTTTTCCCCTTCATCTCTCCTCTAACACATCTCCCGAGGGTTAGTGTTTTTAGTATCGTTTTCGTATAGATCAGGCATAAACGTTTAGTATACAAATTATTATTTTTTTTATTATCCTTAAGTACTGTAATCAATTTTATTTTTTTAAATATTGGTAATTTTTTTTTTGTCAAGTCATTTTACAAGGTTTTGTTATGCCATCAAAAAATATTCGAACTCTCGAAAACTCCTTTTTCTCTCGCTACGGTTTATAAATGTCATGGGAGCGCTCTTCTCTGCTATGCATCTAGGCGCAAAAAATCCGGTTACAGCACTGTCTAAATCACTCCCAATGCGATTTGATGAGAACCGCGAGGTCCTATGTCCTACTGAGAAGAATTTTCCTCGTTTGTTGAACGAAGATACTTTGGCGTCGTTCAAGGAGTTCATATATGACTGAAAGGCATCGGTGGGACCAGCCCACTACTACCTTGCATAGAATAAGAAGAAGAATGTCCTACTCACTAGAAAGACTACCGGAAGAATGAGGCCGTAGCTGGAAGAAGATCTCAGAAAATTAAGACTTCTAGGCACCTATGAAACACTACTGACGGATCATATATGCTGCAAAGCAAGGAGAAGAATAAAAAAAAACATCGAAGCATTTTAGATTTTTTTTTTTATCCTCTTGAGGATTTTCCTCTTATACGTACCAACGTAGATTTTCAGGTCGTATCCAATAATTATAACAAGAGTCTGTTGGACAAGTTGATGCATTATCAACAATGAGATTGAATCCGAAGTTGAAGATGAAGTTTTGTTTTCTGGGCATTCCAGTGACGGATCCACAGGAGGAGGATGGGGGATCTTTTCCCTCCTAAAATTATCACTAAAAAAAAATATGGCTGAATCTAAAATATACCTATTAGTACCAATACTTGTAACTGTGATAAATTATCATTCATTAGGTAGGAGGGAAATTAACCATGGCTCAACTTGAGAGAAATCGTCAAATGTAATTATATAATTGTCAATTGAAGACATGAGTGGATGAATGTGTTTTTGTAATGTAATTTTTCATGTAAGAAGTGATAACATTTTTTGTTCTCGGAATCAGAAATTTCCGCTCTCGTTTTACGTTTTAGACATCAAGGCACAAATTTGGTTCTGTGTCTGTCTGTCTGATCGTATAAATATTATAGTTTAGTATATATTGTATTTGTATTTTTTGATAAAACCGGAGGAAGAAAAAAAAAAGAAAATCTCTCAGACTACCTTTAATCCGATTTTGATGAAATTTTCAGGGATTGAGCGGGTTGTTCACACCTTGATGGTCCCATATCCTGGAAAAGTGCATGGAACACAAAATCATCACCCATCACCTCTTCATGGACTTTGAGTCAGCATAAGACAGCCTGGAGAGACCAGCACTATATCAAGCTCTGAAGCAGCTGGGCATTCTCAAGAAGCTAATTCGCCTCGTGAAAATGACGGTGACGGGTTCTAAATACGCGGTGAGAGTTGGCACAGACCTCTCCGAGGAATTTGAGGCCAACAGTGGCCAGAGGCAAGGTGATGCTCTGGCATGTCTCCTCTTCAACCTGGCAAGAGAGAAAGCTGTGATGAAGTCAGACAAATAAACCAAGTAAACCAAGTACACAATGTTTGTCAGGCTCGTCCAGTTCTTTGGATATGCGGATGATATCGACATCTCAGCAAGATCCGAGAGGGCTCTGAAGGAAGCATTCCTCGCCCTGGAAGCTGCTGCGAAGAAGCAAGGACTAAGTGCCAACAAAGATAAGACCAAGTATATGAGAATAGGGGGAAGAAATGCGGGAGGTCACCTGGAAATTGGCCCCTGCAAGTTTGAGTGTGTGAATGGCTGCGTATACCTGGGTTCCGAGCTCAACATCCAGAACGATGTCTCCAAAGAAATCAACAGGAGGATCGCCGCAGCCAACAGGTGCTATTTTGGCCTGCCTAAGCACTTTACGCATTTGGTCTGGCGCTTCTTGTCCAACAAGACGAAGGTGAACCCTGGTGCGCCCGGTCCTTACCTATGGCTCGGAAGCAAGGTTTGTATGCGTGAACAGTCTAGCTCAAAAACGAAAAATTATATGAAACTGAAATTACGTATTTAAGGTAGGCACATGCATGTGATGTTACAGCAACTTTTTCGTCAAAATTGATTAATCTAAATAATAATGTAAAAAATCTATATAAATGCTTTTAGTTTATTATTTTCAATAATAGACCTTTGTAATCGACCAAGAAAAAATAATTTTTAACCACCCCTCAAAATTTGAGGTTTTACGTTTCATGATACGTAAAATCCATATGTCGATTAAAAAAAATCCGTCTGTCCAGAAATTGATTAATCGAAAGGATATATAATTCCCAACAAAATAAAAATAAATCACTGAAATCGGACCAGTATTACTTGAGATATAGCGCAATGGACTTTGTAGATTAATTTCCAGGCGCTATAGGTCAGCGTGGCCCTAGTCCTCCTGACTTGTCAATTGCGGTCGAGTTCCTGGCGGCTTCATCTGAACTCTGTACTTCATCCTTCCTTGGATTATTTCTCCAGTTCCTTCAAGTTCTTGGTCATTCTTTTCTCACTGAAGTGCACCTCCAACATTTTCTTCTGTACCATTTCACCATCTGATTACAGGTCCTAACCATCTCAGCCTACTTGCTATGACACAGTTTCTTCTTATACCCTCAGTTAGGCACTCTCTCGGCGTTCATCTTGAGACAAGCTTCAAATTTCTGCTCCACATGTGCCTACTGCTTGATTTATTTGCTGCAATTGGTAGATAACTTCTATAAAGAATTCTGCACATGCTCCGTTTCCGAAATATTTCAAATGCTCATTTGAAAGATAATCTAATCTGAACTCTAAACCAAAGCAATAAGGAAATTTCTGTGAATGAACAGACCAAATATTTTCAAAACATTACAATTTGGAAATAATAAACCATGGTGTAATAATTGGCAGCGTTTTTTCATCAGTACCGAGCCACACTGTTTAAAATATTGAGATGAAGATTGATGTAGGTATTCCTGTTACAATCTATAATTCGATGAAAAACTAGAAAAAGCCTCCTTCCAATAACTTCTTGCATCAGTCCCTCTCTCTCAAATACGTACTCATCCTATTTTCTGTCTCACCTTACAGGCTCCCTCTATCTGTTGCTAAGTGAACTAGGTACGTTATGTTTTGGAACCGTAAAATAAAGCATTAGCTCTGCGTTTCTATTTCAACCGATTTACACTCCTCGTCTTCTTATAATATGTCCACCGGTTCGTCTCTCGCCCTTGAGGTCGAGGATGGACCGGCAAGGAAAAGGGTTTGTCTGGATTCATTTTATTCCTATACTCATGATTATTTTATTTTTATGTTAAATAAGTTTATGAATAAAATTGTAGTGAAGTTTATTCCAATATGTGAATTTTATTTATTTACAATGGAAATTGTTTTTTTATTTTCTATTTGTTTCTATTTTTGGCGATGCGTTGAGTCCCAAGTGTTTACGTAACAGTTTTTCATAATCAATCAGGAATACAATCTTTATAATTATTAAAATTCATTCTCAAGTCCGAATTCCGAATACCAAATACATTTTATGTTTCTAATTTTGTTTTCAATTTAATCTAAAAAATTGACGAAAAGCGCCTCGAATTTTACAGTTCACAGTCTTGAAATCCTTGAATTATGCTTGAATTTTTTCATGCTATATCGCTGGACACCTTGTATATATTTAAGTTGTGTTTTCAAATAATATTTGTTCGACTGATTCCCATTCCTTTAATTTTTGTTGAGGATATAAAAAATAGATAAGTAAATGCATAAACGTAACTGTTTGCTGAATTGAATCAAACCACCACTTGAAAAAAATATAGATAAATAAAACTGACATCATTACCATGTCATCGGCTATTATGATGACAATGTTGGGCCTCTCACATCGGAGTTGCGCCACGAACTCAAGCAAAATCACTAACGCCAAACACAAGACCATTCCGTGAGACTCTAAACTTGAGTAGTTCGAGCTTTCCTTCTTATATTATATCTTCACCGATAACGCCGATCATTCTCCTCGTGGAGAGGACATTATTAACTAGAGATTATAAAAAAGTATAAATCACTGAAGAATCACTATAATATTTTTAAGTTATAAATCACTTGTCGAGTCTCAAGAAGAATCCGAATGCTTTTGCTTGTTAAAAATATCAATTATCACTTCATTAAGATTGTTCTACGATAATTTTTGTTTGCTCTTCAAATTAGGTCACTAAGGATGAAATATCTATTTAATTATTGTACTAAGAAATTATTTGCCAGTTAATATTATCAATTGCAAATAAATGACGTTTCCTCAATTATCACAAAACATTTCGAACCGTTTGGGGGAAGTGGGGCCAAGTGAGCCAGAGAAGGAAATTCAAACGAAATAGAGAAATTTCTTGTGATAAGATCACACACTCTTCCCTCTATATAATGTGTTGATGTTAACATTCTGTGCCAAGTTATACCAGGAACAGCAAAAGTCAACTTAAATTTGTGTGAATTTAATTTTTTGGTGTGTTAAGTGATTTTTTTAATGGTTTTGTCATAAAGTAGACCTATTTTCTTTTTGGATAGGATATTTAAATTAGTTTTAACTCTATTTTGTTTATTTTTTTGACTAATCGAATTCCAACACTCATTGTGAGGCTAAGTGAACCATATATTTATAGTGCAAAGTGAACCTACGAATGCGATGTTAATTTATGGCCTAAAACTTATCTTATTTTTAATTTAATTTTTATAGTTTTTTAAATTTGCGAAGAAATACAGGCCCAAAGGGAAATTTAATAAAACCGAAGCGGAATTGATGCAAACCGTAAAAAAAACATTTTTATTGTGGATTTAATTGGAAAATTGGCTATGGGTAGTAAAATACCATATTTTACTCTTCTTCAATAAGTGAATTCTACGTAGATATTTACACTCCGCAGATAAACCACAGGAAGACCTAACTATAAGCATCGGCAAGTTTTTCCAAACATCAAAACAAGAGTTGTGTAACTACTTAATAAAATGTGCGGATGTGCTTAGAGATTGGAATTACAGAATGCAGAAAATTTGCACATGAGAAAAGATTGGCAGGGTTGGATTGGTTCTGGGGTTTCAGGGAGAGAAATTCTAACGTAAGCCTATGAAAATCTGTGAATTGTTTCAATCAAGAGAACGTTAAAAATATTTTTTTAATTTAAAAAAAGTTTATTAGAGACAAGTATGCTGAGAGTACCTGGCCAATCACCAAAAATTCTTAGAAAACAAAGGTTCAATTACCTGCATATCTGATTCACTTTGCCCATAGGAGCGATTCACTTTACCCCATGTGTGAGGCAAATAGAATCGAAAAAAAAATTTGATACTAAATATAGACAAATATTAAATTAAGAAAATACCTTTTTTCAACCCTCAAATCTTGCAATTCATCACTGCCACTATCATATAATACTTAAATTAGCATTTAATGTTGTCCCCAATCACAGTTAAAAATGCATTTTTAAAAAGTGGTTTAGTAAGCCCCACTTTCCCTACAAGGCACCCGAGTTCATTAGCATCATAACTCATACTGAATACCACATCACAATGGAGTAATACTAGACATGACCACAACCCAAATGCCAGAAAATACACACAGAGGTGTGAAAAAGAGGTGGATGTGAGACTTCGTGGACTGAGTGAAATTATAACAACCCAAGAGTTAGGACCAACCGTACTATTGTTCTTCATCATGTTTCTTATGCAATATGTTTAACTTTTTGTTTAATAATTCATGCTATACAGATTGATAGTAAATTTATGTGAGAGGTATGAATAAATTTGTCAAAAGCGCTGGAGGAGAAAAAAAAAGATACAAGATCGGATATTTACATATTTGCTTCTTGAACGTTGAAACATTTAATTATTTCACACAATTATAATAATCTTGGCATTATTATAAATTGTTTTATGAGATAATACAAAAGCGGGATCCTATGTTTAGTTACATTTCTGTTAAAGACATAAATATTCTAGAAATATATTTAACATAAAACGAAATATTTAAAAAAATGTCATAACTTAATATAACCACTTTAGACCAGTACAATTAGTGATCAGTGATCGTAATTATTCCGGTAGTTCCAATTTTTTAAAATGTAAATATATATAAAAATCGTTTTTCCCCGATATAGGAATCCAGTGCTGATTTCGGCTAAAGTAGCTTGGATAAATTTTGTAGGGCATGAAATTTCCTACAAATTTATATTTATATTTATAATTATCTTCTATCTAACAACACCGATAAATAAAGTCTTGATCATACGTACAAGCTCATGAAAACCAGTAAAATCCACAATAAGGTTTGATTTTTCGCGAGTACCCTGTTTCTAGTACAGTTTTGAGAAATATTAACTATCAACCATGTAGCGGAGCATAAAATTTCAAATAACACGTCTATGTTCTTATTATGTCTATTGTGCTAAGCCACCGAAAACATGCCGAAAATTTAAGTGTTTTCAATTTTCAGCCATGTCAAAAATGGAAAAATAGGTAGTGTTTTTAAAAATAGACATACAGATAAATGAGGTAGTACATAGGAATGGTAAATTTTTTTCGCAAAATTAACATTTATTGACAACAATTAAGTCATCAATATAATAACAAAAATCATTTTAATTATTCTTAACATTGTATTTTACTCAGACACATTTTTGAAAATACAATAATCAATTTGGGGTGATCCTAAACCCTTAATTGGATTTATCCAGGCTACTACCCACCAAAGATGCAGTCCAACATACTTGCTAGTGCAGACTTGGCATGGCTGCGATAAAGATCCAACTGAATGGGGGTGGAAAAAGGATGCTGTTAGATTACTAATTTCAGTACCGATGTCTAAGTCCTTGCTGAATCTTTTATCCTGACAGTGCAAAAAAAGATGCATTGGAAAGTGCATCTGCAGAAAGTCGGGCTTTAAATGCTCTCTGCAATGGTAACTCGTGCGAGAATGCTACAGAAGCCTTCAGTGGTGAAGACGAAGAATTTAAAGACCTAGTTGCCACAGAATTGGTTGAAACATAAGAAGACTATATTGAAGATCTTCCGAGACCGAGTAAGAGTGAAAATTTAATAAGGATATTAAGATCCTTCCAAATTGATTATTGTATTTTTAAAAATGTGAATGAGTTAAATAAAATATTAATAATTATTAAAATACATTTTTGTTGTTACATTTAAGACTTAATTGTTGTCAATAAATGCTAATTTTTCGAAAATTACAATTTTTCCATTTTTTACCATTCCTATGTAACAGTGGTGTACGCAGGAGTGAGGAGGATCAGACTAATATATTCCTTTCCGAATTTTTTGAAAAAATATGATTTTCATATAAGTTGTAAATATTTTACTGGCTTTTACAAACATAAACGGTAATATTCATCCCAGATTGATTATTATCTTTTGAAAAGTGTGAGTGTGTTGAATATAAACTTTAATATAATTAAGAATTATTAAAATTGATTTTTGTTTATTCTATTCATGACTTAATTGTTGTCGATGAGATTAATGATGAGTTTATGAAAAATCGAATGCTTCAATCTATTACCATTCCTATGTACTTCCTCAGTCACTAATCTTATTTTTATGTGCAACTGCGTTGAAGATAAATCTTGTTGGCCTGTTCGTTTTAATAGTATTAAAATTTACAAATAAAATATGATAAAAAAATCTATGAATGAAAAGTTTCGTCCTGCTTTCGATGGGTTAGCACAATAAACATAATCAGAGCATACACCTGTTATATGAAATTTTATTCTCCGCTATATTGTCTTTAGTTAATATTTCTCGGAACTGCACTAGAAACGGGGGACTATGGTTATACTAACCTATACGCATGCTCACTGCTTTATATTTCGGTATTGTATAGAGCTAAAATATAATTATAAATTTAAGTTTATAGGAAATGTTATGCTCTACCAAATTCATCCAAAATAATTTAACTGAAATTTGCATTGGAAAGGAGATATATCGGGGAAAAGCGATTTTTCCGTGATGCTGGCTTATTTTTTCAAGATGGCAACGTGGGGCTCAGGCACTCGAAGATCGAAAATTCGGATTTTACATGAGGGGGCCAGTTCATAGAACATATTAAAAAATTGGAACTACCGGAATTATTATGTTCGCAAGCCCTTTTTCGAGCTAATTGCACTGATCTACTTCATCAGCTTAATAAAATCGATTGTTCGCGTTTCGGTTGTAATATTACAAATCTGCAAAGTAATCTTGCATACCATTATTCCGTCCAAGGCGACCAATAGTCATCCCAATTTTTCGGGTTCGCCCTTCTGTCGACGAACTTTGGTGGAGATGGTACCAAGCTCGGTCTGTAGCTGTCTATGATCGCCTTCAGGTCGGCTACAATTTTGCTGTTGTTAGCAGCCAAGTTGTGGCATTCCGTTGGGTCCTTCGCGATATCGAAGAGGCAGTAGCGGGTGTGGCAGTCTTCTGCTATCGCTGCTGATGGATCAGGGCAACGGCTGTCTATAGTAGCGGACTGCCGCAGTTGTCGGTAGTCCTCGGGCGCAGGGCCTAAGGTGCGAAAAACAACGCTGGTTTTCAACTTGTTCTCATCGTAACTCACCCAGCCTCTGCTTTCTTGGTAGTAAATGTCGCAGCGTACCTGCTTTAGTTTAGGGTCATAGTCTGAAAAAAACAAATATGTTTTCTAATAGAAATAATGAGAATTAAATTCACGAAACAAACAAGATTATAATTAAGTACCTATCAAAAGAGGATTTCGAACCAAAGTCTCTCAAATCACATTTGATAACTAATTACTCAATGTTTCGTTAATCCAGGCTTTATCAGAATTGCAAAACACAGCTAAATCACATTGCAGAATCGAAGCCTTGAGAAATAATTTTTCAATGATTCAATATCGTCCGGTTAGAAGTAAAAGTGAAGTGATCAAGTGACATTTTTGCGAAATGAGGTTTTTGCTCTCTACCTGTTCTTGGACCAAACTTACGCTTCAGTATTGGTAAAGCTGTCAACGTATCTATAATTAAATAACAATATTGTTAGTTTAACTATTTTGTCCATACTGAAGTATAAATTTGGTTCAGGTACCACTTGATAGCATAAAACCTCATCTTCGCAAAAATGTAAATTGATCACTTTTATATCCAACCCGACGATATATTTGATTGGTTTCGTAATGCAGACTAAAGAAATAAAGATAGTGCATCTCAAGTAAACAGATTTAAAAATAATTCTTTTTTTTTTATTGTAGCACAGATCTTTATTCATAAAACAAATGAAGCACTTACTCTTTATCAGCTTCCAATTGTTTTTGATCACTGCTTCTGTCTTGTCCAAGTCATTGATGTTTATTAAAATCGTGTCCCTCGTCCCAGGCGTTGATGACACCAGGGATGTCCACTGGTTAATTCCATCCTTGTTTTCGAGATTTTCTGGCTGACCCCCTGTTATAAATATTATTCATCTGCGTATATTATATTACAGATAGTATTATTACTTTTATTTTATACGACTTTATTTGCTAATAGATATCTCAAAATTTGGTTATATTGGATAGAACACAGTTGCAGAAAATTATCAGTATTTGTTTAGTATTAAACCATAGCTATAAATCTTAGGACATTATCGTTATGCTACTGTACTTAAAAACTATTGTTTTGTATCACCTGCAGCTGCGTATAGTGTGGGCAGCCAGTCAGAGATGTGGAAATATTGCTCTGAGACAAGAGATTTATTTTCGAGAAGTGGGCTCCATAATGCAGCTACTGTTCTTACTCCTCCATCGTGCAAGGATACTTTTTCCTGAGTTAATAAAGTTAAATTTTACTGTTCTAGTAAATTGTATCAATTCGTTTGAGATATTTTCCTAGGAAATAGAAAAAAATACATGACAAAATAAGATTTCTAATTTGACTGAAAATGGTGGAAGCTCTTGATCAAGGTGGGCCAAACCGTGATAATCTGGGAGCTGAGTCCAAAAAACGTATCTGATTTCAAGAAATTTTTTGATCGTCTAGGCCGAAAGTACCCTCATAACAGACTGGAATATGAACGTCTGCCTCCCTAGGTAGGTTGCAATGAAATTCGTAATTTTAGTCAATTTTTTCAGATTTTCGTCTGTAATTCGTTGCTAGTGCATTTTAGGTAAATCTTTGACATTGCCAACTTTAAAGAACGTTAAATTTCCTGCAAGTTTTATTTGTAATATTTTTTAAAAATTCGGAATAGCTGCTGAGGGCATAAACTTCTGCAAAACGTCAAGAAAACGTAAAAAGTTGGACATTCAGTGGTTTCGCCTTAATAACTATTTTTTAGCGCAATCCAGTGCAAAATGTATGATTACCAATCTTGTAGAGGATTAAATTTTCTACAAGATTCATACAAAATATTTGTAATTACTATCAACAGACGCCAAGTAATATTGAAATAACTATTTTAGAGAAAGGAAAATTGTTACTTCAATATTTCTTGGCCTCTTTTGTGAGTAATGAGTAATTACAAATATTTTGTATGGATATTGTTGTAACTTTAATCCTCTACAAGATTGGTTATTATTCATTCTGCACTAAATTGCACTGATAAATAGTTATTTAGGCGAAATCACTGAATATCCAACTTTTTATGTTTTTTTGACGTTTTGCAGATTTGTACGGTTCCGTAGCTCGGTAGTTGTTCCGAATTTTAAAAAAATCAGAAACGTTTTTTGGCCTCAGCTCTCGGATGACACTTTGCATGATTACAAGTGGTGCATCGCATCTTTTCATCTATATATGTATATTTCACCTATGTATTTGTATACCTTTTATTAAATAGGACTCTCAGGCGAACGAACGGACAAATCCAAATTCCAAGTTGATCTCGCTCTCAGTGCCAACAATTTGTCCAGAGTTGTCTTCACCGGACGATACTCACTGGCAGCTGTAGCACCATCAGGAAACGATTAGCCATTACCCTCTTGTACAATAGATTACTGACAATTGTAGATTGATGTACTGGCGTGAATTAATTGGATGATTAAGTTATTCCGTTTCCTATCCTTAGCGAAGAAGAGATTCTATCCTTTTCTTTATTTTCCAACCTCTTAACTATGAACGTAAAGAAGCTATAAACAGTGCTGAGATATATGGCGCATCTAAACTTGTATTTGAAAATATTGGCGCTAGGTATGCGAAAGTTTGGCCATCCCTGCTCTATATTAAATATTTTTACTTTCAATCTTCAAAATTTTGAGGAAGTTCTTTTTTGATTCATAAATCATGGACACACTGACGTCATGACCCCAAATATAATTTTAGCCTGAATTATTTGCACCATAATCGAGGTATCAACACGCTGTCCAAACATTTCTGCCTGTCTAATTTTTAATATATGCGCCATTATGTTGACAGATATCTTTTAAATGATATGTTGAGAGAAGATCCCAAAATAACAACAGGACTTATTCAGTTTTTACAAACCATAAAAATTCATAACAAGATATAGGAAGAGATGCATCGAAGTAACTTCAGTATAAATGAAGCAAGTGGTCGACACCCTTAAATAAATAGATATATTTTAATAATTTTTACCTCTCCGCCATGGATTTATGAAATACTAAGCATATTCGCTGTTTGAGTGAATCACTGCGGATTCAGATTTTATGTCTTTAAATAAAAAGAAGTTTTAGTCCTTGGGTAGACCCTTCTTTTTTCTCTACTATTTAAAATTGTATAACCACATTTAATTGATCAAACACAAAAATGGCTATATCCATATTTCAATAAATTATTAAGGGGCTTACAGAACCGGAAAGTCCGCTTCGGACTGTTCCGGCTTCCGGTAACACCAACAGTCCTTGCCTATAAAACCCTCTCCACTGAACTCAATCAAAACCCAAATCCTTGTGGTCGGACCTGACATAATCCTCCCATCCATGCTTTGGTCGACCCTTAAGGTGCTTTCCGACGGATTTGCGATAATTATCCCATTAGTTATTCGTTAGTTAGGCATCCAGATACTTTATGCTTATTTCAACAGTGTATACAATTATAAAAACTTACACCCCTGAGTGGCCAATTAGATCCGTAGTTGGTAAATTCGGTATAGGTTGTCGGTGCTCCGTTGTCCGAAAGGAAGACAATGATGGAGTTGTTGAGGAGCCCTTTATCGTTTAGGGCTCTGGTAACCTGCCCTACGGACCAGTCCATCCGTTCGGCAGTTGCTAGAATAGTATATTCATTCTAAAGTTCACATTCAATATATCCAAATTATTATATTATTTAATATTTTTTATGAGGTGTATTGGTCAACATAAAGATATTGTGAATTATGGGTTAAATCAAATTGTGGTTAAATGTTGTTTGTGATGGATACGAGACTTAATGCAAGAACAACCTTGCATTAAGTCTCGTAACCTTACCTTACCACATTTTCCACTTTAACCCTGTTAAAGAAGATACTCCAGACACTTCAATATTCCCGTAAAATAAACCGATGTTTTACGGTCAAGAACATTTAAATATTGAATGATTGTTTTTTAATGCTTATTTAATTTGAAAACGTTATTTCTTTTTGATTATTTAATAATAATAAACAAAAGTTATAATTGACAATTTCTGTATATTGACCTTGTAGGTAAAGGATCTAGCTTATTATTTTCAATTTGCTCAAATGCTTTTTTCTTTTTTTTTAAATTAACAATATTTTTATACGCAATATAAATAATAAACAGGTAATGGCTAGTTATGACATTAGCTGAATATTATAATTGCTCAATCAATGAACTCTCTGTTCTTTTGCTATAAGGAAGAGGTTGATATATTTATCCGATCCCTTATAAGTTCTCATATAAATAATTTGTTACCCTTAAATAATCTTACCCCTGAAATAACCGCGATGGGTTCGGTTTTGCACGCCTTTGGGCGAGTCCCGCTCTTGGCCCAGCGGAGTACTGTGTACCGCGGCGTGGCTGAAGACGAGGAGCAGGCCGTCCTCCTGAGTATGCTGGGATATCACCTGCAATAACAATAATAAATCTTTTATTTACAAATTTACAATAATAAAATGAATTATTTACACGATTATGGATGTCACATCCTTACAATCAAACAATTTTAGAATTGATAAATTTAACATGTAAATAAAATTTAATATAATTTACAAATTTAACATACTTTTTAAGTGCTAATAGCAAGAAAAATCAAACCAAAAATCTACAAAAAAAAATTAGTAGAAATATGAAAAAAAAAATTAAAAAAAACATCACCTTGACGGCCTCCTCTGTAAGGACGTCTGTCAGGTATCTTCCGTAGCAATCTCCCCACACTCCTTCTTCGTTCCGTCTAATGTCGCGACCAGCTGTTTTTCTCTGAGAAAAATACTGTGGTTATTTTAATTTTTCCTTGGTAAGTTAAGTTAGATCGCTTGATGGATCTCTGATGACCAATAGTTTATTTTCACTAATATTTTAAACAGGCCATTCTACGAAATATATATTATAATTTTCGCCATCATATCATGTATTTATTTCCTAATATTTTGTCATTTCTGTGTTTTGAATTAACATTTTTTCTGTTTATTAGACACAGAGCCTGTTTTTGTAATGAATAAGTTTATAATAGGTTACTTAAAAAAAAAAGTAATGATTTGGTAGATGAGCTTGATTGATTATCCTTATTGAATGAAGATAATACAGATAATTTATAATCGAATAATATCTGAATTCGAATTTTAAAAATGAATAAATAATAAATAAAATAACTTTAGATAGGTACTTATTTATTGTTAAAATTAATTAGGATATAAAATTTTATTACTTGCAAATGAACGTAGTCCCAGTATCCTAAATATCCATTATAGTATCCAAAAAAGGAATCGAAACCTCTCCTGGTAGGAAGGTAGTCAGCAGATTCATAGCCAAGGTGCCATTTTCCTACAAGATGTGACTTATATCCAAGTTCAGAAAAATACTTGAAAAAATTAAAATTATATTATAGTTTTTGTAGTTTGAAATTATATTTTAAATTTTAAAATTAAATTGTATATTACATTAAATGTAACTGCATTCCAAAAGTAAAATTTTGCAATTTTTTGTTATGCCACCAAAGCATATTCCCTCTCTCGTGCCCCCTTTTCACTCTTGCCGAAATCTTTAAATGCCAAGGAGGCGCACTTTTCCGCTGTTCGCACCCAGACGCAAAAAATCCAGTTATGTCACTGGTTTCCTGTCCGCACTTTTTGTCACAAGGACGGCCACGTCCAATTTTGTTTTGCAAATAACTAATAAAATTCACATCTTATACTCATTCAATTTTTAATCTCATATTGGTATCAATATACATTATTGCTTTTTTTTTTCTATAGCAAAAGGTTATGCATGCTCCTAGAAAATTTTTCAGAGTAGACCTGGTCGTGTTGGTAACTGGGTTACTCATTTATGTAACTATATTTCTGCTAATACTGTTCCGATTTCAATGTTTTTTTTTTGGGGGGGGGAAGGAATTTAATTATCTTTTGAATGGGCATCCTTGTTATTTTGGTTTACAAAACCTGAATACGATGGAGTTTCTGATCTTTAACCCGAAATAAACTATCAACTCTCCATCTCCCCGCGAAACCACAATATAACTTTTATTTAGTTTTTAATAGTAAGAAATCATTTCAGTTTTTCTTTGTGGAATAAAAATCTCAAAATTTCGTCCACTTCATCAATGATAAAACTTTTGAAAGTATACATCTTAAAGGAAATTTCATTGTGATTTATATGGTATCAAAACTATTTTTTCTGTGGCACACATATCGAGTTTTGATAAACGTTTCATGTTTTTCTTGTATCTTCATACAAATAAATGGTCGTTTTGTGGGCGTATAAAATCATTAACCGACCGCCATTTTTAAACGAAATGGCAGATGGTAATGTCGAGTTCCCACGATCATCCTGGAGTGAACTGTGATTTTTTTGTCAAATCTCAAAAAAAATTGCTGTGTTAGGCGCCCAGACGGATTTTTTTTAAAATTTTATTTTTGGATACTACTTATCCTGAAACGTAAAACCTCATATTTTGTGGGTATTCATTTTTCGGGTTCGCTTTTGAAAATAATAAACCAATAGATATTTACCTGTGGCATGATTTTTACATCCAGTGGTAATCCATCACGGCGCCCAGCTACGCATGGCCCTCCTTGCATACCTTGTTAAAAATCATTCAATATAATAATTATAGTTCCTAATCAAATTAAATAATTAATTAAAATATATTTCTTAAATAATCATATTACGTAGTGTATGTCATGAGAATGGCGTATCCAACAATCATTTCCTTAAGGTGGTCTTACTCGATCAAGATCAGGGGTCTCCTAACAAATCCACGACCCAAAACCACGGAACACCACCGATCTGCCCCGCCGTACTTTAGTTCGATTACGTTGTAAAATTTATAATATAAGTAAATAAGTATACGAAATAATAATAGAATGTTTTAATTTAACGATCAATTAAAAAGCACAATGATGCTTGCAACTTCAAACGGCAGGGATCTGCAATTGGTTAATTATATGAAATAAAATTATATGGCTTTCTCTTGGATACATTTCTATGATAATCATCTCGATTGGGCAATGATAATAAAATTTCTAAAAATACCACGCACCGTTTCCTTAATTTCTATAAAATTATTGTATCTACTACTATTTTTTTTTTACTGGTTTAATTTACCATGCCTCAGAGGATAGTCTCCGGTCAGTAGAGATGCTCTTGATGGAGAGCACACAGGTAGGCCGTAGTGTCTGTTGAGGATGATTCCGTGGTAAGCTAGTGCATCGATGTTGGGAGTGTCGATATCCCCGCTGTGGAACCCAACGTCATTCCATCCCTGTTGACAGATAAGTCTGTTACCATCGTTCCGTAATATTAAAGGAAAATCGTTTCGTGGAAATACTGAAAAATCTCTTTGTGGAAATAGTAATCATACTTGAGGGGGTGAGAAGCCAAGGGGCACAAGTGACAATTCAATATTTTTGTGAAGACGCATTTTAAAGTTAAAACGTTTACGTTTGTATCATATTTATATTTTGACTCTACTGTGTATCCAATGAATATTGAGCAATATTGCTTTTGAAAAATATTTTATACGCATTAACTATCCGTAACGGCACTTAAACCGGTCTTTGAAAAAAAAGCACATGTGGCCCTTGGCTTCTATTGCTCATTTTTTTTTACTTCTAATACCGCAAGGACTTAAAATTAATTTTTATTTCAAAAGAACAGCCTTCAGAATTTGTTTATAGTCCTTGAAAGGTTTTGCATGATACAATGTTCAAACTGATTTTTAATTTATAATGGCTAGAATTATTGTCAATTGATAAAGATTTAACTGATATATATATATATATATATATATATATATATATATATATATATATATATATATATATATATATATGTATATATATATATATTTGGGTTAAAATATTCATAGCAGTAGTATAGAAAAGCCTAAAAATATTTTAGGGCCTAGATTCAGCTAAAAACGTTTTGTCAGAATCAGGGACCTAGCTTACAGCTTTTGCAGAATGAAGATTGCGATTACAGCATTGGTTTTATATACTTTGACTTAAATGTAAAATTGAATTATAAATATGTAATAAGTCTTTTTGCTTAGCTTTGTATTTTATCTCCTTTTCTTGATCAAGTTCTCTGAAAAAATTCAATTTCAAGCCATATTTTTCCATCTCTAAGCTATAAGTAGTATAGAAAGGCCGGTTCTGGCACAGTATCCAGAACCGGCCTTTCTGTGCTACTACAGGAGGGGCCCTCATGGCCCCTAGTGAGCCCAGAAGCGGCCTTTCTTTTGTTACTTGAAACCATTTTTAATTTTAACTTTAATTTTAAGTTTTAGTTTTAAGTTTATGTTAAGTTTTAGTTTTAAGTTTTAGCAGCAGGCGGGGTAGTCATCTGACAAATCAGTAAATAAAAATACCAGCAGGTATGGAATGTGTTTATAGGAAGAATGGTCAATTCCAACCCATGCCGAATTGACCATTCTTCCTATACACACATTCCCGACCTGCTGGTATTTTTATTTACTGATTTGCCAGATTTCACTGATTTGTCAGATGACGACCCCGCCTGCTGCTAAAACTGGACACTGTGCCAGAACCGGCCGACCTTTCTATACTACTCATAGCTTAGAGATGGAAAAAATACGGCTTGAAATTGAATGTTTTCAGAGAACTTGATCAAGAAAAGGAGATAAAATACAAAACTAAGAAAAAAGACTTATTACATATTTATGATTCAATTTTACATTTAATCAATTTTACATTTAAGTCAAAATATATAAAAACCAATGCTGCAGTCGCAATCTTCATTCTGCAATAGCTGTAAACTTAGGTCCTTGACTTTGATAAAACGTTTTTAGCTGAATCTAGGCCTTAAAATATTGAACTGCTATTATAATATTAGGGGACAACGTGTGCCAGGAACTCTGAAAAAAATCGGCAAATTTGCATGTGCAAAACACATTTTATATTATGTCTCTGGTTCTAATGAATTCCTCATTTATTTATAACAGCCTAGAACTCATTCTTCTATCTTCAGAAAGCCACTTTGAGAATTAATTAGTTTTTGGGTTATCAATTTGATAATTTCACATTACTCTGGCAAATGATTAATGGCTTATAATCAATTGTACAAAGTTTTCGAAACCGGATAGTCGTTATAAAAAATGAAAATTTGATTTTTTTATGTGCTTTGTAGTAAATTTAGCTAGTTATAATAGGCTTAAATGCTGAAATTTCAGCTAGCTTGGTAAATTTTGATGCAAAAAAAGTGTTGGATAACGATAAAATTTGAATTTTACAATAGAAATGCAAAAAATTATTTTTATGAATGGTAGGTAACATTCGCTAGTGGTTTAACTCGATTTTTTGCAATAAATATGTTTTTTTTATTAAATATATTTTTAAGTTAAACCTCAATCATATAAACCTCTATTCTTTTTTTATCCAGGGATGGTCAGGAATTACTAAATAAAAATAATTAACTATGTCTAAGCAATTTCATTGCGTCTCCTAATTTCGAATCACGTTCCCTTCAAAACGGAACTGCCAAACAAAAAACTCTTTTTGGAATCAAAATTATAGGTAATTTACTTTTGTTTAACTTAATGTGAAATGAATATTAGAAGTTATTTTTTTCCTAGCTCCCTGAGTTTTTTCCGCATCCCATCATAGTGCTTCCAAGCAGAAAAATCTTGTGGACGTTACTAGGCATGTTATATGCTATATTATACTATATGCTATACATGTTATATACTGCATCCATGCAGTTGTACGCATTGTTTAGAAGTTGTATGATAATAAAAGTGTGAAATGGAATGTCGAAATTTATTGTTTGAATTTTTTTTTTTTTTTTTAACGATTCTGGGAAAAAAAATTGAGGTGGCAAAGTTGAAATTTACAATTAACAACCCAAAAAAGGATAAATAATTAGATTCTTAGAATTTCTTCAAAACTTTCTACTCCCTTTCTGGTTCCCATTTGACAGGACTACATTGGGTCTCTCAATTTCGATTCACTTTTGCTTTAAAAAGGAGTGGCAAAAAAAAAAAAAAAATCATTGGAATAAAATTTAATCTTGTGTAATTTAATGTTAAATGAATATTGTAATTTATTTAAATTAATGGTTTCAAGTAATGAGGACAAAAGAAGAAAGAAATCGAATAAAACACATAAAATTCAGACATGCTATAAAATTATGTAAAATTTATTTTCTATCAAAACATTTACCAATTTTTTTTTTCATCCATGGTATATTGTCAAATATGTATTTTAATAGTTTAAAATTAGAATACAGCAAAATGTTTTAAAAATAATTTATTTACTCCTAAAATTGTAAAAAGTTCGATATGTTTAACTTCATATCTTTATCCCACGATTTATCTGCTCAACTAACTTTTATTGATTTTTCTTATGGATTATAATAATGGTACTACTAAAACCATCATTTGTCTTTCAATTAATCCCTGTTGATACACTATAATAAACAACATGCTAAATTATATTGCTGATTTTTTTTTTTTTTCCGTTTGCATGTGTTTCTGGTAATATTAATGGCTTGAATTGAAGCCTTTGTAAACTCATATTCCAGATAAGATAAAATCTCTCCTATAACACTTATTGGATTGAAAAGAATTTATCGATTCTTTGGTTCAATTTCGATTATTCTTAATAGAGTAACATCTAGGGTGCAATGATATCTTATGTTGACTTAAAAGAAATGTTATTTAAAAAAATGGAAAAAAACGACTTCAAATGGGTAATAGAAAAAAAATTAATTTATTTTTTTTCTAAATTCCGTCCAAGAACAGACAGAAAATATAATTATTGCAATAATAATTATACAATTAATATAAATATATAATTGATCAAAATTTTTCTATCAATTACTTCTATTATCTTCATAATGCTTTGACTTAAGGTGTTTTGATATTAACTTTACACCAAAACCAGAGTTGACATGACTTAGTTGACATGGAATTCTGTAGCGAGCCCGAATCATGCATTTAATAAGAGATGTCAATATGGATGTGAATATCGAAAAAATATACCGATATATATCGTTTTGATATTTTTTTAATAAATCGAAATAGTAGTTCGGTATATCGATAAAATATCGATATTTCGATGTATCGGGCATCGGTATTTTTTTAATCTTTTAAAGGGGGCTTATGGATTTAAATTTATGTATATATATATATATATATATATATATATATATATATATATATATATATATATATTTATTTATATCGTAAAATCGTTATTTTTAACCATTAAAAGAAAGGAAAAAGTGTTTACATAGAATTGAAAGTTAGGCAGGGATGTTGTTACAATTAGTTGGACAGGACAAAATCTAAAATTTCTCAACTATAATAAATATTTTAATTTTCCCAACTGTATTAAGTATTTTAATTTTTCCAACTATAATGAATATTTTAATTTTCCCAACTATATTATAAAATATTGTATTTTTCCTCATTTTTTTTTGGATTTGAACTTTTCACTTACCTGTTGCGTATGTTGACACAAAAAAATTTTTTTTTCTATTCAAACACAACATTGAATCAATAAAATCTCATTTCCTTAACTCAAAACGTTTTTATCGATAAATTTTTTTATTGAGAATTTTTTTTATCGACTTTTTATCGATATATATATATATATATATATATATATATATATATATATATATATATATATATATATATGGTATCGATAGTTTTTTTAATATATCGAAATAGTTTTTCGATATTTTGAAAAAAATATATCGGTATTTAGATGTATCTGGCCACGATATTTTTAATCTATTTGAGAATCTTTTAAAGGGTCACGCACATATCGATATTTCTGTGCAGTTATAATTAAGATATCGTTTGATTACTATCGAATATATATATATATATATGAATATTTCTGTTCCGATATAATTTAGATATTGTTTTTGTAATATGGATATTTCTTATCAAAATTTTTGATTTTATTATATCGATATATCTTGTACCGATATAATTAATATATTGTTTTTATGATATCGATATGTCTATGCCAATATTTTCAAGATATCGATATTGTTAACCTATATCATTTTCGATATTTTGTTTTCGAAATCCTATCCCTGGGACACGGCCACTATAGATAGTAACCCGAACTCATCACATTTTTTTAAGGTTCTTTGTTTGACCTTGTAGATTTTTTTGAAATTTTATATTTGTTGCTCTTTTTTTTTTTTGAAAAAATATCGGTTTACCATACTCAAATTTTAATATCGATATATCGAAAAAATATATCGGACACAAATATCGATATATTTTTTATAAAAATATCAAATATCCTATTTTTTCAACATCCCTAGACAGCAATCAAGTCCAGTCCGGACTAAGTGTCGCCGCCTTCTATTAAATACACGATACGGGTTCCCTACAGGACTCCAGTCAAGTTAAGTACGGTTTTGGTGTAACCGCACCTAGTCAAAATTTTAAGTAGTTGTTTTTTTTTTGCACACACACATAGACACACGCACGCACGTATACGCGCACACGCACTCACACTCCAACCTTTTATCACACTGTTTAACCTACTATATTTCTAAAATGATGTAAATAAATTAGTTAATACTAAAATCTAAACTTATTATTTAATTCTTAATCCATACCAAGTCATCTGCAATTATGATCACTATGTTCGGTCTTTCACTAACTCCCAACTCCAAATGCACAATAAGTAAAATGGTAAATCCTGCGACAACCTTCATCTTGAACCGATTGAGGAATAGGTAGCTTGTATCTATCGTTGCTTCTTCTGTAGAGGTTTTTATATTATATTCTTAATCCTTTTAAACCTGAAATAACGCGGCATCTGTTACCGCATATTCATTGTCTACTACAAGTATTATCTTATTCAATAAAAATTTATGTCCTTCAAGATGTTAGCTTTTTTTTATTGATAATATTGTTTTATTAAAGGATTTATTTATTATAGATTAGTACCAAGGTATTAGTTCGATTTTTAATTTCACTGATTGCATACAGACATCTATTGGAGTTGTGATTTATCTTTTTCTGTTATTTGGCCATCATTTTTACTTACTTTATATTTACTAGAATTTTATTTATTTACTTACCTTGGTCCATGTTTCATCAAACATTTTGCTTACTCCAATGATGATTTATTATATTTTCATTTATTTATTGTAAATTTTCATTAAAAGTTGAAGTATTTAAAAAAAAAAAAATACAATTTTTAAATCATTGAATATTCCAATGAAACTCTCAATAATAATTTGTTATTCTTATCTAACGTACTGGCAATTAAATATCTTCTAGTTTCCTTCAAATTTAACTAACTAATTAAACTAATTTAACTAATTATTATTACCTATGCTGAATCACTGGGGACAAGTGAACACGGCGAAAGAGTGGCTAGTCGTTTTTATAGCATTCCAATTCAGTTGTAACCTTTTCCATTTCAACTGTAACTTTTTCCTTTCCAATTGTTACCCAACCGGACATGAATTAATTCTATTTTACTGATGAAAAATAATTGTTTTAATTACAATAATGAGTTTTGAAATAATTTTTGCTTATTCTTCCGACATTTTTTTCGTTTTTTATATTGTTGATATTGAGTGCTGATTTCAAGTAGTTTAAATTATTGAAATATATTGTTGTTTATTTATTTTTAAATATTTATATTTTTTTATCAATTCGGAAAGGGGAGGAATGGATTTCATCGATTTGGTGATGGTTAATATCATGGTTAATAAAGTTGCTAAAATCAAATTTAATACCGAAATTTTGTTCTACCACGAGCATTTCTACTAAACTATTAGTTTTCAAAATTCATGGGTATAGGTTTTGTTTACTAGGTTTTCTAGATCACTATTTCCGAAATTACTATAGTATTTTCGGTCGCACATGCGCATTTCTATTTTTCGTTGCCGTTGAAGTTTTTAATCATAATGGGATCCTTTATTGGGTTTTTGAGGGTTCTGATTCCATTTTTTTAATTGGATTTATGATCGCGCATGCGCATTTCGCGTTTCCGTTCCTATTGAAGTTTTCTTTTTTAGAATTAGGGTCGTTTGTTAGGTTTTCAAGGTTTCTGATTCTATTCTATTTCTTGTATTGAATTTGAATTTTTGGATCGCTCATGCGCACTTCGCTTTTCCGTTACTGTTGATGTTTTCTATGATATAGGGGTCGTTTATTAGGTTTTCAAAGATTCTGATTCCGATTTTTTAATTGATTTTTTTTATCGAGAATACGCATTTCGAATTACTATTACTGTAGACATTTCTTTGGTACAGGTATCGTTTATTAAGTTTTTAAAGACTATATTTTCAAATTTACAATCGGGATTTCGATTGCGCACGTACATTTCGATTTAATGTTCTTATTGAATTTTTCTGCGTTAATAAGGACCCTTTATTAGATTTTCAAGCGTTCTTTTTCGATTATTGGAATTTGATATTTTATACTGGGACGCTTCTTGGAGCACCCGATCAAAAGCCATTATTTGGTCACGTGATCATGGCGGGAAATTTGAATTTGAATTTACACCTCGACCTAACCTTAACCGCCACGTGGTCTTGCCTTGACCTAACCTTAACAGCTTCGTGGTCTTACCTCGACCTAAGCTGAACCATCGGGCACCTTTTCAGTCAAGTGATCCAGTCACGTCGTTACCCATGGCGCTTTCTGGCCTGTGCTCCGTCCACAACGGCCACGATTCTTTTCATTCACGTGATCATTGTACAACCTGTGGGTCTTGATGGGTACCTGACTCTTCAACGAACTGGAGGATAAACGTCATTAAGGCTATATAAACTGAATGGCTGCTAAGCAAATATATAGCGTAGGAAGACCCTCGTGCCCATTGATTACACTTCAATGGGTAAAGGCAAACATTATAGAAAATATAAAACATTGGGTCAGCGAGTCCGTCGGACCTAGCCGGGAGGAATTAGCAGTTGCATAAGATGTAAGTGATAGCTTCTAGAACAGTCTTAGGAAGGTTAAAAATCAGTTGAGAACACTGTTACATAAAATTTCAATGCTGGGGAGGTTAAAGAAAACATATACAAATAGATAGGTAAAGATAAACATTGGGAAGGTTGCATAAATCGTAGACATTGAGAAGATTATGTAGTAGCCAGGAAAATCTCCAAGTGGAGTAGGTGCTACGCGGACAGAAAATGTATAAAAGTAAAAACTGGGAAGACTGCATAAAATGTAAACATTGAGAACTGAAAAAGGTACAAAACTTTGGCTAGTAACAATGACGTCACCTATGCAAATATTATGAAAGGATTAAAAGGCTCTATATCATTGTTTGTAAATGATAATGGAACTTTAAGGATTTAATAGTTAATCATTTTAAGGCGTTTAATAAGTTATACGATGACAGATTAAAAATACATATAAGAAAAAAGTTGTTTTGTTTGTGTGTTTTTGTTATGTGTTTATATGTTTCAGCGTGGTGAGTAAAGACAGAGGATTAACAGTTGTTATAAAAGCTGTTATAAGAGTAAGAAGCCCTACATTTCTAAAGATAATATCTGGTAAAAAGTTCGACATATCATACTATAAGAGTTGAAAGTTCATTGGAGATGAGATTCATGGACAACTTTGGCACGAGCGCCGCCGCGCTGTAAGTTAAATGGATAGTTTTCCGGAGATCGGTTCTTTTAACATGCAGCGCTCTGAAAGAGCTAAGTTCAGACCGCTCTTTAATACCCTGAGGCATTCCAGAGAATATCTCTTTCTGCATAAAACGAAGCTTTACATTAAATAGAACGTGATAATGAAGTTAACTCATATAGCCCAAAAAATTGGAGAACGGCCAATATTTACTGTTTTGTCCAATGGGTCCTAGGAGCTGAGAAAAATAAAACACTGAATTTGCTTTATTTTATATTTCGTGTTTGAAAAATAATATCGATATGTTTTTATTTAGATAAATATTTGTTTTTTAGCGTATATTAAATGAAAAATATAAAGATTAAAAAATAATTAATTTTGGTCAGATAAATTTTAAAAGTGTTTAAATTATTAACTAGCTGTATAGATTTTTATACCAGAAGGCTCCAAAATTTAATTATTTAATTTAAAAATATTTGGTCTCTCTAAGGTTTATATGTTGTTTATGTTTTTTTATTTTTTTGCCCTACGATAATATTTATAGCGGTGTTATAAAAGTGTAATATTTAATATTTCTTGATTACATTTAATGTTTTTATATTATAATATGTACTTGGATAAGAACCTTTGAGGCCGTATTTATCTGTAGTATAAAAACATTATTCGTGAATCTAAATAATGTTAATTTTAGAGAGATCCAATTTTTTAAAATGTTATAATTGAGTATTAGAGCGATCTGAAGGGTATATTGACTTATATTTAATGGTAACTGTATTCTTTACGGAGTGAAATATATTAACAGAATTTTTTCATTCAAAACTGGCGTCAGAATTGGTATTAGCACTGTGAAAAAAATCTATATACAAATTTTCGAGCGAATCTAAAAACACAAATTTTTAGCCTCAACATTTTGCCAAGGGGGAAGGAAACCCTTCAATTTTTTTTTAAAGATTTAAACAATCGCTCATAAATCAGGAACCCTTTGGCATCTAAACATGATGAATTTAGATGCTTGCAATTCGGATATTGATTTAGATAGGTACATAATGGGCACATATTCATTAAAAATTTTTTTGAATTCCAATTTTACTTCTCTTAATTTTTGTTTTTCAGAACACTTTGAAAACTTGTCACAAATAGAGCCAATATTTTTAACATTAGTATTGAACATAATTGAATTGTTATGTACTATAATCATTGAATTATTATAAATTATTTTAGTACCTATTTTTTTTACTTTTAACTTATGCAGTGTTCTAGTATAAATCTGATATATTGCACGAAGACTAAACAACAATTAAATGCGAAGAGTATTTGATGGCCATTTTCCATGTTATTGTTAGAATTTAATAGAAAAATTTGGTAGTAGTAGCTAAGCAAAATTATTGAAATATAGAATTTGTATTTATTCTTTTATATATATGAGAGAGCTTCTCCCGCTATAATCACCCAACCGGTCTTTTCGTCTACCAAATAGGTCGGTGCAGGAATAGTTCGAAAAGCGAGATCCGGGCAGGCCCGGTCTAGTGCGCGGGGTCTCGTTAGATTGTATAGAAACGTACTTTTTAAAGAGGACGGAGATGTGCGGACGGTTCGCTTAGCAGTTTCAATTGAAATTTCTGTCTGAGATATCGCTTGGCACATCAAGTAGTTTCACACTTTTGGACTTAATTAATTGCTATCTCAAGACAGTCTGTAACGTTTGCCTTTTGGTGTAGTTTCGAATAATAACCTTAGCTCCTTTTTTACCTGACAAAATTCTGAAGCTGGTCGGGTGCCTCTTGGGCTATGCAAATATAAAAAGGAGTGCCGGAAACTGTGAATACAGGAAAAAATGTTTGTCGTGACCTCTGTATGTACATTCGTACGTACATGTGTATCTCGCATAACTCAAAAAGGGTTAGCCGTAGAAAGTTGAAGTTTTGTATTTAGGATTGTTGTAAAATCTAGTTGTTAACCTCCCTTTTTGTTCACTGCATGATCACCGGAAGTGGTACTTTTCTTGAAGGTAAGAATTGATTTCCATAAAAAATTATATCAAAATATTATAATATTTATAATATTTAATATATATAATATTTAAAATATATAATATTTAAAACTTTTTAAATTTGGTGTTTATAATTTATATATTCATTTAAATAACAGACTAGATTTCGGTCTAAATTGAGAAACCGGAATCAGTACTTTACTTGAAGGGCATAATAAACTATCACCAAAAATTATATTAAAATATCATGTAAAACATCGCAAATTTGATAAATAAGAATTTTATATCATTATAAATAATATACTAAATTTTGGTTAAAATTGATGAGCCGAAAAGGGTACTTAACTTGAAGGTCATAATAAACTTACATCAAAATCATATTAAAATTAAATACAGAGATCAGATGATTCGGTAATAAAGGTTACAAACGCGATTTTTTTCCCATTCTAATTAAACATTTTTATTACTTGTTTTAAGTGTTAAAATTGAGTGAAAATACTCAATCCCTCCCCATTTGTGAGTTGAACAAGTCTGCAGCAGGAGAATAAGATATAAATTAAGTGGGTTCTTCTGCTTAAAATGTCGAAACCGTCGACTTCCGTAGACACGAAGAAATCTCTTGCGAGCTTGTTACCTACTGAAAGAAAATGGCATTTAATAACGGAATGAGATCTCCAGAAACAAGAGCTTGTGTGTGTTTCAATAGATGGATGTCACGACGCTGAGTGTCGTTTCTACTGCAATCTTCGGAAACAACCAACCAAAACTTGACGAACTGAAAAGACATATAAAAAAACTATTGTGATATGATCTCTAAACGCATCACGAAATTTTGTTAGATAACTCCAGATTCGCATCCCAAAAAAGGGAACGATAATAAAACCAACTACAGGATTTTTATCAACAAAAGACGATTCGTTGTTACTGTTTGACTTATTACTAAAATGTGTTTTGGAATGTGACATTCAACTCATCCATCGGATAGAAACAACTCTGCCTAATATAAAAAAAAGTTTAGACTGACAATATAAAAAATATATATAACTTAATAAAAATAAATATATATATATTGTATTGTATTTCGATTTTTGTTTGGTTTTATAAATAGTTGATGGAAATAAATTAAAAAAAAAATTTGATATGGTTTTAGAGAGTTTTTAATAAAGATTTGTTGGATTTATTAAAAGATATGACTGCTGGATGAATTAAAATAAACTGAGGATTTAATTTAAAAAAATCAATTTTAAAAAGTTTCTAAATTAATTTGGTTGACATTAAAAAAAATCAATGACGATGTATTGGTAACAAGAATGCTGTACTTTTAGTATTTTTTTAAACATCGATTTATCGTTGATTTAACTTTTTTTTGCTAATACTACATGGAGGAGTTGTGGCCTTCTTTTGTAGTTTTCTTAAATAAACGAAAATATAACAATTTTATTAAATATTGTATATACAAATTATTATACTATTGCGTCATTAAAACATATCGTCATATCCACGGAGACCAGTAGTCGTCCCAATTCTTAGGGCTTGCCCTGCTGTCGAAGTACTTCGGCGGGACCGGTACCAAGCTCGGCCTGTAGCTCTCTATGATCGCCTTCAGGGCAGCAACGATTTCGCTGTTGTTAGCCGCCAGGTTGTAGCATTCCGTTGGGTCTTTCGATATGTCGAAGAGGCAATAGTCAGTATGGCAGTCTTCGGCCATGGCTGAGGCTTCGTCGGTACAAGGCATGTTTAAAGAAGCTGACTGTCTTAGCGTTTCATACTTATCTGGGATCGGACCGAGAATTCGTGCAACGGTACTCGTGTTAACTTTTTCCGCATCGTACATCATCCATCGGCCGCTTTCTCCGTAGTAGAAATCATCGTTGATGCCCATTACTTTAGGATTATTATCTGAGAAGAAAAAAATAAATAAATAAACTATGAGAATATATGTTGTAATTATTTCATAACAGGATTTAGAAAACACTACAACTAAATATTATTTATGTGCGTCTAATCCAGAGCATTTAGGCATGAAAATTGAAAAATGAAGGAACCTCATTGCAACGGATTGATTTCTATTTTTTTTTTAAATTCAGATTCTTACATAAAATGGATATTGAACTTTTCAAATAATTGGAAGTTGATTTTATTCAAGAAAAAACCTAAAATGTGCGCTCATTTTTCATTCCTTGCTCAATATCTTAAAAACTGCCATCGTGCGAAAAAAAATCCCTACTTTGAAGTAAAGTAAATTTGCTAGAGTTCGAGCGACTATCTCTTTAAATTTACTAGTTCCTATAGATTTATTTTTTCCAAAACACGAGAAATCACCTTTTTTGGAATTTATTTTGACATATATCATGGAAACTGCTCTTCCTACGAAGATAATCATTATAAACTATTTTATGGTGCATTTAATTATGATAATAGTCAGTTTGAATGATAATAGGAATCGGTATGTCTAAAAGTCCCCGTTAGTAAAGTTTTTTAAAAAAACATATATTTTTTCAAGGGCATTTACAATACCTGTTGTATAGTCTTGTTAAGAATTGAATTATTTTCTAAGTGTAAAAAAGAGAAGAAAAGAAAAGCGGAAACTTTTGATGGGTAAAGTTTTTACTTCTTGATGAAAGAAAATAAAAATGAAAATCAGTGAATTGTTATTGGCATTCTGGATATAAACCTACATGCTCTGGACTATTCCCAAATTATCCAAACGATAATTTTAAGACAACGCTGTTTTCAATTAATTTTTTTTTGTCAATGATAGCTTTTTTTTGTTTAATAGTTCAGTTTCGTGACGTTTTGTGCAAAAAAAAAAAAAAAAAAAAATTGTGCGCCGTTTGAAAGTTATAGGCCAAAAACTAAGAAAAGTAAAAAATTTGCGGGTTTCCCCCACCCTCTCCACCTTGGCTCACCACTTAGAACGGGGCAAACTTAGGTTACTATTATCTGTCGTCTAATGAACAGATAAAAACCATTTCCAACTTTTCAACACTTACTTCCAACCGCGGTACCCGAAAGTTCTAGATTAACTGGCCTAGGTATGAATTCCACTTGTTTTTAGTTTTCTTAGATTGTATCTTGCACTACTTGGAACATGATTTAAACTAAGAGCTTAAGGAAATAAAAGTAGAACTTTTTTTCTAATTTTTGTGAGCGGTCAAATAAAAACAAAAAAGTGAGAAAATCAACAAAATATAATGTATGAAAAACCTTTCATCTGCGACAACAAAAAAAACAGAGACATTTGTACATAATAGGTTTTTATTTTCTCAATTTATAGTTGTACAGTGTATCTCAATATTAACTACGTATCTAAAAAGCTTAATCGAAAACCGTTGCTTAAGATGAAGGAGGCGCCTTATTGAGGTCAACGAATACGAAAGAATTATTTTTTTTTTATTATAATAATTTTTTACAAACAGAAAACGTTAAAAAGAAAATTGGAATAATGTATACACATTAAAAAGGAGATGGTCTCGAGACTTACTAACTCTAAATAGTCATTGAAATGCCATCAATATTCCTTCACAAGCCATTTTCATATTTAGTTAATCATATATCACATTAATGCAGTTGTAAATTTCATTAAATAAATAAATAATATAAAAAGGATCTGTTCCTTACACTTTTTTCCATCCAAGTGGTTCAAATTTAACTTTATAAATTCAAACTCTATAAATCATAAATTTTCCATTTTGAAAACACCATATACATTTATTTCTCAAATTTTTAAGTCTATTAAATTTTAAAACTTACTTTTTATTAATTTCCAATTATTTTTAATCACCGCTTCAGTTTTTGTTTCTTCGTCGATGTTTACGATTATAGTATCCCTTGCGCCGTGCGTGGACGACGTAATCGAGTCCCACTGGTTGATTCCGTCCTTGCTCTCAAGTTCTTGTGCATTGCCACCTACAAAAAGTATTTTGCAACATGATCAATATATTTATGAATAATATAAATAGAGATCTTTAACGAAACGTCTCTTGAATGGATAATTCCAGGATTCCCAAAATACTCATGTCAGAGGAACTGCATAGAAAAAGAAGAGTGGGAAGTGCTAGGGCAAAGTGGCTTGACGGAGAGTCTGTGGACTCGAGAGACCTACAAATCCAACTCCTCGAGCCAAATGGAGGCTATTGGAGGTGGTCCGGAGGGTAAGTGGCAACATGTAATGATGTGATTTATTTATAGAGGAGATTTCAGAATCTACTGGCCGGAAAGTCTCCTTTGAACAGGAACTCTCATCAATTATTTCATTTTGTAATTATAATTACTTTCTAATGTTCGGCTCAGCACAAACTATTGACAAAATCTCTTTAAATACCTTTCAGATTCTACGGAACTGTAATATTTTATTAATAGTAAGATTAATTTTTTTTCATTTTTAAGAACATCTTAATAAGAAGCAAATAAAAAATGCTGTGATTTTTTTTATTCAACAGTGAGTAAATTAATTTAAATATTGGAAGGATCTTTTGACCTTCTACTACGATTTCTCTATTCTAGTTAGTCAAAGATGTGAAAAATTTGTTGTTAATAATAAATTATATTTAAATGGAAATGCATTAAAACTACCTGCAGCTGTATAGAGAGTAGGGAGCCAGTCAGAGATGTGGAAGTACTGATCGGAGACGCGCGACAAGTTCTTGAGAAGAGGACTCCACATTGCAGCTACTGTCCTAACTCCTCCATCGTGTACCGAAGCTTTCTCCTGTTTTCATTATATAACATCATTAATATTACAATAATTAGACTTGCTATTAAGAAATAATAGAACTTATTTTTTAAAGAATAGTAAATAGCGTCGGTTATCATAAATCATAAAACACCTTACACCTCTCAAAGGCCAATTGGAACCATGGTTGGTAAAGGATGACGCATAGGTCGGCGCGCCGTTGTCAGAGATGAAGGCGAGTATCGTGTTGTTGAGGAGTCCTCTCTCGTTGAGGGCTCTCACCACTTCTCCCACTGACCAGTCCAACCGTTCCGCCATTGCTAGAACATCAGTGCCATTCTTATCAATCCAAGCTATCTTCGCTTCCGATCTACCTCATCTGACTAAAAGGCAAGTCATCTGAAATTTGAATAGGTCATTCTTGAACTTAATATTAAAATATGATATAATTGAAAAAATCTAGTACAAAATACCAAAAAATCCTTCGCTGTTCGCTTGTCTTGCTTCTTCGCTGTTATTTCAAACAAATGAAGTCGATAAAAACCACAAGAGGTTTTATTATACAAGTCCATTATAATTAACTTCATTTTTACATATACCGGAAGCTGGGGTTGGACCATTGTGGTGCTACTAGAACCCAAAACAAATAGTTGTTTTGGGTCATCTCAAATAACAATTTGATTTTTTAAGTTAACGACACTACCTTTTACAAAACGAGTTTTTAGTTAAAATTGTTTTCTATAATTAATTATAACTAACATCTATTTGTCTTGAATTTAAGTTCGATTGGTGGGTAAAAGTTACTTTCGTTTACAGCATTGTTTCTGTTTTGTTTATTAATGGGTAAGGAATCAATGAATTTGAGCCAGTACATAAGTTTATAAGAAGAGGAGTTTGGCCCAGTCTTGCAAGACTTGTCGAAATGGAAAGGCCCAAAGGGATGGATACCAATTTTTCGAGGAACTTAGCAATCTTCTGCATTCTTCCTTCTGTACATTTCGGAATCCTGAGTTGGTGTTATCCTGAGGCCCTCCATCTTACTGGTTACTTACCACGTTGCTTTTTCCCAGAAGAGTATTCTATGACTTCCCTTTTTTGTTTTTCTGTGTGGTTGCCTCCTAATATATAGGCATAAGGGAATTGAGCCTTCTTTAAACTTTTTGGAGGTGTGCTTTCATTCTATCATACTGGTGTTGAATGGTGGGCACAACAACGGAATATCAAAGATTAAGATTATTTTATATTCAGGATGTGCACACATTTTTTTTAGTTAGGCATCACACTGTGTTAATACTGTTCTGTATTTGGTGCACTAGTAATGCCATATTATCCAGGTATTCAAATGAAGTTTATTGGTATCCATTAAGGAGTTATTAAGGACAGATCTTGCATGAACATGGATGGATCACTGACACAGGCCAAGATCGTCGAGTACTGTTGAGAACATTTTAGTTTTACTGTTTTCTCTCGCGTACCTAATGCCCCTATGGAAGAGGCTTGCATTAAGAGAGAATTTATACCCATACCAGAGCGGTTATTCCATTTCTGCTCATGAGTACGCGATCCTCCTAACTTTATAAAAGAAAAATTACTTTATAGTAGTGGAAAAAATCATGACCTGCCCACTCTGTTTAGAATATGTTGGTAACCTGTTGGAATAATACGTCATGTTGCCTTAATAGTAGTAGGAAACTACATTAATACCAATTAAAAATAGAATATAAAAATTTATCAATACATTTAAATAAATAAATTACTCTTTATGACCCTGTTGGAAACAGGTGGAGTAGTTGGAGACGATTTCAAGGGTCCCACTCCATTGTTCCATCTTTTACAGAAAGGTAGTGATTGATGCTCAAGTAAACATGCACTAACGGGGCTATTAATAGTGACTCTGCAATATCAAAAACGTTAAATAACTTAATCTTGACCCCCTCTCAAAAATAAATTTACGAATTGTGAACATTTTATGCATATTAGAAATTATAAATCCACTAAAAATGTTTATTTACTTATAATTACATTTACAAATATTTTCTAACATAATTATTAGTAAAAAAATAAACAAAATTATAAGTTATTCATCTCAATATTTAAAAAAAAATATTTTATACAATTAGTATTGTAGCTAGTTTTCAATAAAAACAAAAGTTATAGAAGTGGCAAATAATTTATCAATCCCTAATTAATATTATAAATTTTAACAACACTGCATTTACTAACAAACAATTATTATTATTATTAGT
Source organism: Rhaphigaster nebulosa (assembly GCA_948150685.1). Classification (NCBI taxonomy): domain Eukaryota; kingdom Metazoa; phylum Arthropoda; class Insecta; order Hemiptera; family Pentatomidae; genus Rhaphigaster; species Rhaphigaster nebulosa. The sequence goes on from OX411310.1 coordinate 30,950,471, forward strand.
ATAGCACAGCCTAAAAACTGTGTGAAAACTGTGCAGTTCTTTATTCCACTCCATCCGTTTTCTACACTCACGATCGGTTGGAGTGATTGGATTTTGTGGATTTTAAGACCGATGGATTCCAGCCGCTTCCCACTACTCCAAACACTCCACATAGGATTTCACACTCACGCTTCCAAGTTCCATTTGGTGTGGAGTGACTGGATTGGAGTGATCGCCAGTGACCCCCTTTACTTGTGACTTTTATATTACGTCATATTTTTGAGTTGGTTACTATGAAGATTATACAAAGTTGTTACAAAAGTCCTTATGCATTAGTATATTGTTTCTTATTAAGCTTTATAATTAAGCTTTTTATAGTAAGCTTTATTTCAGATTAAATATTTTAAACATTATTGAATATTCTCTTAAAAGTAAACTCCATTGTTTTAAACTACTTTTACCCATCTTTCAGTAGTTGGATTTGATGCCGGTACCACTCCTCTGGTTTTGAGGCAAAGAACTTTTCACATCAAATTTTTACGTCCTCACAATCAAAAGTCCGTCCTTTTAAGAAATGAGCCATTGATCTAAACTAACCATAATCTGATGGCGCAATGTCTGGGCTATACGCAGGATGAGGCAATACATTTACTCCTTGCAGTTCCGATAATTTTCCTTTGTCAAACCAGAACGATGTGCTGGGGCATTGTCGTGTTGCAAAATGCCTTGGTTGTTGTTGACAAAAGCGAGGTACTTTGCACTCAAAACTGCATAAACTCTGTCTAGCTGTTTACATTAAAGGTTTGAGTCCCTAGTACGGCCGATAAATCACGAGTAGTTACAGTCCTGGTTCACACATTCAAGAACGTCATCAACGACCGATGGGCGTCCTGATCTGGGTTGTGCGGCAGTATTTCGATGGATAATTGACTCTCCTTGTATGGCACAAATTTCTTCGGCGTGCGTTTTAAAAATGTAAATGACCCCATAAAGCCAACTCAAGTAACAAGGGATTAAAGGATTAGTCATAGTAGACATTGAAATAACAGAAGATAATAAAATTGAAATAATAGGATAGTAGGAACAAAAACATCCTTATAGGATAATTATGAGTGTTGGAATTAAGGGTTGTGTTCATGGACAAGGACTTTTGTAACGCTTTAGTATTAGGGATTGATAAATTATTTGCCACTTCTATAATTTTTTTTTTTAAATTAGTTTCGAATGTTATACATTCAAAACTAGTTTTTAATAAAAACAAAATTATAGAAGTAGTAAATAATTTATCTATCCCTAATTAGATTGATCCTTCTATACCATCATGCGGATGCCAACTGAACTTAGTATTAGTCTGAAATCCCATTGCCATATTCAAGGAACCGCCATTGACATGTGATAGAAAATGAATATATGAAATTCGACTTACCCCTAAGATACCCCCTGCCAGTAATGTTCTGGACATCGTTCGGAGCCTCCCTCTCTATGTCCAGATATGTGGTGTGCACTGCGGCCTGGGCCAGGATCAGTAGAAGACCATCGGGTTCCTGGTGATCCATGATGACCTTCACAGCTTCCTTGGTCAAAACTTCGGTGAGATAATTTCCGTAGCACTCCCTCCAAGCTCCTTCCTCGTTCCTTCTCAAATCCCTGCCTGCAATTCCCTGGATCAACCAAAAATGAGGCAACGGACAAATTAGGATAGGACCTAGAGATACAAAATTTCAAGGAAACCTTATAGTCTATCAGCTTTCGGGTACAATTGGCCCACTTCTGCAAAAGTGTCATTTTTTTCTTTTATTTGCGTAGATTGCGGATATCATAATTCGGAAACCGATATCGATAGCTTTATTATCATTTAACTGAAAATAAACGTATTTTTTTTTTCAGGAAATTGCATTTTATCATATCATTTTAATAAAATATAAAACTAGAAGCTTACTTATGTTATTGCGTAGCATTACATATATTGATGCTATTATTTTAGTCGGAACTATGGAACTATTTTTTATCTTTACCAATGATATTATAGTAACGTTATTATTATCACAGTTGTTATGAAAATAAATTGCTATGAAGTGATTACGTATTAATTTATGATTCATACTTAATTTCGAAAATGATTTTGTACAATGGTATACTTACATTCGTGAAGTGTGTGCAATCCCAGTATCCTAAGAACCCGTTGAGGTATCCGAAAAATGAATCGAACCCTCTTCTTGTTGGCAGTTGCTCGATAGATTCATATCCCAGATGCCATTTCCCTACTAGATGCGATTTATATCCAAGCTTCGAGAAGTACTGCCAATAATAAACATTATTATCATTTATTAGTTTAGTTATTGTTATTATTGCGTAGTTAAAAATATACTGAGTATTTATCGTTTTAATCTCTGGTTTATGGTTTATACCTGTGGCATGGTCTTTACATCAGCTGGCAATCCATCGTCGACTCCTGCGATGCAAGGAGTGCTTTGCATTCCTGTAATAAAGAAAATATATATTTTTTAAATATATTCCTATATATTTCCTATATATTCCTATTCTTAGTTAACATATAGGCTTTGGTTTATTGATTTGTTTTTGCAGTTTTAAATTTTTTTAAAAAATAAGGTCAATGACCTTAGACTCCCAACAAAATGTTGATAATAGATGTTGGAAATTTTTACTTAATGAAAATGGGAGGGATATAAATGCTGAGAAAAATTGTTCAGATGAAAATATAAATATAGGAGAAAATTGTATTAGAAGTTTTGTATTGCCCATCATTTAAGTGATATTTATTATGAAAAGATGGCGAACCGCTTCTCGTAATTGAAATATTTTCTAATCCCCAGATTGAGTGTGACTCACTGATATTTTTGAAATTCCAAAAGTAATTTCGTGATATTAACAAGCCCAATTTTTTATATAAATTGGTTTTTTGACAACCTTTATGAAGATGTTAAGTGTTAGTTTATATTTTTATAGAAAATTTTATATTTTCAATTTCTTTAATTTATACAATTAATTTTATTGGACATTATTTGTTTCAACTTCGCCAAATTTTATAGATTCTATGTTTTATTAGTTATCATGGAATTTTTTTTTCCATTATCATAATACATACACTTTATAAAATTTAAGCAATTCAAAATTTCATTTTCCGACGCTGATTGAAAAGATTTAGAGGGTAATTTGTAACATTTTATTTTATTTTATTACTTTTTGTAAATATAATTTTGCCACTTTTAACTCATTTTATTATTATAGTCATGTATTTTTTCCAGTCATATTTGATTCTTTCTTTTTACTAATACATAGTTTATAATTTCATTAAGTGAAAAATATAGCAGAAATCATGATTATGATCATGAAGAAACGCCTTTAGCCACCGAAGGCAGCACCTGCATTATCTCCTGTCAGCATTAATTAATTAATTAATACTGCTTATTCTATGGTTGATAATAAAATTTTCCTTGAGAAATTTAAAGTTAATAACTAATGTGTCGCTTTTACTAGAATTGACGTATGTATTCAACTTGAAATGGCGGAACAGGGACGCAGACTTCCACACTTATATCGGTAGGACTCTCTGCACAACCCCTAATAAATTCGTGCTTAAAAATCTTGATAGACTCTGATTCTGATTCTTTATTTATTCTTACTTTTCTAAGTAAATCATTCAACCATCTTGCTAGGATTGATTGGATCTTACAACTTATCACTAAGGAAAAAAAAAATTTCAAATGTTCTTAAATCTTGATAGGCTCTGTTTCTGATTATTTATTTATTCTTACTTTTCTGAGTAAATCATTCAACCATCTCGCTAGGATTGATTGGATCTTACAACTTATCACTAAGGAAAAATAAATTTCAAATGCTCTTAAATCTTGATAGGCTCTGTTTCTGATTCTTTATGTATCTTATTTTTCTAAGTTAATAATTCAACCATTTCGCTAGGATTGACTCGATCTTACAACTTGTCACTAAGGAAAAAAAAATGGATATGTTCTTAAATTACCATGCCTAAGAGGATAGTCCCCTGTGAGTAGAGCGGTCCTTGAGGGAGTACAGAGAGGCTGGGCATAGTGCCTGGTCAGGATGATTCCGTGGTAGGCAAGGGCATCGATGTTGGGGGTATCCACGTCACCGCTATGGAAGCCAACGTCGTTCCACCCCTGGCAATATAAATATTTCAGTATTCATTTAAATAGATTAGTAATAATAAATTTATAATATTAGGAATTGTTTATTAAAGACCTTCTTGACGATCGGACCGAAGAAAACGGGTAGTGAGCTAAAGAGACGTGGCCCCTCTTGCCGACGTAGTAGTGCGTTTAGACGATCGGATCGAACCGTAGGAAACGGAGGCCGCGCCCACAACTGGTCCGGTGCAAACATTTACAAGACCCATTGGAGGGGCGTCGCTCCCGTTTTCTCCGGTCTGGTCCGATCCTCTAAAAGATCCTTTAATTATATTCGGGAAGATATTTCTTAGAGAAATATCTTTGAATGTTTCTATCAAGACATTAATCATGATAGCAGATGATGCGTTGCATGATGATGGTGTTGAAGTGCCTCATAGTAGCTAAACTTGTAATATTAGAAAAATATTGATCTGATAAGAAACTTTCTTTAGTTCTAATGTATTTCGTTAATTTTTAATTTTGGAGACATTGTGTTCCCTGACATGTTGTTCCTCCTTCCTTATTGTTAATTAATATTTTTGATTTGGTGTGTGTATGTAGACACACTCTCATTTACATCTTGTAATGTCTGTATTTTAAAAATAATTCTTTTCTTTTTCTTTTTTGTTCCAGGTAAGAATTTTCGACTTCATTTCTTGGTGAGATATTAAATTTACTTTGATTATTAGTGATCACGCTTCCTCTCCTTTCATCTTTTATGAATCCAAATAGCTTAGTAAGAACTTTTTTTTAAATTCTGGTATTAGTACGTTTGTTAACCGGATAACTTCACAGTTGTTGTAAGTGCAAATTTTATTGTTTCAAGTAAAAATTTAAGATTTTTTTATCATCCAGTTATTCTTTATTTATTAATTTCTCTATATTAAGATAGTTTGATGTTTTGATAACAGTAGTTGCAAACAGATATGTAATGTAGGTCAGACATTTCCCTATAGTTCCCAATTCTTAGTGCTGTAATGACCAGATTGTACATACAACAGCTGTGATGTTCAATATTTGGGTTGGAGCATATGAAGTATCAGTTCCTTGAGTATGGGTCAAATGAATGCAAAACAAGCAAGTTTTCATTTTGGGATATTGTTATTTTTTAAATGCGCCAAGCATTCTGAAAATATGATAGTCTGTAGGAGACAAGCAAGATAAGTTGGCAGATATAGTAGAACTTCAATTTCACGTCATCACGTGATTTTTTTTTTTACTTTTCTACCGCTACTAGCTGAGGAAAGTATTGCAATTGGATCAAAATTTCGATGTCCGTTTTAGACGGATCTATGTGTTTCAGAGCCTGAGTCCAAAAGAAGTATTTTCAGACATTGGTCAGTCTGCCAGTGTGTCTATGCCACGATTATCTCTTGAACGGTGGACCTAAACAGAATAAAGTTATAAAGAAAATAAAACTTTATTCGCTCAAAAAGTATACACACACTGATGAATACAAACTTATTAAATTAAATTTTTTATAAAACAAAATTAAAAAAAAAAAAAAAATGATCTGAATCGGTCTAATATTAGCAGAGATATTCCGTTTTGAATATATTACACCTGTTATAAATTATTTAGCACTCCGTTTAATTTCTTTGATAACTCGTAAACTAGGTATACATTTTTTGGAATACTCCAGATGTGCATTTGATATATAATTTAAATTTCTACAAAGTTAAATTAATTATATAAAAAATAAAATAAAATAATCTTAATCGGTCTAATATTAGCGAAGATATATCTAAGATAGACATAAACATTTTTGGAGAGATTTTCACCCCCAGAGGTAGAAAATTGTGTGAGTTGACCCAATAGATATTTCAGTACTTATAAACTAATGATACATACTTTTTAGAGTACTTACAAACTAATGATATATATTCAATGTTTGAGAAATGCTTATAAATTTATATTAAAAATACCAAAATTGTGGCTATCGTATTACAATATATTTTATATGCAAGCTTTTAATTTGTGTTAGCTTAAATGATTTAGTTTTAGTCCGGAACGGACTTTAGCATGGCGAATTTATTAAACTCAAGGTCTGATAGCTTTGAAGTCAATAATTTTATAAAAGTATAATTTAAAACGCGAGAAACGAAATGAAAAATCGTGGAAAGAAGGACAGATGAACTTAATACATTAATACAAAAATAATACTTTACGATCACTATATATCTATAGTTACAGAATAGGCACAAAAATCATATTTTCTTTTTCAAGATTGATGAATTAATGATTAATAATTTAGAATATGAGAATTGTAAGTTTTAATTGCAGTTTTTAGCTAGGCACGAATCAATTTATGTCTTCATCAGCCATTAATATTTTTATTATGATTGATTTATAGTTTTCCTATTTGAAAAATTAGTTCAATGGCGTTCTATCAGTTGACGTTTGGTGCTTATGTAAGTTGTATACAATACTCTAATATATCTTCAATCCATACCAAATCGTCCGCTATAATGAACACGATGTTGGGTCTCTCGCATCCGTTGAGACGTACGTGAACCACCAAGACGACGGCAAACACTGCGAACTTCAAAGAATCCATCTTCAAGACTAACCAAGTACGACAGACTGCGTGCATTTATATACCTCATTGCTCTATCAAGATAGTCAAGATAGTAGATAACATAGTAATCCGTTTAGATTCGATTCGAGATAAATTTCGTAATATTATCTGTACCAAAACATAATAATTAAATCGCCTTATAGGTTCGATTTGGATAAAATAAATTAATATACTCTGCGCTTGTAGTTAGCTAAATAATGAAGTGAATGGATCATGAACCGATTCGTTGTATTGAAGTGTAATAATCTTTAAAAAATAAATAAACAAATAAAATTACAATAGTATCTCCATATAATTCGTACTCATCAAGTTAAAAAATATATAAAATTTAATATCTCCAATCATGGTCAATATGTTTTTTAATCATACTCTCCATGAATTTATTTTGCTCACTGACACATTTCTATCTAGATAAGAAATAAATAGAAATTTATTATATCTCTTAGAAAATATTACATACATCTTTAAAATAAAAAAACAGATCACCTAGTCCTTGCAAATGCAATACTTTAAGATAAGGAAGAACTCGCAAACACTTATACTCTAATTGCAGATAGACTAAATGTTCTAAATTGTTTTTATTATTCATTCAACAGTTTAATAATCATATTTTTTTATTATTATATAGATGCAGAAATATGTATCTTATTAATGAGACATACAAATCCATACATTTCCGCAGTTTATTTTATAAATTCATGGCTAAAAGTAATTAAATGATTGACTTGGACAGAGAGTATTGTTTTCTGTTTTCTTTATTTTTTTTATATTACCAAAATCGTGAAAAAATGATGTCCCATGCACTCGTACTCATGCATTACGGACCTTCAAGGAATGAATATTATCTCAGTCAACTCTTGTTGGATGCTATCTCAAGACTGGCTATAAATGTATACAGAATTCAATTCGTATAAAACTGGACACAAAATATCAAGCCATTGAAATTTATAGGACCCGGATTCGAAATAAAGGAAATTTGTAAAATAGTTGAAGTAGAACTTCCCCTTCGAATAGAAGTCTACGATCTCCAATAATATTTCTGTCTAATATTAGAAAGGAGAGAATAAATGAGTTAGATATAGACCATAAATTTCTGAACGTTAAAAGAAGCAAAATTTTTCAATGTCATTTCACATAGCCCTAAAATAGGTCTTTGTATTTTTCTCCCAACTGCTCTATTTTAATTTTTTTTTTAATTTACCGATTCAGAATTCTTTTAGTTTTTAAGAATCGATTCTCAAAGCAGACCTGAGAACGTCTGTAGCGTGTAGACGTTAGAAAATGTCCACATTGTCAACTTTTATGACGGGAAGGATGCTAGGGTTATGTTAGTCCGATATTATAACGGATTTACTATGTATTAAAATTTGCTTAAATAAATGTTGGAAGACATAGAAAGCTTTATTGTTCAGAGTATCGCTACAAAATTGAAATGAACATATTTTAATTTCGCAGCGATGCTCTGAACAGTAATGAAAATTTCTATATATTCCAATATTTAATTAGGAATGTTTTAATATATAATAAAAATATCAAATCATATTTTACTAAAAGGGAGTGTGGTTGGTATTAATTGGTGTTAAGTATTATTGCTTAAAACGCTGCAAATTATTTGTAAATGGGTTATTATTTCAAAATAAATAGATGTCGCAAGAAGTTTTATTTTTATTTTAAGGCTTTGCTATAATGATTCCAAAACTGTTAATATTGTTCCTATATCTATATAAATTGTATTAATAGGCTAGCAGTTTTTTGTCGTTCCGATTTCGTTCTTAACCATGTACATGTTATAATACAAACATATTTTGTGTGCCGCCTGTGTGCATAGTAGGAGAAAAATAGATGTTTCATTTGATAGGTATTGCCGAGTAGATGTGCACAATATAAAATAAATTCACATTTTTTTTCCGTTAAGGCAGATAAATCTCTGTTTCTTTGTTTCTGATTTTCTCTCGATTATCTCTTGAGCTGTTGGACGGATTTTGTTATTTTATTATTTAGCGTTTGGGACCTCTAGGGCAATACTGGCCCAAGTTCTAGTTTTTGCAGACGATATTGTCCTCAATGCCAATTCCCATGAAAACCTCTAGCAAGCTGTCATTGAGTAGGAAGCCGAGTTGGGAAGAAAGGGCATGGTACTAGAAAAGTAAGATGATGCAGTCGTGAGGAAGAAGAAGTGATAGTTCGCTGTAAGGAGGTGGTGTTGGAAACAGTAGAGGACCACACTTATCTTGGGATTGTGCTCAGCAGAAATGGAAAAATTGACCAAGAGCTTTCCAACTGGATCAAAAAAGCAAATTATATATATATATATATATATATATATATATATATATATATATATATATATATATATATATATATATATATATATTATCAGCTTTGCAGATCTTTGAGATAAAGGTGTAAAACTACTCATATTCAAAGCTATCTACCTACCTACCCTTCTTTATGGCAGTAAAAGCTGGGTCCCGCTGGACACTAGAGCAGAGCTACAGCCGCTGAAATGAAGTACCTCCAGAGGGTGGTAGAACGAACAAGGAGAGATCAGGTCAGAAATGAGCGAATACGTGGAGACCTTGGAGTACCCGCCTTGAGGGACACTGTCGAAAAGAGGCAGCTAATGTGGTTCAGTCATCTATGCCGAATGAATGAAGCGGGATCCAAGAAAGTTTTTTGAAGCCAGGGTCACTGGACTTCGCGCTCGAGGAAGACCCACACTGTGATTTTCCGATCAAATCTCCAGGATAGGACAGAAAAAGGGAAAGAGTCTGAACTCCATGTGAGCGCTGGCTTGGGATCGTGATGCCTGGCTGACTTGAGAACTGGGCACCTCCACGCTGAGAGGCACAAAGGAGGAAGATGTGTGTGCTATAGCGGCTTTGCAATAGCCTAAAAATCATTTCTTCTATAGAGCGTAGCGCCCGAACAGCTGAGAAGATTTTAATAAAACTTGCCTAAAGTCTTCTCCTCAAAGCCCTTTAACTATCCATGTATGTATTACATCCCTGAGAAAAATATGGAAAAAAGTTACTTCGATTAACCCTTACCGCCGGGACCAACAAGACGGTTAAGCGAATAGAAGGATTACAAAAATACCATTAGAAAGGTACCTTAACCTTTAATAGAATTGAAACGGAACACTCTATAATCAATGTTCCGCACCTATATAAAATAACGCACTATTCTCTAAATTCCGATATTTTGAACCTACGAATGTATATTATTAACTTACTTATGTATGTATTTTTTTTTTAAACTGATTTGACTTTTCCAAATTATTTGTATCTTATAGCATATGGTTCGCTAAATTAAAATATTGTTAGTACTAGTATACGTTATGTTAATATTTTCCTTTGAAATTCCGACACAATGAGTTAAAAACCCCACCTTTTTTATATTCTACTGTGATGACAGTCATGTAATGAAACTGGCGAATATATGAGTGGCGGTTAATATAAGTTTTGTTGTTTTGGAATCTGGTCAAATTTTCGATGTGCAGTTTTCAACGGTTCTACCCGTTTCAGAGACACCTGAATAAAACAAAAAAAATTGGTTCTATAATGTTTTTTAATGTGAGAAACATGAATAACCACGAACACTTTATATATTTTGAGCCAGCTTCGATATATATTCGGTCACTTCCCACAAAAAAAGGTGCCACGTGAAAATCACTTCTAAATAATGACACTTTCTCTGTAGATCACGTAATGATAATAAAATAATATATTATAATTGGGGTAGAGGAAACTCAAAGAGAATAGACCTCGCCTTCTGAGACATCCACACTGCGGAACATTATCTAACAATTGTCTCATTTTCTCGTGTCTCCCATTTTAAACGGAACTTTATCGCTTTTTGATTGCACTTGTTTTACATTGTGTATTTAAATCTATGATTATTATTATTAAAATTGAGAGGATACAATTGGAAGATACCAAACACAAAGCCGTAAATTTGTTCTTTTGCATCAATTTAAATGTGCATAAACAAATATAAAAAATGATTTAAAAATAAATAAATGAAATTTCGCTCAAAACAGAGCCTTCTAAAATCTGCCGCCCGAGGCAAGTGCCCCCTCTCTCCTTCCTAAATCCGGCCCTGGGTGAACTGATTCTATTTTTAACTTTAATTAATTAGATTTTTGAATTTAAATTTATATTCAAACTATAGCAGAGTAAAACGTTTTCTGCTCATTTTAATTGTATAAATAAATTTTTGGTTGCATTTCGACCAATTGTGTAATCCTAGTCTTCATAAATGACCATGATACGGGGTGTAAAACCTCTTACTTTATTTACTTATTTATTTTCAACATTCCTTGCTACACGGAAATACGGGGTTTGGAATGCGTATGCTACACCACCGCAGTGGTATAGGGGTTAATGTCCTTCCCGAAGTCACGGAGCTTGGCACGGAATCTCCCATGCCCAGTGAGAAATCGCGATATCCAGTTATTACAGGACCCATATGGTTTTTAACCATGAATGGACGTCGCGGAAATATTTTCTCAAGGTAGCCCCTGTCTGAAGAGTTACCCACCGTCGATCCCACACTTCAATGGTGTCCTCCCTTATTATTCTTTTCAATTTGCTTGGATCTTCTGCAATCCTCCCTTGGTGATTCCCTGGAAGATCTGATGAACCTTCTTTCTTAAAATCATACCTATAATTGGCTGCCACTTTTTTTCGAAATGGCGGTTGGTAATGTTGAATTCCGAGGATCAACCTGACCTGTGATTTCGCTGCAAAATATGAAAAATCGGTCCTATGGGCTGATGGTGGACGGGCGGAATTTTTTTTTTCCGATTTTTGGAATCTACGTATCTTTATATATTTTTAAATGATTAAATTTATTATTATTTACATTATATTAAATTGCATATCAACTATCTTCTAAGATGGAGCCACGGTTCACACATCACTATGTTCGTTTTGAAGAAGTTTTGTGGGAAGTACTTGATATTTATTGACAGATTGATCTTTTTGAGAGGTGACTTGACAACGCTTAGTCAACAACGGCCGACATTTGGAAGATTTAATTTTAATTTATAATTTATATAACTTTTTGTTGTAGGTTTCTTTTTTACCTTCGCAAGGTTTCTTTAAAACCTTCGCAATGTATCAGCTATTTCTGTCCCACCCTTTAAAGTACGTCTTCAAAAGAGCATCGATTTAATATCCGGCGAAAATTTAGGAAATTTAAGGAAAAGAATTAACTTTAATTAATCTGAAAAATAGTAAACAAAATTATGATCAAATTATATTTTTAAATAACGAAAATCTGATTAAATATAAATAAAAATATTAATAGAATAAACGTAGATAAAATAATTAAATTGGAATGTGTTGATAATTTGCTAAACCGTTATCTAAAGTTTATCTTCTTTGATGATATGAGGAGAGATTTAATTTATTGAAGAGATCGTAGATAAGAATGCAAACTGGATTTAAATATTGTGTGAATGACTGTGGTGTAGTTCAGTGCTGCCATGCTGCTTCGGAAGTATTTACTTTAACTATAAATAGATGCGGCTACGATTCATTGTAAAGGAAACGAATCGATAATTTGCATTTGATAACTATTTTTAATATTGGACCCATTAGTGTTTTCGCCAACCGGATATCTAAGTTGTGCACTGAGAATAAGAAGGTAAATAGGAATTTTGGCACATTTCATCATCATGCCGTATTGATTAGATAATACATTGGAGATCTGTTGACGAAAAGAGTTCCGCATTCTGCTGGTTTTAGAAACGCTAGAAGAATGGCAGCATCTTGTAATTTCAGTTGAAATCCAAGTTTATCACAACTCTCTATGCTTTGTAAAAAATTGTTTATGTGAAAATTAGCTGTAATATTGGGACATATTAAATAGAAGACAGAAAAATAAGTTTAGTTTCTTATGTTGTTTTCGTTGAAGGGATTTTTTATTTAATGATAATGAACTTTTTATGACAAGATAATCGTTTCATTCTAAAATATTCAAAATTAAAATACTCGTTAAATAGTGAAATATTTAATATAAAATATATCCATAAGAATAGCCTTTTGTTTCGCTCTAGGTTTTTGAGAAACGGAGTTAAAAAAATTCATGGAATAAAATTAGGTTACATTAAAATTATATAAATACTTCTTTAATCGATAATCCAATACGTTAGAATCTAATATGATCTCCCTTAAAGGCTCAAGCATACAGAACGCGATCTGTTAAGGCGATCTTCGGTCTCTTCAGATCGCTCTAGCTAGAAATGGATCGCTGCCGGGTTCGATCAAGACTTGCTCGCAGCTATAGATTGCCTTTTGTGTCACATACACAGTGCAGTAAGTAGTAATACATCAGATCGCCAGCTCGCTGCGGGCCTGAGCCTTTAGAAGTTTCAGATAGAACAATTGGAATTAGATTTCCTATTTGCAGTATAAATATGTGTGTATATTCTTTAGAATGCTTAAGACTTAAGCCTGTATATCGCCATTACCGCCGCTAAACCTCCTATGTGACCTAAATCCGTTTTGTTATTTTGGTTTTATTACTAACAAGTTTTTTCTCCCATTCGCTGGTGAAACGCACTCATGTTTGAAAAAATCGTAGCATTATTCAATTGATCAAAAAGAATCCTCCTATTGTTAGTATTTATCGCACATGCATCAGTTACCCCTGGAAATTACCCATGAGACAGTTTTTACTGTTAAGAAAGTCTTTACACAGATGGTTTCACGTACAATGTTGGAATGGGTCAAAGCGGTCGAGCCGTTCTTGGAATATAAGTGTCAAGGGAAATACGTTTGCGCTTGCATAAAATTAGTGAGTGGATGCGTGAAAGTACTGAATGGAAATTGATATGAGACTATCAGGTATCAATCCGCAATCGTTGAAATCGGATTAATATCCGATGTTATATCGGTGTTATATTCGTCCCATGGAATTGACTATGGAAAGACAGGTAAACACTAAACCAATTTTTTCCTTGTCTAAAACATTAAACTCGAGTGGAAATTTTCGGAGAACAAAAAGTGTTTTCACTTCCTGTATGAATACTTTACTATATTCGGCAATGAGGAAGCAAGAATATTAATCTAGCATTAATAAATTAGCCTTGAAAGTGCTTTTGGTTCTTGTACGTGTAAAAAACATCTTAAGCATTCAGATTTTTTTAACTTCCTGAATAATATTGTCGGTCCATAAAGTTCTTAAGGTGAATTAATTTATAGCGTCTATAAAAAATTTATAAGCCAAATAAGGACTATCCATTTTACAGTTATGAGCACGTCGACCGATAGTGATATAATTTTTTGTCTGCCACTAATTACAATGACACTAATTTAAAAAGATCATTACCGAAGCTCATTCAAACAGATAAAACGTGTTCTTTCTCTTTAGCCATAATCTGCCCTCTTGAGAAAATAGCTGATAAATAGTAATAGCTGATAAATGAATACCTGATAAATGATAAATTAGGGTAAGCAGTCTCTTTAGTATACTGAATTATTAAATATACTTCATGTATACCATATACGGGTATACTATAATATTTCGTATATCCCTAACTTTTGTGAAATTTTTGTTCTTTGAAGCTTTGTATTACGGTATCTCGGAGGATTAGAAAGAAATGTCACCATAATAAATTGTGGCTAATTGTTTGCTCTACAAACAAAATGTTGAAGTGTTTTTTCGTGAGACGCACTAGTAAAGAGTTATTGAGCAAAAACCGAAAAAAATTGACAAAAGCGGAAACTGACACGCGCACAGGGGCGACAAATTAAAACCTTGGATTTTTAATGAGGTTCCAGGCACATTCAACCTATCCAAAATCTAAAACCGCATACGTTTTTGCAAGATTAAATGTTCTTGGCCACTGGGCTAATTGCCCAATTGACTAGTCATTATCTTCCACAGGAATGCTGTCAGGCCCTAGAGTTGGGTTAGAAATGGATTATGTGCTTAGGTCTCTATATCATTTAACTTGACATCCTCATATATAATCCTTTCATCCTTGTTCTTTATCATGTCTTAATATTTTCATGAGGAGAGCAGCTTATTTTTTTGTCCACCTCTGATAGATCTTGTGATTCAAGCATACTAGATTCTATTTAACATGGTATCATTGGAACTTTTACAGTTCATAAATTCAAAAGATATTAATTTCTATTTAGAAAGAATAGATGGGCTTTTAATAGGGTGTTGGCGAAAATGCATTCATTTTGATGAAGTCCATTAAATATTTTTAACTTTTTATTTTATTTAAAGGTGATTACAGACTGGCCAATACTTATTAAAAAATAAAAATTTAAAATTAAGTTGCTTAACAATATAAAGTAGAGACATATTCATGTATTTCAAACGACATAGTTATTTTTATCATGTTATCTTTGAATTAGATTGATAAAACTATTAATCAGGTCAAATAATTTTGCGTACTGTCGTGGAATCTTTTCTTTGTACAAATAATTATAAAGCAGTATTTGAATAATGAGAATGTTTTCCGCTTTATTTATTTACTTAAGTTTTGCTTCCTCACTATGGAAGGTGAAAAAGCGTTTTATACATGTTGGAAGTGAAACAAATTTTTATCCTCAAAATCGAAAACTAACACTCGCGTTTTCGTTGTTAACAACTTGGAACAAATTTGATTTAGTCTCTGTCTATAGTTAAATCCATGTGAGGGGAATAACACTAATTATGCGGGTTGGTACCTAGATGGTCCCATATCACTTTTATAAAATTTTACACTGAATTGAAACACACCCTGAATTTTAACTAATGCGTGCGTAAACGTATTTCCTTGACACGCCTATATTTCCAAAACGGATTTTCCGAATTGGCCCAAAGATTTTTGGAGCCCAAGAATGTTAAATTTTTGGTTTAATTTTAACACAAAAATTGTTTAAAATACGTTTTAGACAGAAGAATCTCAAAAAACATCCGTAGGAGTAAAGAATATCTTCGAACCCTCTGCCCGACTAGGGAGTATAGAAGTACCCCCTAGGAACTATGGTTTGTGCACCCTCTAATAAAGAATGCCGCGCACGCATATGGGCCAAAGTTGGAAGAAAGTTGAGGACCAGTGTACCTATGGTCCAGCATCAATCCCATCAATCTCTCTTTATTTTTATCACTGTTAGACACATTGGTTCTTCCTTTTACATTTGTTTTTTTACACATTAGTTGTTCATGTTTGATTTTCCTTATGCACCCAATAGTAATGGTGAGAGAGCTATACTGACCTACTTGGCAAACTTTTTTGAATTATAGAAATCCTTCTTTATCGTTGTCAAGATTATAAGTGGTAAACTGGACATCAGAAGTAGAAATGCTCACACAATAGCTTTCTGAAAGCAAGCCTTTAAAGTCGAAATAAGCCTTAGGAAAAGGAGTTGATTGGTCGCATGACTTATCTGAAGTTCACATCCCTATTTCACTTCGTAAACACCATTGAATCTCTAATGCTTACTCAGATTATGATCAACTAAGATTAGATTTTCATAGTCATCTGCGTATTGAAACCGTAGAATTCAGGTCAGCTTGACATTCATAATTATTAAATGGTTTACTTGTACTTTTATGAACTCTGCCAGTTATGCTAAATTGGTTAAGACTGAGGACCGAGTGAAAGCATTTTGGGGGCGTGTAGCGTGTGAAACAGGTATTAACTGTACGCTCATATACCGGGCTTGAGCGAAAAAGCGGTTTGAAGAGCGTTTAGTAGGCGAACTGGGGTGTGTAGTGATCCTCTGAGGGCAAATATCAATTACTTTCTGGTCGATATTAATCCAGATGCGACAGCGAGAAAATATTCATTTATTCACTTCAATTATTCAGTAGGTATGCATGATCAACTTTGGTTCGGAATAAACAATCCCGTACCACCGAAAGGTTCGGAAGTGTTATGAAAAAATAAAATTTAAAAAAATGAGGTTCGAAATAAATTATATCAATACCGTAAACTTGGAGGCTCAGGGCGTTTTCACAAGGTCCGATAGATCGATTCGGGGTCGGGCCCGATTCCAATATTTATCAGACAGTGTGAAAACGTTCCTTATGCAATGTAATATAGAATAAAAATAAATAAAAACAGACTACAATTAACCAACTTTTACATGATAGTATTTACTTAATTAATTTAATTAATCCTAATGCACGTACGCAAAGTTAACTTTTTTTTTTTTAGTTAAAGATAAGAATTTGCTAATTAATGTCCGTCTCTTCAATTCCATGGGATCAACTTGACAGGTGAACGTTTAAGGTTAATTTTTTATTTCATTTACTGATGCACAATTGATTGGAATCGTGGTTCAGTTTATCTTAATGTGCCATCTTTTGAACAATAGACCCTTTCAACAATAGTTTGAGGTGCAGACAGCGATTACGCTATATGGAAACTAATTGAAATTGACTAAGGAAAATATTTCGCATGACTACCTTGAGCTGTAAGATATGTCGCGTTGTTGTCACACCAGTTTATGACAAATACTTTATAAATTATTTTAAGATAATTGTTATGTGATTTTATAACACGATTATTTTTTTTTTTTTTTCTTGTGGGACTCGTGATGAATGGACATTATTTTATGCTGTAGCACAATTTCAATTTCGGAGGACACAAGACATTCAGTGTGTATTTAATTTTCTTTGTAAACTTTATTTAGCATTTTCGTGGCTCAACTCCTTTTGAAAAAGATAAAGTGTACCGAATGTATTACCAACATGATGGAAGTAAGCGTGTTGTTTTTGTTGCACAGCAAATCATACATATATCATTTAGCGTCAGAATAATATATAATACCATAAACTATTCATATTTTATTTTAATACGCGATTATTCATACCCATACCTTTATCTAGAAGTCCCTGAATACAAAAATTAAAAAATATATCAATAGATAGAAAACTAAACAAAAAGAATCAAGCAAACATTAAATAAGCTGATGAAAACAATCAATCATTATAAAAATATTATCCTAAGTATACATTATATAAAATATTTACAATACTAGTATGTAAAAAAATCAACACTAAAGTAAATTTTATAAAAATGTTTTTATTTTAATTTTAAGAAAACCAAATTTCTCCCAACGCCCAGTCCCTCCCAAGGTTTTTTATCCCTTGTTCGAAAAAAACCTCTTGTCCTTGAATTAATTAATTCGAGAAACGAAAATGTTGACATGTTAGTCATTTAAAATTAAAAGTCAAAAAATTATGTGATCTGAAAATAGAAATTCTATCCCGATCTGTTTCCAACTGACCATCATTTTTTCAGAGTATTAGAAAGAAAGAAATATTCTTAAAATGAAAACGAGGTAAAAATTTTATTTCTAGTAAGTTTCTTCGAACAAATTATAAAAATCTTGGGCATTGGTAGCGTGGCCAGCCAGATATTTTCTGCTTTAATGCGGGACACTCAGCTTGTTGGTAGTGGGAAGGAGGGGGTAAGAGAAAGGGTGTGAGATAGGGAGAAGATAACCGCATATTGTCAGTTTTGGATGAATCATGCAAAATTAAAAATTCGATTGCTATTAACACACAATATTTTTCATATTTATAATAATAATAATCAATTTTATTTTTCAATAACCAAATATACAATAAGCATCAAAATAAAAATAAAAAAGTACAGCGAATATTCCTTTGCCATAGGTCGATTTAAAATTAGTAATAATAAGGTACTTAAAGAATTAATGCATAAGGGATAATTTATAGAATAGAAAAATGAACTTTATTCTGGAACTAGATTCTTTAAAAATAAAAAAAAATGTACAAGTAAAAAATAAAACAGAAAACATGTCTGGACGATGACTAGATTAACAAAAGTCAATTAATATTTACAATGATGTCAATTACAATGTATAAGCAGCTGTAACAAAAAGAAAATTCTTCTGACAATAAATATAAAATTTATATTGAAAACAAAAATTTATAAAAAAGAGCAAGGTAATTATTGCAATAGTAATTTATTTATTAGGTATTTTTATAATTAATTGTATTCTGTTTTCAACCCTGGATCGTTCCTGTGGGATCAGGAGACCCTCCTGGGGCTCACTCAAAATAACAAAAAATAAAAAACATAGAAAATAAAAATAATGAAGTAGTCAAGTGTTAAAACATCATTAAAACCAATTGTTCACTTCTAATCATCACTGCGTTATAAAATTAATTTATGATCCAAGCGTAGTGCATCATTTACAACAGAGCAGCTCTCAAGATTTTTTTTTTTTTACGTCTGTGTTTAGCATCAGGTGTCTTATTTACCAGTTATGTAATACCACTTAAAGATCTTGGTATTTGTGCTCTTCACTTAGCATTGAGATGTTTCCTTGGTGGTTAATTGAAAGGATTATAATCTTTTATTCCGAGTGATATAAATAAAGATTCAGTTTAGGTTGCAAAACATTGAATGTTTTCATATTTTCGATGTTCCACTTTAATGTATGGAATAAAATAAGTAATCCTTAGACAAAACTTCCCTATACATTGCTGAAATGCCCTTAATTGTTACCTACATAAGCCATAACAAAATTTAATTTGACCTTAATATACATTGATAGCCTGCTGGCTTCTTTGTTTTCCTAAAGTTAATTGGATTGGATTGTCAGTTATTTAAAGTGATCATTATGGATCGTTAGAACTTATATACCAAACAATCGATTATCATTCCGCCGATGAATCAGAGCCAATTCTTTATAATGCGCGGACACCGAACTGGCTGACGCTGCTGTCTATGTGAAGTGTTGGGTTTCTCCTTTTGAATAAAAAAAATCGGATAAATTCAATAAAAAAAGAAGAATTTTTTTTTTCAATTTTTTAAAACTATAATCTATAATTTTTTTAAATTTATATTGAAAACAAAAATTTATAGAAAAGAGCAAGGTAATTATTGCAATAGTAATTTATTTATTAGGTATTTTTATAATTAATTGTATTCTGTTTTTCATCCCTGGATCGTCCCTGTGGGATCAGGAGACCCTCCTGGGGCTCACTCAGCCTCTATAAAGTGGGTACTTAATTGGGAGAAAAACCTGGCGGTTGAGCTTGGTCTCGGCCAAATCCACTTCCTTGCACAACCGTTGGCTCAGAAACAGTACGGTCATTACCAAGTACTGAACCCATATTTCTTTATTAGATATTGTAATTAATTCCAAAATAAATAAATACAGTCAGCAATAATAATCAGTTTTTATAATTAATAATTCGAAAATAGCTAAATGCAAATCTAGAATATTTTGCTATTCGTTGGCGCCTTTGTGTTTGATTTATGTTATCAGAGAATAAATTCTCTTTTTTCTCTTTTGAAAAATCTACTCTAATCGGATACGCTCTGAAACAGCCTCTTAACAATTATATTCTTCGTATACAAAGTTCGTTTTATTTGCTTTGGAATTTGTTTCTTACCCTTCCTGATTGAAAGAAAAAAGTTTAAGACTTTGCTAGGTCGGGGAAGTTTCTATTTTCAGTTTTAGACATTCAGGGATGATGGATTTGCTTTACAAAGATTTTAGGTTAATTTTTAAAGGACAAACAATTCTGAAAAATAAGCTTATAATGTACATACTTATTTTCTCTCTAAAATAAAACTCAATAGCACTGACCGACACAGCAGACTATTCTGACGCTACCTCTCTTCTGCATTACTAGGCACTGTTTCCAGGTGCGGATTAAGCGGTAGATGGACTAATCTTAACTTAAAGACTTTGGAAAGGACCAGAAAGGTTCAAAAATCTTTCATAAAATAATCTAACAAAACAAAAAAATGTCTTTGTTATTTAAACAAAGTTTCCTTTATCGAGCGCCCTCTGGCATTGTGCGCCCCTAGTCCGGGGCCTAGTCGTAATGCCCTGAATGTGTCCTCAGTAGAAGTCAAATATTTATTTACATTCAGTAATTTTTCAACTAATATTTTCGCCTTGTCGCCCTTACATCATCAGTGTATTGCGTGAAGTAAAATCAAGAATCAATACCGTAAATATGGGTCTTTGGATCATAAACTTCGAGTTTAAAGCTCGATCGATATCTTTGGCGATAAAAAAATAATGTAATTCCTCTTCCACTTCTATATATGATCACAGGTTTGTTTAATTTAATCTTTAAGCCCATGCTACCCCAGGTAAGCTTTCTAAACATTTCACATATCATTCTTAGATGATTCTTGGGAAAAATAATAGTAATTGAGGTTGAATACATTTAAGTGCCGAATCAAATTAGTGCTTAAATCCCATTTAAATGGAAGGAATGAAATTATTGCTTAAATCCCATTTAAATGGAAGGAATGCAATTAGTGTTTAAATTCAATTTAAATGGAAGGAATGAAATTAGTGCTTAAATCCCATTTAAATGGAAGGAATGAAATTAGTGCTTAAATGCAATTTAAATGGAAGGAATGAAATTAGTGCTTAAATGCAATTTAAATGGAAGGAATGAAATTAGTGCTTAAATCCCATTTAAATGGAAGGAATGAAATTAGTGCTTAAATCCCATTTAAATGGAAGGATTGAAATTAAGGCATTGAACATGAGAGAAAAGAATCTACGAGATTATGTAACATATCATCCTTACACATTACATCCTTTCAACTATTAAACCATTAGATGCAAATTACACTGCTCTAAATTTATCATAATAAGTGCTGTGACTCCAAATAGCGAAGCAGACTATGCTGCTTTAACAGCAGAAATGTGTAAATATAACCAGAACATGGAAAAATAAGCCACTGCTTCGGCGTTTTTATCATTCATTCGGATACAGGTGTAGAAACACAGGCATCGTTTCAATACATGCCATATGACCGGGAACCCTTTTCTTATACGTCGAAAAAGAAAGAGGAGCTATAAATATTCATGAACAATGAAATATAAATTAGGCCATCTCATGGTAATTCAAATATGATTGTAATATGATTTATTAAGGAATAAATCATATGCATGAAGGAGCAACAATATTAGTGCGGGTTAATTGATATTAATTCACTAATTATATTTATTAACAATGAACTCGGGGTTCGGATCTCATATATCACAAAGGTGTCTTAGCTGAACAGATGTCGCCGCCTCGATTACTCGATCTCTTCGTTTCACCGCCTTCCTCCAGTATAAAAAGATAGCTGTCTGTCCGTAGCGAATACTGTAGTTCTCATACTATAGCGGAAGCTGTGCTGTCTACCAACGTCCGTCTCTCAGAGCCGATGACTAACTAGTGGGACTGGAGAGGTGTGTCTGAAACTGATAAGCACGTGGATGTAGGGCTTATATGTAAAAAATAAATGAGACCAGGGACCCCTAAAATATATGTAACAAAAGAAAGAAAGCAAATTTTGAGCCAAGTATGGAATCGGAGGCTGTATAAATCCGACACCATGTATATTTCCTGCTCTTGTATATTTCCTAAGGATTCCTGTTGGCTATCCAAGAACAGGTTATAGCCACAATAGCATACAGAAAATATATCTCTGAAGAGGTGACTTATGCAAAATGGCAGTGGAGTACATACAGCCTGTAACTTGGGCTGTTCAATACTTACGACTAAGGAGAGTACTGTAATGAAATCTTTGGAAGCTTGAAGCAGTATTTAAACAGACACCTAGTTTTGCCGATAATTGGGACAGGATCAAACCTATTATAACTTATCCTGTTATCCCATAAGAGGAAACACCTTTGTCAAGAGATGCCGAATATACATATAAACGGCTGATACGAAGAATATTCTTGTTGTGAGGCTGTTTCAGAGTGTATCCGAATAGAGTCGATTTTTCAAAAGAGAACAAAGAGAATTTGTTCTCTGATAACATAAAACAAACACATATGCGCCAACGAATAGCGAAATATTCTGGATTTGTATTTAGCTCTTAAATATTAATAAATCGAATTATTAAATATTAAAACTAATTATTATTGCTGGCTGATAATTATAACAATTGTATTTATTTATTTTGGCTTTAATTACAATAATATATTATAAATAAATATGTATTGTAACGTTTACCTTATTTCTATCAATTTATTAATGAACTGAAAAGATCACTAACTGTTTAATAATTATAGATCCATAATTAGTAAATATTATAACACATTATAAATGATTATTATTGATGCCTGATAATTTATAATTATTATTATTTACTCTGGAATTAATTATAATAAAAACCTATACCACTACAACCCATATCTTGGGTTCAGTACTTGGTAAGGACCGTACTGTTTCTGAGCCAACGGTTCTGCAAGGAGGTGATTTGGCCGAGATCACGCTCAACCGGCATGTTTTTTCCCCAATGAAGTACCCACTTTATAGAGGCTGGATGAGCCCCAGGAGGGTCTCCTGATCTCTCAGGACGTATCCACGGCTGAAAACAGGATAAAATTAATTATTATAATTCTTAATAAATAAATGTGTATTGCAATAATTACCTTGCTGTTATCTACAAATTTAAGTTTTTAATATAAATTATAGTTTTAAAAAATTGAAAAAAAAATTCTTCTATTTACATTGAATTTATCCGATTTTTACTTTCCCTTACCTATATACGAAGTATATAGTAAGGGAAAGTATTGCGATCGTGAAAATTTTCGAATTCGAGTTTTCAACGGAAATACATGTTTTAAGGTCCCCTGAGTCCAAATGACCAAGTCTCGCAAAATGGTCGTGTGTCTGTGTGTATGTGATCAGTCTAGCTCAAAAACGGAAAGCTGTACGATACTGAAATTACATATTTAAGGTTAGCACATGCATGTGATGTTTCGTCAACATTTTCGTCAAATCGACTAACCGGAAGAGCCACTTTATATAATCGATTTTACACATTTTTACAATTTTCTCGAAAACAACTCTAACGATTTTGATTAAACTTGCCTAAATTAAAAAAAAGTCTTCATAAAGACCTTTAACTTTTCATATATATGGTACATCACCGAAGAATTGCAGGGAAAAAAGTTATGATGAAAAGAATATTTTATTTACGCATAACTTCAAAAGCGTGCAATTTATGGTAAATCATCTATAGACTTGTATGAAAGATGATTAAATTATCTAAAAATAAATAAAAGAATCATCAAAATCGGACCAGTATTAGCAAAGATACAACGCATCGGACTAACCGGAATTAGCTATTATATCATGGATATTACAATTGTTTAAAATTTTCTCGAAAACGGCTCTGACGATTTTGATTAAACTTGCCTAAATTATTCTTCATAAAGACCTTTAACTTTTCATTTATGTAGTAAATCACCGAGAAAATGCAGGAAAAAAGTTATGAAGAAAAGAATATTTTATTTTCGCATGGCTTAAAAAATATGCAGTTTGTAGTAAATTATGTACAGAATTATATGAAAGGTTATTAAAGTATCTAAAAAAAAAAATCATCAAAATCGGACTAGTATTAGCAAAGATACAGTGTATTTTATGAGGAGCATAAAATAGATGGATAACCAAGCGCATCCGAAAGTAGATAGAAGAGACCGAACCTCCTCCCACCGATTCCACCGATCAGTTGTAAACAATACGCTCTGTAATAAAGTAATTTAAGAATACAAAAGCGAAAATTAACTTAATAATTTCTACTTTCAATTTAATGGAAAGAAAATGTTTCCATAGAAACTAAACCAGCAACTTTTAAAATATATTTGCAACTTGACAAAGTTAAAATATATAGGCAGTGTACAGAATTGTTGTACTAAAATTGTTTTAAAAACTATTTTATTATACTTAAGTGGGAGAAGAATTGAATGCTGCTGAGTTTATTTCAAGTATTGTTTATGTGAACTCTTTAGAATTATATTAAAAAGACGATTATTATAGGGCGGTAAGGGAAAGTTGTGTGATGCGCGCACCGCACCAGATTTTTTTTATTCAAAAGGAGAAACCCATCACTTTACATAGACAGCAGCGTCTGTAAAGAATCGGCTCTGATTAATCGGCGGGATGATAATCGATTGTTTGGTATAAAAGTTCTAACGATCCATAATGATCACTTCAAATAACTGACAATACAATCCAATTAACTGTAGGAAAACAAAGAAGCCAACAGGCTATCAATGTATATTGAGATCAAATTAAATTTTGTTATGACTTATACAGGTAACAATTAAGGGCATTTCAGCAATGCATAGGGAAGTTTTGTCTAAGGATTAATAATAATAATAAAAGGCTTAGCGAACCCGGAGGTTCGATGCCGATACCACTAATCGCTGTCTACAAATCTCGGTCCACCGACTACCTTCCAAACCCAAATTCATTAGATCACTCTTAATACTATCCTCCCACCTACGTTTCGGTCTACCCCTCGGACGTTTACCTGTCAGCTCAGCGTTTATTAACTTTTTAGGAATTCGTTCGTTACTGAGCCCAACAACTTTGCAAGCCCATTTCAACCGTCGCGATGATATCACTTCGATTATATTAACAGGGTGCATGCTCCGCAATTCCGCGTTGTGTAATCTCCTAAACTCTCCAGTTGACTCATCCTTTTTTGGACCAAATATTTTACGCAGTACCTTATTCTCGAATACCTTAAGGCGTTGTTCGTCCTTCAAGGTTAGCGGCCACGTTTCACACCCATACAGAACTGTAGGCAAGATAATAGTTTTGTATATTCTAAGTTTTAAGTTTCTGGACAAAATGCGCGACCTAAGTAACGTTGACACCGAAAAATAACAAGCATTTCCCGCCTTTAACCGCGCCTTTATTTCCTCTTGAATTTCGTTTTTTCTAGTAATCACAGACCCCAAATACTTAAATTTCTCAACGTGTTCAAACCTATTTTCTCCTATATCTATATCCTCAAAATCGCCTCTGTTTCTATTGCTAACCATATATTTCGTCTTATCCGTATTTATTTTGAGGCCAACCTCTTTCCCAGCTGTCATCAACGTTGCTGTATTCAGTTTTATAGTTTCCGCGTCCTCACTTAATAATACCAAATCATCCGCAAACCCCAGCACGGATATTCTACCACCCAGATCTAAACCCCTTTCGGTAAGCATTACCTTTCTAATGACATACTCTAATGCTAAATTAAATAGGACAGGTGAAAGGGAATCGCCTTGTTTTAACCCCGAACGAACTTCAAATTTCTCCGAAAAATAATTACCTATTCTAACGTTATTGAATGTTTCGGTCATGCACATCCCTACTAGATTTACTAACTTCTTCGGTATTCCCTGCTCAATCAAAATGTTATACAGTCTCCGGCGATCAATGGAATCATAAGCCTTTGTCTAAGGATTACTTATTTTATTTCCTACATTAAAGTGGAACATCGAAAACATTGAATGTTTTGCAATATAAATGAATCTTTATTTATATCACTCGGAATAAAAGATTATAATCCTTTCAATAAACCAACAACAAAACACGTCAATGCTAAGTGAAGTGCACAAATACCAAGATCTTTAAGTGGCATTACATAGCTGGTAAATAAGACACCTGATGCTAACCACAGACGTGAAAAAAAAAATCTTGAGAGCTGTTCTGTTCTGTTAAATGATGCATTTCGTTTGGGTCATAAATTAATTTTATAACGCAATAATGATTAGAAGTTGGTAATTGTTTTTAATGATGTTTTAACTCCGGACTATTCAATTACTTTTAATATTTTTATTTTTTATGTTTTTTATTTTTTGTTATTTTTGTGTCAGTACAATTATATTTATTACCAGAAGAATCTTCGTTTTGTTACCACTGCTTATACATTCTAATTGACATCATTGTATATATTAATTATCGTTTATTTATGCAGTCATTGGCCATACATGTTTTCTGTTTTATTTCTTAATTGTAAATATTTTTTATTCTTAAAGGATCTAGTACCAGAATAAAGTTCATTTTTCTGTTCTATAAATTATTCCTTATGCATTAATTCTTTATAGTGCCTTATTAATACTATTTTTTAAATAGTCCTACGGCAAAAGAATATTCCATCATCGCTGTACTTTTTTTGTTTTTATTTTGATGCTTATTGAATTTTTTTTTTTTGGATTTTTTGTTACCGTTGCTTATACATTTATTTGGGAGGATTCAATAATAAGAAGGATGGTAATCACCTAAATGTTTATAATCGCCAAATTGGGAGTAAGTTTCAAGGATAAGCATGAAAATCGGATCAAACATTATTGTTAATAATTACCAAAAATTTAACTTAAAATACCAACTTTATTTTGTTTCATGCATTTCGGAGGAGGGGGTGATACATTCTCTAATTCCCTTCCTGCGTACACCACTGACTCAGCTCTATGTTCTCATTTTTATTACACGAGAAAATCTATCCGTACGCACCAATTTAAACGAATAGCACGAATCCTTAGCCATGCTATTGGGTCTCTTTTTTAATAACTATTACTTTTCATATTTCTATTTATTAATTATCTAATTTTTACATATGATACATATATTACAAGCTAAACACTATATATTAAAATGCATTTACTTTTTGTGATTTAAAATATTTTAATCAACGTGCTCACACTTTTGGAAATCCATCATTGTATATGAGAGATAAGAAAATAATAAAAATAACAATAACAATCTTTAAAAATTGTTTTGTTTTTTAAGGATAATTGAGCTATAAATATACAGTACAATGTACAAATTTCTATTTAATTAATATTAATTAGTTATGACAATTAATTAATAAAATGTGATAAAATTTTAAGTATGCATTTTCATACAATTTATTGTATTGTACATATACAAAATTGTAAATCGACAGCAATACGTCTATTTGTTTCATTATGGAATACAAAAAAATACACTGAGTTATTAAAAAATATGAGGAATAATAACCCTTATGATCTTAGAGGTATTGATGAAAACTACAGCATGGCTGTGATTAATATTAAACACATACCTTGGGTTTTTCGAATTTTAAATAATCAGGAAAAGCATAAAAAAATAGACAGAATTACTCCTTTTTTTTTTAATTTGGGATAAAATGGAGACCTATCTAAATCCTCAGGCTTGAAATGTTTTATGTAATATCCATTAGAATATTATTACAAAACACAAGAAAGATGAGAAACTTGTCTCGGATTGTAAGGCAGTGTGAGGTAGTTGGAGTGGGGATGAAGCAAAAGCAATGGGGTCACCCTCCAAGCTTTAAGGGCGCTTCTATTCTGGTCTATGTTCTGTGCTCTTGACCATAGTCCGGATAGACCAATTTATTCGGCCGAGAAGAAAGGAAATGTAAGAATAATAATAATTCAACAGTGGAAGGCACAAATGGTTTAAAATTGTTTTTACATATACTAAGAGAGGCTCGACAGGCATTTATCTTGGACACTGCTAGAATAGTGCGATCATTTTTGAATTTCTGAAAATATTAAGTTCTGGATATGGTTGGACTTGTCCCTCCTACAAATATCATCCGTAGCCACTCCATCTCCAAATACTACGTCATCTATACTTACAGATCACACTATTCCCCACAATAGACCTGACATTCTAATAACAGACAATTGGCATGAATGTTCAAGATTATTTTATTTTATATTTTCTTACATACTTTTTCTTTACCTACGATGTAATACTCATTTCGCTATTATTTAATTTTCTATCTATTTATTTCCATTATTGATGTAAATATTTTTTTAATTATTGTTATTTATTTTTATGTCATTTTATTTAATTGGTTTTTATTATTAATTTTATTTTATTTTTTTAATTATTATTTTTATTTTATTTTTTTAATTATTATTTTTATTTATTTTTTTCTTTCATTTGTATATAGTACGAATAGATTCTTACAGCAGTAATACTATTGGCCTTGAGTGTGGCAGATTGTATCATTTCTCAATAAAAACTTTTATATAAATAAAAAAAAAAATAATAAAAAAAAAATTATAGACAAAGGGGAAAAAACAGCGTTTATAATAGATATTGGAATTCCTACTGATGATAGCTTACAAAAGGGAGTCGAGTAAAAAAAAAAAAGGAAATATGTAGAATTACCTGAAGAGTTGACGTAATTGTATGGTCTGAATGAAAGCAGGATTCAACCGATTGTAATCTCATGTAATGGGCCTATACCGGAGAAATCTCAATCTTCTTGCGGGGTACTGGGACCTTGTGATAATGACATTAGAAAAATGCAACATGCAGTATTATTGGGAACAGCGAGTATTGTAACGCAGCTCATATACTTGAAGTACTTTTCAAAATACAATATTGTAAATTTTCATTGACTAAATATGGCCCCCAATTATTATTAATACCATTTAATATATGAAACAAATAAATAATAATAATGGGAATAATAAATTTAAAGCATTTTTCATTTCGTTGTGGAATATTTCATTTCTTTCCTGCCTTTAATCCTTGCAATTCAGTTTGAATAATGCTTCGCAATATATTAATCTTGTTTTTGGCTTCTTTTCATCTAGAAACTCTTTCTTTTTTTTTTTTACTACGGGTTTATAACGCTTCTATTTTTTTAATTTATAATACACACTTAACAATAAAATCATTCTAATGACAGAATTGTAAAATTAAACCAATTGCTTCATTAGTCGTAAAAGTAGAAATTTCATAAGGAATTATGTAGTGTGAGAAAGATAGTGAATAAAAATGGTATTTATTGCTATAGCGCTTCCAGAACACTTTTCAGAAACTCGTGTTAAAAATTAAAATCATACAATCAGGTGATACATAAATATGAAGTTGGTCTTGGTAAAACTCTACTACCCAAACCACTTCAAATGACTCGTTGTAAGAATGAAACGTAATTGCAGCTTATTGAAATGGGATTGAATGACAAAAACAATATTTATATTTATATATTTACATAGTTCGTTTAATTACATTTTATATATATCATCATCTTCATATATAACTTTTGATATTCTTTGTGTGTTAGAATTTGTCTTATATATAATTTGGAACGGATACCATACGATAAGCCAGCCAACAGTATGGTAAAATTATGTTCTATAAAGTATCTTCACTTATAAGAAATTCAATCACTGAAGAGATTCCGTACATTTTTAAAAAATATCCGATTTTATGCAATATTTTTAATCACAGTTGTTAATTTTTTCATCGCAGTTATATTTTTCAAAATTCTAAATAGAAGAATGTGAATACATATTTTTGGAATTTATTTATATTTATATGTACATGGTTTCAAACGATTTCAAAATCAAATTCTGATCGTCGGTTCCAAAGATGTATCATAAATAATAATATTACCTAACGGATTAATGCACGTTGTCTAACTAAAAACATAAGGCAAAATGTTAACTGCCAACAATAATACTAAGAACTTGTTGAGAAAAGAAGTTGGACCGGCACCCGAAGAGGCATCGTCGTCCATCCACGGCGACCAATAGTCGTCCCAGTTCTTCGGGTCTGCTCTGGGGTCATAGCTGTCGTTAGCGGTTGGTATCATCACCTTCTTGTAGTCTTCCAGTCGACTTATGAGGAGCTGCACGATATCTGGATGTCTGCTAGCCAGGTCTACACACTCGGAAGGATCTTCCAGGAGGTCGTAGAGGCAGTACCTGGAGTGGCAGTCTATTTTGAGTGCTTCCTCGGTGGTACTACACCTGGGCTTGAGGGCGGTTCTCTTCCTTACCTCAGTATAGTTCACCTTAGGTTGGGGTAACAACCTTCCTACTCGGCTGAGGTTCACTTCGATTTCGTCGTAGGTGAAATCAGTTCCGTTGTCTCCATAGTACTTTGTTGCGAATGCATTTACCTGATATGGAGGGGGGTCTAGAAAAAAAAAATATATATATATGATCAATCATTAAGAATACAATAAAAACATATTTTTTTTAGTAAATATAATATTGTATATCAAATTATAACCGTTAAAAAACAAAATAAACCCGATGAGGTGTCTGAAATTTTGTGCTTGATATTAAAATACAATTTCTTGAACAACGTTTATTCATGAGTTCAACATCAGGTGCATATGGAGGTTGGGTTCTACTGGTCTACTTTTTCTTGTCCGAAATAATCACTTTAAATTCATGATAAGAACCAACTAAGTGAATTTTGAAAAAAAAAAATCTTTTGCCATATTTTTATTGATGGCTTACACTAATGATTAACTTTTTCTTTTACCTTTAATTAATTTCCATTTGTTGAGAATGTAACTTTCCGACTGAAAGATATCGTTGATATCCAGTAAGAGTTCAGTCCTCGGTGGAGTTGCTGAAGAACTCAGGGATTCCCACTGGTCAACTCCGTCTATAATCACCGATCCGGATATATCTGATAGCTTTCCTCCTGTAGGCATAATTAGCTTCTGTTGAAATATTTACTAGGGAATTTATTTTTTCAAACCTCTGCTTACTGTTTATCGTAATATACATTATAGTTGGTAACATAATACAATATATTTTTTACATTCATTACTTATTCTTCAAGAAACACCTAACAATCCAGAGAAATTTGTATAATACAATCATATTTACTAAAATAAATAAATTATTATTATTATTAATCTAGCATTATCTTCAAAAAATGGTATTTAATATATAATTAAAACATAGTGGGTTATAAATCCAAAGGAATTAGAACTCACTCGTTATTTATTAACTTTATTCATTATTTCTGGGTATTCGCTAGTGGTTTGTTTGGAGCTAACTTTGAATAAAACTGTTCTGCTGGTCTGCAGGAGATCTCTTGTTATGGATCATATCGTTACTTATACAGTGATAAAATTACGAAAGAATTATGATATTTTCTAAACATAATAGTCGCTTAACCTAGAAAAAGACTTATAGGTCAATTACAGACAACCTAGAAACTATCAGACATGGGCATTTGAGAATGGTATGCTTTGCCGAAACGTTTTGAATTTTTAGTGATGAAAAATATACATTTTTTCTAGGAAACCATCGACAAAAAAAAAAAAAAAATCAAAATACGATCACACTCTTTATTAACAACAATAAGTATATCCAAATTAATTAAACTATGAATCTTGTGAATTTTCAAATGTCTCCATTTCGTAAAAATTAATTTTAATTTTTAATTGATTGCTGTTAATAATAATGTATTATTCAGTGTTGGGCGTAACGCAATTCAATTAAAATTGCAATTGCTGGTATTTGAAATTGCAGAATTGTAATTGGTCATCGCAATGACTTTGGCTCAACTAGTAATTGTGATTGCAGACCACAATTCCAATTACAGTTTCATCAAGTGATTGAAATGACCAATTACAATACTGATATACTACCAATTCTTTCAAATTACAGTAATTGGTAAATTACGTTTTTCCCAACACTGGTATTATTCTATGTTTTTACTTGTCATAAGTTTTATTTTTGAGACTATATTTACTGATTTAACTTTTAGCGGTCTGAATGTGACATCGATTTTCAACGTTATAGCTTTCTTACATTCGATGATTATTTGAGCAGGGAAATTTATAGCAAATAAAAAATTACTTATTATTTTTATGAAAGGTTATATAATTCATGGCTATAGTACGAAACGTGAAAAACTAATGCGGTACATGGGATTGTGAGAGGATATGTGAGTCAATTACTGTATTAGTCCCATTAACCTACGAAAGTTATTTCAATTATTTTAATTTATTATGTAAAATTTAAACCATGCAAAAGATCTATTATTTTCAAATGTTCTCATACAACTTAACATACTTTAAACCACAACAAAGCACATAATTTGTAACAGCGCAAGAGCACAACATTCAGTTTTTAACAACCAGGGCCAGAACTAGGGATGGAAAGGGGCCAAAGGAGAACTTTCCTCGGGTGGAAGAATTTAGAGGGCGGCAAATTTCTAGCGAAATTTTATTTTTAGGTGAAGTAAAAAATATTTGCTTCTGATTTTTTTATTCTATTGTTCTTAATTCAGTCAGTGTTAATGTTAGGAGATGATTTTATTTATTTCGAAATTATTATTTTTTATAACCATACTGTTATAAAACTGATGACTTTTATTGGACAATTAAATCCTATTTCCGGCCCTAGCAACAACTAAAAATAATCACTGACTACAATGGCAATTGCTTACCAAATAATTTATGAACTTCAATATAATATTAATTAAAATTTAAAATAGCAATAGTTAGCTCACAAGAGGCACATTAATGTAAAGTGGTGTAAGTGACAAATTTCTAAAAATTGAGTTATTGCGCTCAGGTTAAGAAGGTAATAAATTTACTAGTTTAATTCGCTTCTTGGTGACAAGTGTGGCTGTGGGATGTTTTCGAAACTACTTAATAAAAAATAGTTGTACTGTAAAGTAAAAAATTAAATATTAATAATAATTTTTAAAAAATGTATACACTATAGAAAATTTTGATTTCTTCCTAACCTTTGAAGCTGTTTCTCTTCAATAAATAATTTGTCATTTACACTCTTTGCATATAGTTTGTTTATAGGCATTTAATTAGTCTAATTTATACCCATCACATAAAGCGTATTATAACAAAACACATAGCTGTTATTTATATTAATAAAATAGGAGCGTGTGATTAATTTGTTAGCACATAAATAACTATAGTCACAACCATACACATTGGCATACATCAACACTGGCAAACTTCAGAATTATAATTAGGTTGCTGAAATTAAGAACACTTCGTAATTCTTGAATTCAAACCGCTATTTCTCACAGCCGAATGTTAGTCATTCACTTAAACCAAGGTTAATACCACAGTGAATGGATTAATATTTGTATGAATATCGACCAGCTGCGGTGAAGAGGGTCGGGAGCCAATCCGTGATGTGGAAGAGCTGCTGGCTCACCCTAGCCTTCAACATCGGGGACCAGATGAAGGATGGGGTGCGAACTCCTCCCTCACGGTTAGATAACTTCTCCTGCAAGAAAGAGGAAAGATTAAGCAATAATGAAAGGATATTTAAGTCGTTCTTTTCGG
This sequence comes from Rhaphigaster nebulosa, assembly GCA_948150685.1. Lineage (NCBI taxonomy): Eukaryota > Metazoa > Arthropoda > Insecta > Hemiptera > Pentatomidae > Rhaphigaster > Rhaphigaster nebulosa. The sequence continues at coordinate 30,984,030 of OX411310.1, forward strand.
ATACCATGTTTAAAGTTAAACAGGGACGTTGCTCCAAGAACTTATTGGTGATGAGAAAATTTACGTTTTCCCAACAATTTTAACCGGATTTTCCAACTAAATTAAAAATTTTAATTTTTCCCAACTATATTAAACATTTAAATTTTATCCAGCTATATTATTATATATTGCAATTTTTCCCAATTTCTCTTTCCAGTTGCGAATGTTGACAACAATAATTTTCTTTTCTAATCAGACAATACATTGTATCGAAAAAATCCCAATTTCTTAACACAAACTGTATTTATATTAATTTTAAATTTTAGTAACTCCATGCGTTACAATTTTCGCAGATTGAAGTAGATTCTCAAAGCCTCGGTCCGGGTAAAATAGATAAAAGTGCTCCATAGAGATAAATTCGTGTCATCTTATATACATAAATGTATACCCTCATATATATGTACACCCTATACATACATTGTGTACATACGTACGCCCTCATAAGAAATTGCTATTACCAAAGTTTTAGATCTCAAGTGCCCTCCTGCGACTCATTAGCGATACCTTAGCCCAAGTATTTTGTAACGCTTTTCACCATTTTTTCTTAGTTCTTTTTTATAATCCCTATAAGTCAGAAACATTTTTCAATTTAACCATACACCATGGACCTCATGAACTATCAACAGGAATTTTCAGGTCACGTTCCAACATTTTGGACATTGCATTCCATTGCTGCTCTCTCGGAAAAACTAAAAAAAAATTATGAAAATTTGGAGAAAAACGACTGCTACTGTACAAGTTATTGAGGTGGACAAACCACAGTCATAGTGTATCTTTACCTAAGCCATAATCATTACCTAATACGATTCCACCGATCCGCATGAAACTTTGGAGTGATTTAGGGTCATGTATACTACAGTTTTATAGTTTGACAAATCCCATCTCCGTGAACAAATTATAACGGCAGGAAAAAAATCGCCTCCAAAAATGTCTATGTTTTGATTTTAATGAAAATTCTTATTTAAGAGTTTCAGAGGACGCTAAAATCGAATCTGACTGGTTTTCTTGAATATTTTTTGTTTCGCTACTTTACTGGAAGCGTCTTTTAGTTGTACCTTTAAGATCATTTAATACAATCGGCAATACTTGTTTCTTATTTCACACGATAAAACAAATCGATTGATATATAATAACCTTGAATTCCATGCAGAGCAAAGGCAGGAAACATTAATATTAAAAATTGTTGAAACTATTATTTTTTTTTTATTTCTTGGCTCTTAGGGCGCATTGGCACGAGCCTTTGTACAGTGTATAATATTTTTCAACATAGTATCACAAAAAAAAGTTTCATTGAAATCGGTGATCCCATGTCCGTAGCCTCCTCTTATGAGTAAATTGTGTTAAACCTCGAGAAATGCGCAATTTCTTAAAAAAAATTCAATCTGTAGCATCACGTCGAAAAATCTCAAAATAATTGAGGGTGTCAATATGGCTAAAGATACTCTAGGACTTTGTTTTGTTCGGTTCAAGAACCTATAGAGTTATAATCATTTATCTTCAAATTGTCATACTATTTTTTTTAGTTTTTCCAGGAAAGCAGCAATAGAATGCCTAAATGTTGGAACGTGACCCAGAAATTCCTGTTGATAGTTCATGAGGTCCATTGTGTATGGTAAAATAGAAAAAGTTTCTGACGTATAGTGCTTATAAAAAAGAATTAAGAAAAAATGGTGAAAAGAGTTACAAGAAGCTGAGGATAATTATGGGACACAGGAGGGCAATAGAGATATGAAATTTTGTTAATAACAATTTCTTGTGAGGGTGTACATATGTGTCAGTCGGTAGGCATTTATCGCTCTGGGGCACACTTACCTATCTTACCCGGACAGAGACTTTCTCAACTTTTTGGGCTTTGAAATTGGACATGATATCCTCCCTACTCCTCCCATGGCGACGGTTAGATTTCATGATGCTTTAATGGAAAATGAATATTCCTTTACTAACTGCGGAAAAATCTGTTAAATTTACACATTTTATGGTTACCCAAATCTAAATAACGCTGCAAATTATTACACAATGGTTTATTGATTGCATATAGATAATATTTCTATTTTTTTTTATCTTTAGTATAATGATTCCAAAACACTTCCAGCTTCATAAATGACCGAGATATGGACGTACGAAATCTCTTGGCGAATGGCGAATTGTAATATAAAGCTTCGAGGATCATCCTGGGATGACATGGGACTACGTAGCCAAATTTTAAAAATATCGGCCCTCTAGTCTCGGAGTAAAACCGTGGACGGAGGATTTTTTTGATTCTTGGCTTCTTCGTATCTTGGAACGTAAAACCTCAAATTTTGAGAGGGAGGTGTGATTTTTTTTTTTTCATTAAAAAGGTTCATTATTGACCTGAACTAAAATTGATTTTTTTTTTTAATTAGTTGTAATCGCCGTCATCTATTTCTAAGATCCTTTTGTTCTCTTAAGCTAGTGAACCATTTTCGATAAAACTTTATAGTGATGTGCTGCGGTCAGTTCATGATCCTGTTGAGTGCAATGGGTTTTTAGAATATATTCTTCCATGGTGGAAATATAAGCAGTCGCAATACAATTCATTATACCGATGGTCAACCTCACAGGTGTTGCGAGTGCAATTTTTATGGTTTCTAGTAAAAAAAATAAAAATTAAGCATTCTATAATTTCGTATCTATTGAATTATCTTTTTCTTTTTTGTATTATTACTTTGATGTTATTAATTATAACACTAGTGTCAAACAGATATCTAATGTAGATGAGACATTTTTCCAAACATTTTCAACTCATAATGTTATGACCAATGCCTGACATGTAATGACCAAATGGTAATTACATCTGCGAAGTTGACTATCGATATAACGATAACTCGAGTGAATTAAGACCAATCTTAATCGACTTTGCATTATTTTTATTTATATAGATATTTTTAATTTTATCATTTATATTTTGTTTTTTCTCCATTTTTTTCCTAAATTATAATTTTTGTGTAGTTAGTAAATTTTGAATTAAATTCCATTAAATTGCTAGCTATATTTAAAAAATTAAAGATATGAGTCACTCTTTTTACATAAATCTTGTCTCAACTCTTTTCCATAAAAACTGAGCTCTAATTAATTCTCTTTAGGTCTGATACACCGCAAGAAAATTCCTGGATCGGTAATATGGTATACAATTTATATTAGGGATAATTAAAAAAAAAATGCTTTAAAACGATTTTATATTTTTTGCGACAAAAAATCCTCTGGAAATATCGGTTTATTTCAAGAAGCGTTGAACTGATTTTATTCCTGATTAAATTCTTGAGGTATTTTTAAAATTAAGAATGTTTATTATAAAGGCTAAAAAATATTATTATATGAAATTTAAAAAATCCGGAAATTTTGGAATGATAATTATTTAATACTCTTTTGCAGAATTTACTAGTGTTTTTTTTTGTTTTTTTTATTTAAATATATTTGTTTAAGAAGAAATCGGATTTTTAAATAATTAGATTAAAATAAATCATCACTGGCATTAAGAATTGGTTGAGGAAGCAATTTCTTTTCCATTATTAATAGTCAGTAGCAATAAACAAAAAAAAACCTTTATATATTGCACATAATTATGTAAAATTGACCATCAATATTTTCTAAAATAATGCTCATTACAGTATAATTATAATACTCTCTATCTTATAATTAAGGCACTCACCCCTCTGAGAGGCCAATTAGAACCATAATTTTCATAGAACCATAATTCGTCCACTGTTGGGGCTCCGTTGTCTGAGAAGAACACTATGATGGTGTTGTTGAGTAGTCCTTTGTTGTCCAAAGCATTAACAACGTCTCCGACTGAATTATCAAGTTGTCTCACCGTTTCTGTATCAGTATCAATATGGAAAAATATTTTAAAACATAAAAATAAAATAAAGCATCATTTTTGAACAATAATATGTTTAGCAAGAATAAGTTGATATGTAATTATTTAGGAATTTTAAATTATATGCTGAGGAATGGTAATACTGGAAATACATTTACGAAAATGAATGAATTGGTATACATCGACATTGTGGTAAGTATACTACTCTATAGGAGTGAAACATTGCTTTCACTTTGTTCTGAAAAGAAACGAAAGACGTCAATGTTCGAAAATGCTGCAATGAAGATCTACAGAATAAGAGAGGGACGGCCAAAATGTGTGGGACAAGTCGCCAAGATGTTAGAAGAAGGGATACCCAATGCAATTTGTAAATGATGGTGGCGTGTTAGATTTGAGATGACATTGAGAAAAATAATGGAGGAGGAGATAGCGGGAATTGCCTTCGCGAAATAAGAAGCCTTAGTCCAGTCACTGTGGAAAAACGTGATTAGAAACTACAAATCAGGGAAACTTCATTTTGACGAGATCTATAACAATAAAAATTATATAGCTACTTTTCTTCTTATTTCCTTCCTCCCGTGTGCATCTTTCTTTAGGGTCTGAAGGCGCCTTTCTCTTATTCGTGGTTCTCTTCTACTCTCACTCTGAATACCCTCTCCTGAATTGTTGTTGGCCCTTTAACGTAAAATATGACTTTTAAAAACAATCCGTTTATAAAGTTTTTACCGTGATGCTGAGTAAATCCACCTTATACTTAGAGTTCTCTGAAAGAAACACGAGTTTCCGTGGTATGTCTTATGGACGAATACAAAAGAAGCATTGAGTCAATGATCCAAAAAACTTTGACGATCCATCTTAGATTAAAAATATATTAAGGTTTATTAACTTTAATTTTCATTGAGAAATATACTTTGGATATGGATCATATATATATATGGTAACCTTCATCCACTAAAATCAGGGTCTTGATGTTTTCGGCTGACGGTCTGAATTTTTTCTACTCTCCAGCTTCATTTAAATGTCATGCAATCCCATCGGTCTCCAACAAATTCTCTTCATTTTATCTTCTTGCCGCTGCGCATTGATTTATTTGCTTTTACTTAGATCTCTTTTATATATTTTTCATTATTTATCTCTTCTATTTATTTTGTTATAGATTCCATCATTTGTTATCTATTCAAGTTTCATAATCTCCCCTGTAACTGTTCCATTGTCTTCCCTTCAAATTCCCTCCAACTGTACTCTCCTATATTCTATCCACGACTAGTGTCCCCTTAATTCGCAATCCCTTCTAGCCCATTATGATTAATTCATACAATAATTTACCCAAAACTTCTGTCGTATTATTAGATTACCTTTGCTTATTAGATTTTTTTTTCCTCTTTGTTTTCTTTTTAGCATCGAATATACTGTTTCACCATTCTTCATTTTGTTGTTATATATATATATATATATATATATATATATATATATATATATATATATATATATATATATATATATATATATATATATATATATATATATATACATGTATATAGCACATCCAGATTGAAAAGGGCACAACTAAAAAAAAACTTAAACTGTTTTGTTACAACGAACAAAATGTTTTATTATAAAGGCCTACATTGAAGCTCCCGATGTGCTTCCTCTAACAAATGTGACTGGTAGACAACCTATTGTGCCTGGGTTTGGTCTGACATTTGATGGCAGGCAGCTCTTTGGCATGATAGGAGTCCAAATAATAAAATGTCTGTCGTTAGCAATTTTCAGATGTGCCTCTTTCATTCTAGATAGGCGATATGTAAGCCATTCTATTCTATTTGGCAAGTTCTACTGACCTCTGAGTATCTGCCGGTGGGTGGCATTGGCTGCAAGCCCAGGAGGAGCCTCCCTGGGATAGGCCAAGTTTCCAGTGTGCGGGGCTTGGTGCATCAGGAACAGGAGCATGCCGCCTCGGCCTGGGTGCTTCTTGATCACCGAGACTGCTTCGTCGGAGAGTACTTTGGTAAGGTACTTACCGTACACCTCCAGGGCCGCACCTTCCTCGTTCCTTATTATGTCTCGCCCGCTCACTCCCTGGAAAGACTGAGATAAATAAAATATATCTGCATATTTTACGAGTATATTTGTCTTCGCATCTGCATTTACGGATGTCAGCAAATTCCCAACATTGGAAATAAAGGCTCTGGTATAATACTTGGCAAATGATCAGTAAGAAAACCATAATGTGACGTTGGTAAAGTAAGTGGCAACTGTAGAATAATACGATGGTAACCGGTTAACACAATTGTCTTATTAGAAAAAGCGTCGCTCAGGTCGATTTCTAGATGAATCTTTAAAGTTTTGTAAGCTAAGAGATATTTTGAAATTTTGCATTCATCTCTTTCATCCCGCAGTTTTTATCGGTTCCTTCTTTTCACTAGATAACTTGAAGTGACGAGTGTGTTTCACTGCATAAAGCGAAACGTAATTATTGGATAGAGGACTGGTGAAATTTTGTCACTGTAATGAGTGACTTTCTGATCTGAAACTGGGTCTAGGCAAGCTTGTGGATTCTCAACTGCGGGTTATGTTAATTGTAACTTACGATCAACCCTGACATGGATGATATGGGGGTAAGCACATCGCTCTATTTCTGCAGCATATATGATTTCTAGGACCAGGATACTTTTGCAGTTATACTGATATTTTTTTACAAACATATTAGTACGGATATAGTCGTACACGAGTACATATGTATTTATTGTACATACCGATTGTGTGTGAGTGCCATCGTAGTAACTGACGTAACCGTTGTAGTAGCCGAAAAAGGAGTCGAAACCTCTTCTTGTTGGAAGATGGCTTCGTGTCTGGTAGCCTAGGTGCCATTTGCCTAATAAATGGGTTTCGTATCCCAACTGATGAAAGTACTAAAATAAACATAATTTTTTTAAATGTTTTTATGTGTATAAATAAATTATTTCATCAAATTCTTTTTAAATAATCTTTAAGATATGTTTATACAAAATAAATTATACTTGTTAAAATTAATTAATTAATCTTATCGTTATTTGATCACAGAAAAAATAAATTAAAATTACTTATCACCTCTGGAAATATTTTCTCGCTCAATGGCAAGGAAAGGGGTACTCCAGCGGCCAAGGGTTTACTTTGCATTCCTGGTGAATAGAAAAATTAAATATAATAACTCCTCTTTGATACTATAATTTCTTAAAATTGTTTACTTATTTATTCTCTAAAGTGTCAGTACATAAACCTCGGCGTACGAGGTTTAAAGAAACGTCTGCGAGTAGATCAGTATAGATTTCTCACTATTTCTGTTAGTTAAATAAGGAAAGATCTATTCAATTCAGTGGTGATTAACATTTTAAAATTTCGCGGTATTGTATTGTCTTTACTAGGTGCATGCCCCGTTATTTCTAATTCTGTAGCTAGCAGCGAAGCCATTTTGTTTCTAAGAAGAAACTCACCCCAACCGGGGATGTAAGGGAGCCCTCTCTCTATACAATATTTCATATGCCTAGGTATATAATTTATGAAATAACATTCAAATAGGTTTATATAATTTTTGTTTGCTGATAAGGAATAAGTAAAAGTGTTTTGTAATTTCGGGGGGAAAGGGAGTCCGGATCCACTGAACCCCTCTCTCTCTAGCTACGCCATTGACTAAATTTTCCAGTGGACTCATCTTTCTTCCGGCAAAAAAAAATAATTTTTCAAACCTTTATATAAACTCTAGTTCCTGCCTTATTTTCATTCCATTTTGATATGCTTATTGATTTTATATAGAAAATAACATTCCGTGGTTGTTGAGGGCAATATTTGAAACCTTTATTTCAATAATTAAACGATAAAAAAACGCTAATTTATAAATATATTATAAAGCATAAAAAAACAATAAAATAAAGTATAAATTCATTCATTCATAAAACAACAACACTGGTGTTTTCAATTAATTTTCGCATAAACATTGAACACACACACAAAAAAAAAAGACGTATCAAATGAAAAATTAACATTACTTTTCCTTAATTAACATTATTACAAAAAAAAATTATTATTTTTGTATAGTATTACATTATATTAAATAATACTTATTGTATTATTTTAAATAGTTATTGTTATAATTATACTATATTATATTATTATTATTTATTATTTATTAAATACTGCTATGATTAATATATTATTATAAATATGAATGAAAATATTTTCTGATAATAGATATTTTGGCCATAATAACTTTACGAATATTATGTAACTTATCATTATTCGACCTCGTTATGACTTTTTTTAGTTTTATTTGTGTCCTGTTAAGCCAATTTAAATAATTTACTACCGAACATCTAAATTTATGAAATGTATTTTCAGACAGGCTAGAAAAAAGTAAAATCCCTGTTCAATGGATCCTTAATACTAAATATTAAAACAATTCTATTTCAATTTATTAAGTTTGTACACTTTTGAAAATTTTAGTACAATGAAATTAATGGCCGAATTTAAAAACATTATAATTTATTTTTCTTAGCAATCTATACTATCATATAAAGCTGAAGAGTTTGTATGTTTGAACGCGCTATATACACGAACTGCCTGTTACCTTGGATAAATTCTTTTGGGGACCGGTGGTGAGAAGGAAATGTATTTTTCCTGAGGATCCGACGGTCACTTGCGAATGGTGGTCTGGGACCACTTCGGCGACCGACGTGTTAAATATCAATATTTATAATAATTATAATATATTTACAATTCCTTTGCTAAGAGGAGAAGAAGAAAATTCGAATGAGAGAAAACATTCTTTTTTAAAGCATTTTTACTTCCTTGTACGAAGTAAAGGAAGTATTGTAATCGCGAAAATTTTCGGTTTTCAGATTTCAACGGAAATATCCATTTTGACCATCCCTGAATCCATTTTGATTTTGACATACGTACGTTCGTATCTCGCATAACTCAAAAACGGTTCGCCGTAGAAACCTGAAATTTTGTATTTAGGATTGTTGTAAATTCTAGTTGTGAAACTCCCTTTTTGGTCATTGCTTGATCACCGAAAATGGTACTTTACTTGAAGGTCATAATTGATTTCCATCAAAAATTATATTAAAATACTATGCAAACCTTTGCAAATTTAGTATTTATAACTTATATATTGATTTAAATAACATACTAGATTTTGGTCTAAATTGGAAAACCGGAAGCGGTACTTTACTTGAAGGTCATATTAGACTTTCATCAAAAATTATATTAATACCATATATAATCTAAAACATCTCAAATTTGTTAAATAGGACTTTTATATCGATGTGAATGTATTTAATATATTTTGGTTAAAATTGGTGAGCCGAAAAGGGTACTTTACTTGAAGGTCATAATAAGTTTACTTCAAAAATTATATTTAAATTAAACACATAAATCATATGTTTCGGTAATGAAGGTTACAAACGCAATTTGGTTTCCAATCCAATTAAACATTTTTATTACTTGTTTTAAGTGTTAAAATTGAATGTAAAATACTGGTTTTCCTCCCCATTTGTGTATGGGTGTGTCAATAGATTAATGTCGCGACGCCGAGTGTCGTTTTTGAGATACTGCAATCTTCGGAAATTAGTAACCAAATTCAGGATCACTTTTTGAGCCACCGATTTATAGTTTAATAGGCGTATAAGGAAGTCATGTGTTGTCCACATCAGATATTTTATTTAGAAATTATAGAACGATATAGTGGAAGATCTCTGAGATTACCGATCCCTGAAGTGGGTTATACACATAATTGTTGTTTTAATTAATCATGATAAATATTTGCTATGTACAATTTTATATTTTATATTATATTTAATTTATATATTTATATTATATTATTTATATTATATTATTAAATTTTATATTTATATTATATATTATATTATAATTATATATGTGTGTGTGTATATATATATATATATATATATATATATATATATATATATATATATATATATACTAATATATTTAATACTTACTGATTAAATACAAAATTAACGGACTGACGACAGTTTAAAAATTAAGAAGCAAAATCAGGACTACGAAGACATTGAACAAAAAAATATTGAATTGGAAGTAACAGAAAAACAATGAATACACCCATCACTACATCCTGAACTAACACAAAACATTGAAAATGTAGACAATTTTGACTTGATTATCGGTATTTATACAAACGGAAGCAAACACGAACAAAACACGGGCGCGTTTTTACATTATAGCATAAACACAATGGCTACAGACTGAGACCACACTGCTCGAACAATCAAGCGGAAAATTTGCAATAATTAAGGCCATAGACTATATCCTAAGACGGAGAGTCAATTCTTATTATTTACACTGACTGCAAAATACTTACTGACTCAATAAAAAAGTGAAAAATTCACGAGCGAGCGAATCAGACACGGTATAATTAAGATTATGAATAAAAAGATAAAAATCTCAGTATAATTGGTTGATTGGCTGATAATTGCCACAACGGGTTCAACGCTGTCGAGCAGTGAAAGAGGCGTCATTTTGGCTAAAGCTGCTGCTAGCGATAATCATCTACCAATGGAATACTCCTCGGTCCATTGTCCTTTGCTAAAAATCTATTAGAGCTCAGATAATTCGAGACTGGGGCAGATATTGGCAGCTTCCGGCTAAAGGACGACCCCTGCATAAATATATTACTCATATTTCACTTCAAAACATTAACAAAATAAAAAGTACATATTACAAACCTGACACAGTTTCTGACAGAACACGAAAAATCTGAACACTGCTTCAAAAGATTTCACTTAACAAACATAGAATCATGCGACTGCGTCGGAGAAACTCCACAAACATTTAAGTACATACTTTTTGACTGTAGCTTGTACGAACACCATTAAATCATACCTAATTTAAATAAAATTCGTGTGGTACAAGGAGAAACGTTGCCTCTTTAAAAAGACAAAATCTTGAAAAAATTAAAAAAGGAGTTGATGTCCTTCACTTCTAAGGCCCACTTTCAAGGGAATCAACCAAACCTAAATCCTAATCATCTGGCGTAGTAGTAGTATTTTACAGTGAAGTGTGAAAGCCCTTAGGAGCAGTATGTTAATTTGTATTTTTTTACTGACTGAAGTTATATTTTTGTTATAAATTTTTGTATATAATGTATTTTTTTTTAAAACTAAATGTGTGATTGTATTTATTTATATTAGTTTAGTGAAATGTTTATTTGTATGTCATTTTATTTTTATATTTTTTTATAATTTAATTTACTTTATTATTATTATGTTTTTGTCCGGTTTAAGTCTTAAATACCTCTATATGCAGCTGTTGTAGGAATGTTAAAAAAGATTCAAATAATTTTGTCTGGCTTTAAGGTTCAAATGGTTCTATGTGCGACGCACAGTGCATCGAGTATGATAGGGAGTTTGTTAGACAAAAATCTATAGATTGTGGATTCTTATAGGTAATTCCATCCTGATTATGAATATATCCCATAAAAAGGGTCAAAAATGATTATTTGGTAAAGAATAGCCAAAAACTATAAAAATAGTTTTTAGTAAATTTATTTTATTAATTTTATGCGCACAAATGATAGGTATGAATAATGTAGATAACGAAATTTCAATTTTGTTTTTCATCAAACAATTTCAACAATTTACTAGTAAGTTCCACGATTTACTACGGTTAGTTATTTTATCAAAGCAATTCCAAGACCCAAATCAATTTTATTCCAATCCAAGACGTTCACGGCATTTTTGACGGCTCCTAGAGACACTGTCCAATTTACTATTGAAAGCCAGGAAAAGTAGCCGATATTTGATAATTCTAATCAGCATCGTTCATTAGACTTCTCCACATGCAACAGCGAACATATCGCAAATAGATGAAAATACTACTTACCACTCCTGATAGGGTAGCGCCCAGTCATCAGCGCTGTGCGGGAAGGTGTGCAAGTCGGCAGGGTGTAGTGTCGGCTGATGATGACGCCCTGTGCGGCCAGGGCATCCAAGTTTGGTGTATTCACATCGCCTCCGTTGAAGCCTGTGTCGTGCCATCCCTGGGGGCATCATAGGATTACATCAAATATTATAAACAAGATTCAATGTGGAATAATAAATAGGAGCTTATATTGCGAATTGCAGTATGGAAAAGGAATGATGTCCCGAATACAATAAAAAAACCCAAACAGAAATTAGATTGTCATTCTGTAAGAACGCCAGAGTTACATTCCTTTTTTAACAGATTCCTAAAATATTCAAGTCCGAAGAAGTAGAAAAAATGAAGAAGGAACATATGTACATGTTTGTTGGTTTAAGGTGAATACTTTCATATAAAAATAAATGCAGGCTGTTGCTATTTCACCAATTTAATTTATTTAGATGCAAATTTTCGGCCTACAAGCCATCCTCAGGCATCTCTGTAAAAGCTCCTTATTTAGTTTAATTTACAACATATCCTACTGTTAAATATATTTAAAAATTCTAATAAATACATACTAAAAAAGTTTTTAAAATGCAGATTGGACCCAATCCAATTATACAGCGTCACTAAAAAATAAATAATTATAATAAAAACCACAAAAACAAAAATAAGGTTGGATCAAATTTCATGGATATGTATTTTAAAAACTTTTTTAGTATGCATTAGAATACTTATTTCATTAGAAAAAACTTATTTATTAGAATTTTTAAATATATTTAACTGTGTGATGTTTAGTAAATTAATCTAAATAAGTACCTTTTACAGAGATGCCCGAGGATGGTTGGTAGGCCAGAAATTTGAAATTAAATAAATTAAAGGAGGAACATTTTTTTCAAAGTACAATAATATTATTATTATTCCCAAAAAGGCTAATGTGTCGTCGTTTAAGATATTTTTTTTTAATTATTCCTCACTTTATCAGCCTTCCACGATTAGTGATCTATCAGCCCCAGTAACATCACGATTTGGATAGTACAAAGTGGTCCAGAACATGGAAAAACAGCCAAAAGTCGAAAATTGAATTTTATATTTTCAAAACTTATTCTTCTTATACGCTTCTTATTCTTATTCTTATGTAAGGAAATAATTATAAATGATTGATGTGTAAACCAAAAAGTAATTGATTTTTTCTAGGATAGGGTAGGGAAGGGATCAAATTATTATTATTAGCTATTTGAACTTTATATTTTTGGTTAAAATACGTTTGTACTTTCGTGTAGCAGATTATATTGTTATTCAATAAAAAACTTTTATCACCAAAAATATGTGCATAACAATGCATGCAACATGAGTAATTTGTCATAACATAAAATGCTGTTCAAACATTCGCATGTATATGTAATATTAGTATGAAGTAGGAGGATCGCATTTTATTTTTAAATTAATTTTCCTTCTACCCAAACCGAAATAGTCAATCTAAGCAACTGGACCAGAGATGCAAATCGACATTACGCTTCTGGAAATGCAAAACGTAAAGTAAAAGAAGAAAAGGAAAAAATGGACCAAGATGTTATCAAGAATATCAAGAACTCGTAAGCTGTCTGAATTTTTTATAGTCGTGGGTAATGGTGCTGAATCCAAAGAAATCCAAGCAGAAAATGCAGAAGTCGTATCTCACTTTGTTGCAGATGAGAGCAGTGCTATAGAAGAATCATTACAAGTCATACTGAATTCGAATTTATAGTTCTCCCAATTCAGCCATATCAACTTCAAGCGGCAGAGAGGCGAAAAGTACAGTACACATTCCACAAGTCAAAAACAAAACGGAAGTAAAATGCACCCTAACCATATTGGTAAATGGCCCAGCAACTTCAATTACTAACTGCAAGGGTGAACGTTGTTTTTCGACATTGAAGTGTGTAAAAAAGTGTGGAACATGATGGGACCTTAATAAATATTTAATATAATTTATTTAGAGAAATTGGTTTGTCTTATATTACCTCTAAATTTGCTCACATTAAATCGAGAAAAGTTTGTTTGTAAAAGTTGTGTATTATTTTATTATCATACAAAACCTAGGCCCTCCTGGCAATATTTTCTATAGGCCCCGCGCTGGCTTAATCCGCCTCTGTGCCAACTACGGTATATAAATTCATTCAAATCTGATCTTTTATTCTAGTTTATTTGTAAACGAATGCATTACAATATTCAAGAATGTCAATTAATTCTATTATAAATTAAAAATATTCAATTAGTAGCATTCCAAAGTTTTCATTAAAAAATGTTAATATTTTTTCATGCAATAGTTTTTCAAACTGTTTATATTCAAAAATTCTCATAAAAAATGATTATACGATTATCATCGAACTTATTTATTTATTTTTTTTTTAAATGTACACCTGATTTTTTTTGGACGATTTTTGCAACAAAACTTAGAAATTGTGTAAAAAATATACCTTTCGTGTCTGATGTTTAAAACCTAACAAAAAACAAAAACAGTAAACAGTGTAAATCAAGATACTATAAGCAGTCTCAAATATTAAGACTTTTATAATTGGTTCAAGACTGAGATCACCCTAGCTTTGATTACCATTTATTCTACTAATTAGGCCAATAACTGAACTACTTCGCGTAGGCTTTAAATGTATGAATCTTCAGTCAGGAAAACAGAAATTAAAAAATAATAATAATTATTATAAATTGCTTATTTGTTTACTTTTAGATAGAGTAATAATTTATCGGTCGAGGCAGATAAGAGTAATCTAAAATTAAATTTATAAATTTTAAAGACAATTAATATATACCGTTCCAATGAAGCCTACAAGAGCATATAGATTAACGTTACATTGAGTCCCTGTAAGTCTTATCATCAAATCATTAAGAGACATGTCGACCATCGGCATCGTGAATTATTTAATTTCATCCTCCCGATGAAGCCTCGGTCTACTAATTGAACGCCTACCCAGATGCTTACCACTCACAAATCATATGATTCATGTACCTTTTCTTGATTTGTCTCAGAAACATACCAATCATATTTAAAAATCACCCTCTTACGGAGTTATTTCCTTTTCCTGGTAAAATCATCTTTTCTAAGAAATTTATTTTTGTTAACTCATAAGTCATTGCTCATCTCTATCTTTATTTTATTTTTATTTTCTTCCTTCCTCGTCTCTCGAAAATACGTTTTTCGGCAATTAAGTATACCACATCAACCAATATGTTATCTTCATCTTGTACGGACTATCTATCTTAGTGAGTCCTCTTTTCCTCAGCGGTTATAATCTCTATCAATACATTAGGATATAAGAACGTCAGATAAAATATAAATGAAAAATACCACAGATTATTTTTATTAATTTAGGCTACCTATAAAAAACTAAATTGAGATGAAGGAGTGTAGTTAACTGATGTAACATCCTTATATAATATTTATAACGCATTGTAAATCATAAAAAGTAAATTTCTTATTGCCATTCAGCCACACAATATGCATGGGGGGTCCGAGAATGTTAAAGGTAGACTTTCGCTGATACTGACGCGGTTGCGACTGACTGAGTTTCCTTTAAAACCCTACCCTGCTTATACTGCAGCTTCCCTGACCGTTCCAGAAGGAGTTATACTGCCTCAGACGCGACTTTTCCAGCTTGTAATTTGAAACAATGTCATTTAACAAAAAGGGATTTAGCGATTATGACGATGAACGCCTAGTAGAGTTTGTAAATCAGTTTCAGGCTCTTTATGACCACAAACATAATGAAAACAGAAATGCAATAGTAAAGAATAATGTGTGGAAAAACATATTATTTCATTTTTATATTCACACATTATTATTATTGTATTAATAAACAATCAAGACACCTCGAAAGACGAACTTTCTTCATTGTCTAAAATATTTAACAAATATCTAGTTTCACATAATATAACAATATATATAGTTGCATATCTATAAATACTTGTAAATAAACATATTCATTTATCTATAATTTGTTTGTATTTAAATAGCATATAAATTTAAAGGTTTTAAAGCAAACTCTGTCAGTCGCAACCACGGGCAGTAGTACCTGCGAAAGTCTACTTTTAACATTCTCGGACCCCCTCATGCATATTGTGTGCCTGAATGGCAATAAGGAATTTACTTTTTATGATTTACAATGCGTTATAAATATTATATAAGGATGTTACATCAGTTCTCACGATGGTCTCTAGGATAATAGTAAACAGGAGTGGGGCTAATGAGTCACCCTGTCTTAGGTCCGAGCAAACGTCGAAGCAGTCACCAATGGTTCCTTACACATTAACTCTATTGACAGTGCCCTCCATTGTAGCCATCGTCAAACATATTAACTTCGCTGCTATGCCCAGGTTTTGCATGGCAT
This sequence comes from Rhaphigaster nebulosa, assembly GCA_948150685.1. Classification (NCBI taxonomy): domain Eukaryota; kingdom Metazoa; phylum Arthropoda; class Insecta; order Hemiptera; family Pentatomidae; genus Rhaphigaster; species Rhaphigaster nebulosa. The sequence continues at coordinate 31,000,206 of OX411310.1, forward strand.
TTATAAACTCTTTCCTAACTACTGTATCGTATCACTGACTTGAAATCAATTAAGAGCATTCACATCGAGCTATTTTACTCTTTCATTTTTTCCACGGTCTGTCTAAGGGCAAATATTTCATCAATCGTAGATCGATTTGTCCTAAAACCACTTCGGTAGTTTCCAAACTGTCTCTCCACGTATGACACGATGCGATTATACAGAACAATAGAAAAAATCTTATCCGCAGAATTAAGTAAGCTGATGCCTCTATAATTTCTGCAATCACTTGCATTTCCTTTCCTCTTAAAAATTGGGACAATGAACCATTCTTCTAGTAGTATTTCTTAATATATTTAGTATTTCTTAAAAAAACCAAAGATAGTTTTTTATTCTAAAAAAAAATAATATAGAATATTTCAAAAAAATATTATTTAATGTGTTCAATTTAAAATATATGTTTAATTCCGAAATATATGCTTAATGCTAATATAAGAATGCGTATACCAAATTTTATTATTGCATCTCAAAAGGGTCAGGAAGAATAAAATATTTTATGGAAGCTCATTCACTAACCAATGGCTCACGAATAATGTCAGATATAGTAAAGAACTTTAAAACGTATTTTGTATAATGACTTATAGCAAAGTAAATTTAATTTACATTTCAGTTGGGAAAAATCATACTAAATAAAAATACGTTTTATTATTTTATGATAGAATCCCCACCCCCCTAAAAAAAATAAATATGGAATTTGGTACATATAGTCTTATAACATGTATGTGTAACATATATTTAAAAAATGAAAGAATTGATTTTTGCGTTATTGAAAAAATAAATTTTTGATCATTTTTAAATATTTACAGATTAGTTTGGTAAAGTCAAGATACTTATCAAATTAAAGCCCATGTAAGTTTGAAAAGAAGGACATTATTTTGAGCTTACTCGTGCAAATAATTTTAGAGATGTTAGCTTTTCAATCATTCAAAAAGTGTCAAAAACCAATCGATTTTTGTTGTTTGTTTTTTTTTAATTCATAACTCAAAAATTAAAAATGGGAAAATCTGAAATTTTGCATTTTTGTCTTAACTGATAGTACTGCATATGTACAAACAAATCATTCAATTCTGAGACATCAATTTCTAGACCATTGGTTGAAATCTAGGCCCAAACTACTTGGCTTAAACCCAGTTTCATCGAAGGAATGCTTTCATCAATGGAATGGAAAAGATCTCATTTGAAAATTAATCCACTTTAGCATAAGTAGCAATTAATAGCACAATTAACATTAGGGAACTTTAATATGCACAAAGACTTGCATAAGTGAATGCCTGGTCCACCAACTTAAAAACAAAAAAGGACTAATACAGCAACCAGGAGCGTACGCAGAATTTTTTTCGGAGGAGGATTTAAATTTTATTTCAGGGGGGAGGGGTCCTACCCACTAGGACCTATTTTTACCCTTAACAGGTAAAAATGACATTGTTTCAAATTACAAGCGGGAACCGTCGCGTCTGAGGCAGTATGACTCCTTCTGGAATGGTCAGAAAAGCTGCAGTATAGGTAGGGTTTTAAAGCAAACTCTGCCCGTCGCAACTGCGTCAGTACCACCAAAATAATGGCCAGTTTTGGTATACGTTTTAAGGATAAGCATGAAAATTGGATCAAACCGTTTGATTTTTAAAATATTACTCAAAATATAAATCTCATGTTGGTGGATATGAAAATTATATTTTATTTTTTATATATCGGGGGGGTGTACTCCCCTCCCCCCGATATATAAAAAATAAAATATAATTTTCATTTTCCCTGATCTCTCCTTTTTTTTTCCAAACCCCTTGATACTTATATTTACAGTTATTTACATTTAATTTGGTGTTTTTCCTTTTGCTGAAGCTGGGCTTCATTTTAAGGAATTTTTGTGGTATTGGTATTTACATTGTTATTTCTTATTTCCTTCTTATTATAACAAAAGTGTTGGGACACACTTTATTTTTCTGTTTGTTTTTTCTTTATACAACTAATTTAAACCTAATCTAATCAACTTAACTAATACCTTAAACTAAATTTAGTGTCTATTTCACATTCTATTTCCTTCCGCTACTTTCTGACATCTAAGTGGGGGTGGTGCTGGAGTTAGTGTCCTAAATAGTGGGTTTGCTAGATATCCCAGCGAATCCAGGAATTTGATATGCATCCTCCTGATAAATTCCGGGACCGTTGGTAAATCTAGCAGGGTGTGAAGTTCATGAGCCTTTTTCTTCTTCCACGCCGTTGTCCTTACCATCTTCCGGAGCATCGAGTCTTGAAACCTCTGGAGGAGCCGCTGCGTGCCACCGGTGAGGTGTGTGAACAATGGAGCCCCGTATAGCAGTGCCGGCCTTAGTATGCTCTTGTACACTTGCAATTTGAGGCGGAATGAAAGCGCTGGCGAAGTCAGTAGGTGGTGAAGACGGTAAGATCTTCTCCTGACCGTCCTGGTCTTTTGATATAGATGGGTACTAAGCTTGAGATGCCGATCAAGCTTCATACCCAAGTATACTATGGAGTTAGAAGGCAAGATGACGGTGTCTGCCACCTGGAGAGTCCTCGGCAGTGTTGATTTCTTGCCCTGTTGGTGCGAGAACTCTACACAGTCCGTTTTTGCTGGATTAACCTGTATGTTGAGGTTTTTCAGCTTTTGAATTATCTCTTTACAGGTTTCCTCGGCCTGTTTCAGTGCATGTTTGGTGCTCATACTGGTGCTGTAGATGGCTATATCATCTGCATATGCAGCGACCTTCGCTATTCTGTAGTTTTTGCCACACGTTTCTGCCAACTATCTTAGCAGTATATATTGAAAACAGCACTGGAGAGAGGACTGCTCCTTGCGGCACTCCGCACTTCAGTGAGATGGTCCGGGATTGCTCATCACAAACTCGCACAGAGATGGTCTTGTTGCCGAGAAAGGAGACAATGACATTGTAGAGCTGTTCCGGGCACTCGAGATCTAAGAGTTTATGGCATAGAATACCGTGAGACACTGAGTCGAATGCCTTTGTACAGTCGATGGAGATCATAGCCGTTGCCGTGTTCCGATTGAAGCTGGTGTTCACCTCAGTTTGTAGCTTCATAAGATGATGTTCCGTACTGAGGTGTGCTTGAAAACCGGTCTGTTCGTAAGGAATTACGGAGTTTTCATCACAGAATTCTCTAAGGTAATTCAGGATGATCTTTTCGTATACCTTATCGAGGTGCGGCAACAGGCTGATTGGTATGTAGTGATCTGCCTCGTTCCCTGGCTTATTCGGCTTGAGGAGTGGAAACAGGATGGCATGCTTCCATTTTTCGGGGAAGTATCTCAGCCTCAAGCACGAATTGTACAGGTTTGTGAGATGAGCAATCCCTTTTCTCGGTAGTTGTTTCAGGAGTATCGTCTGTACCCCCTCATGGCCAGGGGCCCTGTTTCCATGGGTTCTTCTGAGGATGGCCTTCAGTTTCTTCGGAGTGACGAACATGTAATTGTTCTCCTTAGCCATCTCCGGTATTGAGAGCTGGGTCCCTGTCCGCGTATCTATATCCTGCTGATAGTGCCCAACTAGTAGCTCGGCTTGCTCAGCATGATTTAGAAGGCGGTCTCCATCATGTAGGCGGACATTAGAGGTCTTCTTGGTTGCCGCTTTTGTGAGTTTCCAGAATTTCCTGTAATCACCATGCGTGGCCCGTAGTCGTTCGTGCCAGGTCGCAGTCTTCCATTGGCGCATGAGATTTTTAATCTGGGTGGTCACTGCGTTCAGGGCTCTCTAGGTGTCTGAATCTCTGGTGCGGGAATGACGATTCTTCAGTGTCCGCCTACTTTCTATGAGCGCCATGATGTGGAGTGGGGGTTTCTGTAAGTGGGGGGGAGGGCTGTGGATGGTAGGTGGGGATGGCCATCTGCGCAGACTCGACTAATGCTGCCGTGAAGTCCTCGATGTAGTCAGTTACTTCCTCCACGGTTCGTAGGGTCGGAACTTGCTGCACAGTTGAAATTTACAATGCTGTAACCAATCATTTTTGACACTGGCATCCTTGTTTCAGGTCTGTAATGAGTGTTTTCATAAAAGTCCTCATCTCTGAAAACATATGGATGATGGTTTGATTTATGACTGTCACATGAAAGTTTGTGATTGGTCCAGCTGAGGTTGTGGCGCTCCCTCCTCTGCCGGTGGTGGGGGTTCCTTGTCTGTTCCAGTCGCTGATGGCGGTTGAGGCTCTAAGGGACGCAAGAGAGAAGAGTACGTTGTCGCCGTACTAACAGGTCTGTTTTCTCTATTGTGATTGGTTGTGGCAGTGCTGCTGGTTTGCACTCGTCTGGTTGCAGCCTGTTCTTTTCTCTTCTGTTCGGCAATCTTGATAAGTTCTTGCCGGGCTTTGCACTGTCTGTAAGACGCCACATGGTTGCCCTGACAGTTTGTGCATTTAGGCTCACCCTTTCTGGGACAACTGTCGACGCTGTGTCCCCCGCTGCAACGCACACATGCCAAAGCGTACCCGCAATAATTTTTGGTATGCCCGAACTTCTGGCATCTATAACACTGCGGGTGTGAGTTATCTTTCTTCGGTATGTATTTACAGACCGAGAAGATGCACTTGTTGACGTGCCTAATCGCCTGCACGTCCTCAATGGTGACCTTGACAGGTACCGTGATTACTATTGGTGACAGAGGGGTCTTTTTTCCTGTTTCATCTGTCTTCTGCAGCCTACTCACGTCCACTGCTGCAAGAGGCTTAACAGCCTCTTTTACGTCCTCTATCGGGATGCTGATGTGTAGATTTTTTAGCACAAATCTACTCTGTGGCAGGCCTCTTCTTTGTGCATACGTGTGAAAACGTATGTCCATTAAGCGTTCATTAAGTTCCTCTAAGGACTTCGTTTTGGTCCTTCACATTATTAAGCAGGATGTGTACTCCAGCAGGATGTGTACGCGTTTGCCTTAACAAGTAATCTGAGATTTTTAACTTCGTTAAGAATTTTTTGGCCTCCGGAATGTTCTGGAGCCAACATGACAGGTGGTATTGGGAGCGGCTTCTGGGGATCCTGGGTCACAGTCTCGGTATCTACGTTGGCGAGTACCGCATACCTATTATTGAGAGGTCTCAATCCCTAGAGGTTTGGGTTTTCTCTTCTTCCTCTGACGCATGGCGCGTGTTTCACGTCCCAGTGCGCTCGAAGAACTAGCTGCTTCTACATCTGCTTCGTCTTCAGACCTGGGAAGGGGAGCACTCTGTGCTGTGTCCATCTCGCGCACTTTATTGTCCTATTTCGCTTACTAGTAGGACGAGAGCACCTACGGACGGACCGCAACGAGAGCACCTAAGGGCGGACCGTAACGGGAGCACCAATGAACGGGCCGTAACCAACGCACATACACTGTCACTCTGGGGAAGCTTGCCAGTGCTACTGATAATCACACATACAGTGCGTCTTCTACTACCCCCACGTTCTCTAGTGCAAGGGGGCAGAGTTGGATAGACGTTACAATGGTCTCACCATCTCTGACTAACCGCCTTTGCGATTGGACCATTCGATCTGATACGAGTTCTGACCACCATACGATAGTTTTTGGCATGGTAGAAAATCTAAAGAGTTTCCACGGCATTGACAAGGGTTACAGAACTCGAAGAGGTGATTGGGGTGCTTTCCGATCAACGCTGGAAGAGAAACTGGTCGACGATGAGTGGGATGCGGCGGAGACGGACCTCACTGACGACCTGGATTACCGGGTGTCCAGGATCACAGACATCATCCGTGACGCCGCTGAGGAATCCCTCCAGCACCGGAAGGCGAAAGCTCGACCTGTCCCATGGTGGACTCCGGCCTTAACCACTATGAAGAGAGAGCTCTACAAGGCCCGGCGGTTGTACCAAAGGTGTAGTTGTGATGAGAGGCGCACTACACTTCGTGCAGAGTACAGGTCTAAAGCCAGGGCATATCGAAACGAGGTGCGCTCACGAAAGCGGAAGTCTTGGGATGAGTTCATTGTTGAGGAGTCATCCAAAAACCCTTGGGGTATCACATACAGAGTGGCTCTTGGTAAGCTGACTTCTCTGCAAGTTATTGCAGCGTTGAAGCGTGATGGTACCCAGGCAAAAACTCTTGAAGAATCGGCGAAGATGTTTATAGCAGAGACTTACCCTAGGGACGATCCTTCCCAAGATAATGAAGAGGAAGCATTTGTGAGACGCACTACGGTATGCCCACCTGGTACGGACTTGTGCCCACCATGGGACATATGGGATCTCCGTACCGCCGTGGACAAGCAAAAGACTGGTCGTGCCCCTGGTTTAGACACCATTGACGCGGCAATCTTCAAAAATAGTATCCCCTATGTTGAAGGAAGGTTGTTGTCCGTGTTCAATGATTGCCTGGACAGGGAATACTTTCCAAGATGCTGGAAACTTGCTGACGTCAGGCTCCTTTACAAAGGAGGAGACAAGGATAAGCAATTAGCCAAGTCTTATAGGCCTATATGTCTCCTCCCCGTCATGAGCAAGGTTTTGGAGAACCTGATGTTTGCAAGTCTACGGCCAGTCTTCTCACGAGCGAGCCATGCACGGCAATACGGATCTTGCAAAGGTAGGGGAACCGCAGATGCATTGCTGAGAGTGCGCAGTGATGTCCAGGAGAGGGTAGAGAAGTATGTTATGCTCCTCTTGTTTGACATAACCTCCGCCTTTGATAGCGTTTGGTGGCCGAGCGTGCTCCAGCAGCTGCACAAGTATGAGGCTCCCAGCAACTTGTATGGTCTGGTCAGAAGTTACCTCCAGGACAGAACAATAAAGATTCGTGGTAGCTTCTACGAAGTAGAAGACACTGTGGAGAGGGGATGTCCGCAGGGCTCTGTCCTTGGTCCTGCTCTGTGGAAATTGGTCTTCGACGAGTTGCTGGGAGTGCTAGAGGAGGAGCGGTTCCCCGCTACTGCTTATGTCGATGACCTGGCTGTTGTTGTTGCCTCGAATAGCAGGGCCAGATTGAAAGATGAAGCTGAACGGTGCGCCAGCCTGATAGGAGAATGGTGCGAGCGAAAGAAGTTGAAGATGGCGGGTTCCAAGACTCAGGCCATCCTCTTAAGAGGTACGACTGATAGGGCTCACCCTATAACTATGGTCATCCAAGGATCAAGAATTCGCCCGGGTGAGGTAGTTACCTATCTTGGAGTAAGGATTGGTAGAAACTTCAATGTGACGCCTCACTTGGACTATTTGAGAAGTAGGGTGACCATAGCCCTTAATGGACTCAGTCGTATTGGTGGCGCTTTTTGGGGCCTCAGATACCCAGCAACGATGACCATTTATAAAGGAGTTATAGTGGGTATCCTGAGGTACGCGTCTCCAGCCTGGAATCAGAGCCTCTCGCACAGACAAAAGAGTAGGTTGGCGACCATCCAGCGGATAGCTCTGCTTCGAGTAACCAGGTCATATAGGACGGTGTCTCATGAGGCGGTGCAGGTCCTAGCAGGAGGAATACCTCTTGACCTCCTGCTGCGAGAAGATTACTTCCGGCACAAGATAAGGAGGGAAGACCCAACGGATCTACCGGCGGATCTCCGGGTGAGGATCAATGCAGACCCTAGCAGTTGGAAGAGAATCCTTCGGGAGTATACAGTAGAAGAATGGAACCGGCGGTGGGTGACTACCACTAAAGGGGCTACCTTGAGGAAGTTCTTTCCCACCGTCGGATCGCGACTGGAAACGACATGGGTCCTCCCGGACTACTGGGTCTCACAGATTCTCACGGGGCATGGGAGTTTCAGAGAGAAGCTCTTTAAACATGGTATAGACATCGATCCCCTATGCCCCAGTTGTAGTGTACCGGAAACCGCCGAACATATCATCACAGCATGCACTGCCTATGAGGCACTGAGGGCCAAACTACTGAGGGAGACAGGGCTCTATGTTCTGACGGAGAGCGAGTTCCCTCAGCTGATGACGGAAATGAATTATCCTCATTTCAAGAATTTTGTGTGTGGTTGGAAGGCGATAGTGGTTCCAACACAATTTTCCTTGGGAAGGAGAGACAGGACCTTGCCAGAGAGGCCGCCGGACAGAAGACCCAGGATGGGAAGAAGATGATGGTGGCCAAACTGAAGTACCGAAGAGCAGGCTGTGTGCACAGCTACTCTGTTTTAGTTATTACTACTGTAATCTGTTTTACTTGCAGCAGTGTGTTGTTAAGCAGAAATGCATAACATCCCACTACTGCAAACACCCGTATTGCCTTCTAGGCAGGGTAGGGTGGAAAATAAAATAAAATAAAAAAGTGCGTCTGTATAATCACACACTACACATAGATCTCATTCCGTCCCATACGTTAACTCTGATATTACGCAACATCCAATCGTGGGTCCATTTATATCATATCGACATCCCATTTATACTTTATACTATGTTCTTAATCTTTAGTTATATCATGCTTTGGTCAGTTAATTTGTATTAGTTTTGAATCTGTAAAATTCATTAATTATTTTTATCCAATGCTAAGAGTATATAAGAAATTATTAAGAGAGCAGAAATCAATAAAAGAGAACGAGAGTTCAAACAATAATTACAGACAACGGGAAACTGATAAATGATACCAAAAGTACTTCCTCAAAGGATTTGACAATAATACGAACTACGCTGGGTTTTGTTGCAGAAATGGAAAAATTATTGATAATGTGGATTAACAATCACACTAAAAGGAAATTCCTTTAAGCTTAGCGATTATACAAGCTAAAGCATTGAGTCTGTTAGAGACTGAAAAAACATGTGACGGATACTCCCAAAATTAGTGACGAAATATATTGTGCAAGTGGAAAAGTGGTTCTCGCGTTTTTACAAAATATAAATATCTCCACCATATATCATTGCATGGAAAAGCTGCAAGCGTAGGTGAGGAAGCGACAAAAAAAATTGCAAAAATTATAGAAGGTATAATTAAAGAAGGAAATTACATCTCCCTACAAATATTTAATTTTGATGAAACAGAACTATTTTGGAAAACAATGCCTTCCGCCTGTACATCATTCGATCATAAACGCATAACGATAAATGTACATAATAAATTGAATATGTTGTTCAGCGTTGGATCAGTCTTTTTCTACTAGTACAATAATATTAAACTCCGGTGATTAAATATTTTTATTTTATTTCTGAAAAATTATCGGTCATCTATTTGTGTAATTGTATTTGAATTTTCAGTTAAATTTTAATATTGACTATTATGAATTAGTCTATAAACTTTGTAAGCTTTTCATATTACTATTTTATCAAAAGTTTTACATAAAATTAATTTTAATAATTTTAGACAAAAAATTAAAACATATTTGAATATTCCAGAACATAATTGAATTCTGATTTAAAAAGTTCGATTAGTGTCATTGCAAAGTTTTCATTAATAATTAGTAAGTTTTTTGTCATAAATTATTATTTCTACAAACTTTTTTAAAATGTTTACCCGACTACGGCGAAGCCATAAGGAGGGTAATGTGTTTTGCTTGAACGTTAGTAGATACCTAACGATTTTCTGAAATATTTTGAGTTCAAAATACTAAAAAAATGTGTTAAATCTGTCCGTTTGAGGGTATCTAACGATTTTTTGAGCAATTAACAAAGTCGATGCGTGCAAGTCTTAAAAAATACTTTATCGAACAAGTTAAAGAATTACATCATATGAAATAGTGAGCTACCGACAGTGTTAACTTACAGATAGACTATACTAAAGACATTACTACTAGACTTAAAGCGAACATAGTGAGAGTATACTGTCTCACACTCTTTCTTACATTCTAATTGATCTGTTCATTTGAGATAGGTTTTTATACATACAAAAGGGGAGGGGATGTTTAGGGAAATAATATTTGTTAGTTGCTGAATAGTAGTTAGAAAAACAATAAATTTCTAGGTTATAAACCTTATTTAATAAGTAATACTTCCTGGGTCAAAGCCAGGTGATAACCGAGCGAACTACACGACAGAGTTTTAAGTTTGGCTTAAATTGCTCAGTGAATTCCCTTGAATGTTTTGAAACTTTGTGAGCTCAAAATACTGCAGAAATATTTCATTATATTTTTAGTATTATCGGCATTTCATTCTTCTTCTTTCCCTTCCTCCGTATACCTTTCAGTGTGGAGGAGCCTCTACCCAACTGTGCCAGTCCTGTCGGTCCCGTGCCAACATCATCATATGCTCCAAGGTTTTACTTTTTTCCTCTCCTAACTTGCGAACATTATCTCTATACGAAGTTCGTGGTCTTCCTCGCTGTCTTGTGCCTGTAGATCAAGCTTCGAACACCTTCCTTGGGTCTCGATCGTGATTTATTGATGTATCTTATTATGCCACTTTTAGGTTAATGATCATATGGTAAGACATTATAAATAGCCAATACCTTCCTTGAAGAACTAAAAACATTAAAGTAAAATATAATTTAATAAAAAATAAAAATTCCGACAACGGAAATAACTTTTGTATCTTACAACCCTATTCGTCCTAAGGAAATGAATGTACTTATACTTAATAATGCACTTAATTCAAAAACATTTAAACAAATATATGATAGATAATTTTTCAGAAATAAAATAAAAATGATTAATCTCTGGAGTTTAATATTATTGTATTAGTATAGGAAGCCTAATCCAACACTGAACAATATATTCAATTTAGTATGAAGATTTTTCGTTATGTGTATATGATCAAATGATGTACAGTTGTACAGCTTTCCGTTCCTCATTATTTCGAATACACCGCTGTGCACCCTAAAATTTCATCTAAAATGGTTTCATAACTTCAGGAAAACGACTGTCAATTTGAAACAGAGTAAAACAATAAAAACTTTGTTTTTATTCAAGGTAACCAAGTTCCTTTGCCTTATTATTTTCATCTCATATTCATTGGGGATAATACTAATAGAACATAGAACCTTCTAAATTATACTATCAAACTATATTTATTATTTTATGTGCGTTTAATAAACATTAACTAGGAATGATATAAATACACCCGTTACCCTTGGTGTGTGGTTTCCTTTATTTTTTTAAATTCCTTCACTAAAGAACATATAATGTCAATGTAAAATTAGTATTCTTTTTGCAATTAGTTTCCTGGTTGTACTTTATATATATATGTGTATATATATATATATATATATATATATATATATATATATATATATATATATATATATATATGCATATATATGTCTTAAATGAGTAAAAGTTTGATGAAATCGCTGAATTTTAAATTGTTAATTTTTGCTTTTTTGCAACCATGAAATTGTTACCTTAAAATTCTGTTTATCAACTCCTTTGAAAACATCACTTTTTAAAATATTAACTCGTTCGTTAAGTCCGAAACATGACTTTTTTACGTATTGTACATTTAAACCGTCCCATTTTATTTTTTATCTTCATTTATCATGCATTTCTTTGTATATTTTGAAAATTAAATTCAATAGTTAAAAAAGATTCGAAATAAATATAAATGATTCAGAGAATATGTTCATCTAGATATCTGCAATAAAATTTAAAATTAAGCTGGTTATATGAAAAGGTGAATGTCTCTTGAACGAATTTTTTTTTAAATATCTATAATATATTTTTTATTAGCTACTTTTATAAACATTTTTCTTTGTTATGATACCTCTTAATAAAAATATTGATTTTTGTGTCTTCTTGGGCAGTTCTGTTCGATATTAGCATGAGTGAGAGGGAATCACCTTTTAAATAAACAAATAACTTGAAACATTTTTTTAATGTAAATAATTGATTTGCAATAGAAATGTGAATATAATAAATTTAAATAAGCAATAGATCAGTTAAAATTACCATTTATTAAAATTGAACTGAAAAACTAAAAAGTTGAACTATCAATCCATGGCTGTTATAAACCAGCAATGTCATAACCAATCATGTGAATAATTTATTTTAATTAATTTATAATTAATCTATAAAACTATATAGCTTTAAATTACAAATAATGTTATTTTTATCCAGTAACAACGAATAAAAATATTGCTTTCAAACCAAACAACCTTTCTTGTTTCTAAGATATGACCATAATGCTAGAACTGATGTTTTATCCCTTTCGTTATTACTTTTGATATCTGTTATTTTTCCGTTTTTCCAAGTTTAAGATTGTTGCTAGAGTTAAGCAGCTTACAGGCACTCTTCAGTTACTCTAATCGTAGGTAAAGGTACTCACCATATCGTCGGCCACGATGATGACGATGTTGGGGCGGTCTGTGACGGCCAGAACGCCATACCCGAAGAACAGGAGTACAACGAGAACGCACCGTAACATAGCGCCGCGTTGTTGAGGAGTGACTTCCACACCAGACCACTTCCATACTCCCCTCCTTCGCTCAGAACACCTTGATTACTACCGGATAATCCTTTAATATACACCTTAACCATGAAGGCTAATTGCAATTTGAATGAAAAGTCCAACGTATCCGTGTTTTATTCATGGGCACAAAAATTAATTTCTGAAATCTTTCGTTAAAAATTTTGCGAGACCGAATGTAAGACATTTAAATTTATCTATAAACAGTGAGTACGTTTATTTACAATTAGTATTTAAGCCCGCCTTCAAGGAGGGGTAGAGAAGGAGAGGAGGGGGCAAAATACCCAGACTTGTTGAATAAATGTATACAAAAAAAAAAATAAAAACCTTTCTATCTATAATAAATAATATCGCGCACTTTTATCATATTCTGACAGTGCTGCCTAATTTATAAATATGTAGGTTGTTTATACATATTTTAAAGATTTCTCTTTTGCAATCTTTACAGAAAGGTTTGTATATCTAGGTTAGCAAGGACATTCCATTTTGACTCGATTGGTTAAATTTTTGCTAACATACGTTCAAGTAATTTTAATTTTGTTAGCAAAGGTGTTGTGTTTTGTTTAAAACAATAGTCTTGTGTATACAAATGCAGAAGTAAGTTTCGTTTTCATAAAAGCTTAATCCATATCTTAATATTATTTTGCCCCGGGCTGGGGCGCATAATTACAAACCCTAAATACATAGTTTCAGACATGACCAATTGCAGTCCGCCTGCTGGACATTTTTTTAAAGTCCATAATATTTATCAAATGACTAAATGACAGTAAATTCATTATTTAATCACGCTGTATTATAAAATAAAAATCAAAAGACGCAACGTAAATATTGCAAAAATAGGAATAGAATTTATTCTATGGGATTAAAGAAATTCGTGAATTTTTTTACTCTATTTTTTATATTCAGACCTGTCAATGTTGACAACTAGTAAATTTGGTGGCTAAAAATTTGTTATCTTGGCGTTAAAGGCATGATAGAGTGTTATACCCTGCAGCATCTCTTTCTGTAGTAATTATTGTATATAGCTGGCTACGAGATCTCTCATCCAGCTCCTCTTCAACCTTCTCCGAGTGTTGTCGGTCATGTTGGTTGTAACCATGTTTTATACGAATGTGTTAGGATGTCCGCGTAAGTTATCGTGAAATGTTTTGCTGTGGGTCTGTCTGCGATCACTAACTGTTGGCATATTATGTATGGTAATGTTGCAGATGTACCAAGGGACTTTGGTTATAGTTCTATAAGTTTTTGACTGAAAAATTGAAGTTTATGTATGTGTGTCCTTTTGGCTGTCTTGTATATCTATGAATCGTAGGTCCGGATGGGCTTGAGTATGTAAGTGTAAGTGTTCAATGCATGTCTGAGTTTCAATATTGAACGTCTTGAAAGAAGTGAATATAATAGTTTTAGCCTTTGGTTATGAAGACTATTCGTTCTAATGGAAAATTACACTTATTAACGCATCTAATTAACTTTAACACTAATTAAGATTCAGTTGATGTGTCAATTTCATCATCTACGGAACCTAAGGTAGGTTCTACAATATCCGAATACTTGAATGATCTTTCATATGGTCCAAATGGCTGCTTCCCATAGTAAATTTCAAAGCTGTACCTGAAAAATATATGAGCATTCACTAAAGAAAATACTTTAATTCCATATTTGGTAGGATTTAACGAGATATACATTCGAAACTCTCACCTTCCAAGGATGTAACAAGCATTTTATCAAGAGTCATATATTCTCGTATAGAATAATTTTTATGATAATCATTGCTAATTTTTTCAAAGAATTGTCTAAATAATTAATAAGAGCAATAAATATCTCATATTGAAAAGAAATAAAAACGGATTTTTAAATACTTACATGAATTGACGTCCCAGGGACCAGAAAATCTTATTATTGAAAAAAACTTCGTGGATTCTGAGGATTAGTGGCGCGACATATGACTGGTGCTCCTCCGTCCACTGGAGGGGTAATTTTCAGTTACTTAAAATACTTTTTGTTTTTATTGATTGGAGTTGTTTTTACTTTCTTGTACGCAGTGAAGGGAGTATCGTAATCGCGAAAATTTTCGGTTTTCAGATTTCAACGAAAATATCCATTTTTACTATTTCTGAATCCATTTTGACTAGTTTCGTCGTGATGTCTGTACTTACGTTCGTACGTATCTCGCATAACTCAAAAACGGTTAGCCGTAGAAAGTTAAAATTTTGTATTTAGGATTATTGTATAATCTAGTTGTGAACCTCCCTTTTTGGTCAATACGTGGTGGTACTACGGTGGACCGGAAGTGGTACTTTACTTGAAGGTCATTACTGATTTTCAACAATAATTATATTAAAATATAATCCAAAACTCCTCAAATTTGGTATTTAAAGACTTGCATACTAATATAAATAACATAATAAATTTTGGTTAAAATTGGCAAACCGGAAGTGGCACTTTACTTGAATATCATATTAGACTTTCATCAAAAATTATATTAAAATATAATGTAAAACATCTCAAATTTGGTAAATTAGACTTTTATATCAATATAAGTAATATAATAGATTTTGGTTGAAATTGGAGATCCGAAAGGGGTACTTTACTTGAAGGTTATAAAAAACTTACTTCAAATGGTATATCGACATTTATTACAGAGATCATGTGGTTCGGCGATAAAGGTTATAAACGCGATTTTTTTTTCACTCTAATTAAAGAATTTTATTAGGTACTAGTTTTAAGTGTTAAAATTGAATGTAAAATACTTTTTTCATCACCATTTGTGAGCTGAAAAAGTCTACAGTAGGAGAATGAGATATAAGTTAAGCGGTTTCTTCCGTTTAAAATGTTGAAACCGCCGATTTCCAATGCTTTATCTAGTGACATAGACAGTTTTAATTTTGCCAAGGAACATGAAGTAATCTCTTGGGAACTTAAAAGAAAACGACATATAATAGCGGAATGAGACCTCAAGAAAAAAGAGCTTGTGTGCGTGTGCGTGTGTCTAAATGTGTCAATATCGCGACGCCGAATATCGTTTTTGAGGTACTGCCGTGTTTGGAAACTAGTAACCAAATTCAGAATTACTTTTTCAGCCACCGATTAATAGTTTAATAGGCGTACAAGGAAGTCATGGGGTGTCCACATCAGATATATTTTATTTAAGGCTGAAAATTATATTTAAAAAAAACAATTATTTCATTAAACATCATTTGGCGATACACATTGGCTTTTTTAAAGCTAGTTTTTGAAAATGGTGTGCACAAATTATAAATCTATTCTTGTTCATAAACATGCAGTGTTCTCACAAATTTGTGCTTCCCTTTCGTAGTATTGTAGGATTTTTTTAAGCAGTATTCATAGATACCAACGTTATTTTAAATAATGAAAATGATTTGTTCCTGTAATTAGGTGCTAACCGTGCTACTATATAACTAAACCTGAGAAAACTACAATTTATACATAATTTAGATTTAAAAAATCGAAATATATTTAAAATACAGCAAATAATTATTACAGAACAGCCGGCAGAAACGATTGTTTTCATAGCATCTCTCTATCATCTTGAGATCTTTACAGCCCATGGGTTCTCAGCCTGCCGTGAACTTACCATCCGCTGTACTAATGACGTCCTTGTGATATTGATGTGCAGCGAAACATTGTAGCCCCAACAAACAATCCCAAGAATGATGAAGGCCAAGATCATTAAAAAAGATCAGGTTCTGAAGTCTAATTATTAAATTGGCGAGGAATTTCTTCATAATCATAAGGCATGAAGATTTGAATATACAATTTTTCCTTCTTCAGCCTCATAATTAATTGTAAATATAAAATCCGGCCAGGGCTCTACAATTTTATCAGGAAAAAAACAGCTATGTATTATTTTTTTTTCAGTTTATTTAGCTCGCGTCGACTGCTGCGGCCATTAGCGACGACTGGTGTTCTTAAATTACTCTGATGAAGTTTATAGCTTTTAAATACTTCCTTGTATTCTCGATTCCATTATATTCTTTATATCGAAAAGAACATGTCAATATTCATCTTTTGCCTTTTCTTCGATATTTTTTACATTCAAATAAATGTTCTACGGTCAACGGAGTATTGTCAAAGATTTGGCAGGTCGATCGGTGTAGTCCTAAAATCAAGTGGAGATGGGTCGGCTTGGTGTGTCCAATTCTTAACCTGCTTATTATGTGGCAGCCTCTCGGCATTATGCCTTTTTAAAGAAGCTAGGCATAATTTTATCTTTGATTGGACGGAGATTGTTTAGTGGAAGTTTTTCCCACTCTCATCCCAAATCGTCTTGACCTTACTTGCAATCAATGTTATCCATCCAGGCAAAAATTTGGATCTTAAAAACGAGATGTCACAGCTTTTTGCTCCTTCGTCGGCTCGTTTGTCATACACCCATTGGTTAAAACATCATCATATAAATAAGACCCACTCTCGTGAACCCCCATTCGTGCATCCCCAATTTTTTTTTCCGCTGGCACAGATAACTTTCAAGTCGGATTCAACCCTCTGGTATTGATATAAACCACTTTGGGAATGACTGCTCTATTGTCAAGAAACCTTGCACCAGTTCTGTCAATCCTGTCGCAACGTGAGGAAATATTCTGATTTCATTGATTCTTTCAAGTCCAAATCTGGTAATGTGAGACTGCTTTGTATTAATGGAAAGGAAGTTGACGTGCCTGAAGAAATGTTAATAAATAAGGTATATATCCGCGGAATCATTCGAATCAAGCGGAACAAGAACTCTTGATCGTTTATTGATTCTGGTGTTTAATGGAAAATCGAAGTAAATAAGGAGGGCTTGTTGTAATAACCGAAGAAAATAAATCTATAAAGGAATCAAAGGCTTTACATAATCTACATCAACTTTTCAAACTCTCGTAGAATGAACTTTCGAGTCGAAGATTCATTCAGAACCCACGAATTTACAATTAGATTTAAACAGTTTTAGCATTCGAGGTTCTGACTGCTCTATAAATCAAATAACTTCTGGTATAAAGGGATTATGGCAATAAAAAGTATAGTCTGTAATCCGGAAGTCTAATAAAATATCACGTGTATTTAACATTCTGAAGTGTTTTCTCCGTTCTAGTTAATAAAGATGGAACATTCTTTATAACTCGATGTTTTACCTTATCTCTTATATAAACAGCAATGAAATCAATTTTATAGTAGGGATATGGGAATAAAAACAGAGCCACTCGTGAGACGACCAGACGATTTGTATTTCATGACTAACAATAATAAATATGTGGTTTTCAATCGGTTTGAAGAAGTTTTAACAGCTGGCATAAACCTTTCACTTCAAGTAGATTGCAGCATTAAACATCAGGATTCAAAGACAATGGTGAATCATTCTAGATCCATGGAGTATGGCTGGTCAGAGTCAGTATTCAGCAATGATATACATTTCCTTACTTAATACAGACCTTTCATAGATCTTCTATGATTCCCACCTGACCACACATTTTTTGTGCACCAGCTGGGCTCTTAGGTTCAAGGATTTTTTACAACAGTTAATTTCATTTATAAGAGTCAATGCATGTATATTTTCACTGTATCAATAAAATACTTAAAAAGAAATAAATCACTCTTTATTTACCAAATAAAACTGACACACTAGCTCTTTTAATGTCTTGTTTCGAAAATGCGCTTTTTATACACTAACTTATCTAGAGTAGTAAAATCATAAAAACTTTATCATAAAATCATAAAAAAATTAAAGGTTTCTCTACTTGTGAAGAGTATTTTGTTATATTTTTGAGTTGGCTATAATGAAGATTATTTGAGTGAATCCCCATTGCCTGAGGATGGACACCAGTTACCGGAGGAATATCACTATGATCCCGAGCACTATCGGCTCTCATTGAGACCAGTCACCAGTTTATAATATAATTAGTGTATAAGGTAATAGCGTTTGGTAATTAACAGTAATAATTCATTTTATTGTAATAAATTGGAATTACTAATATTAAGCTCATTCGAGATAATAGTCCAAACATTTTAAATATCGTAAGCTGTAAGTTGATTTTGATATAAATTAAGAAATCAAAACCAGTTGAGGGAGATAACGCATTAATACTACTGATAAATAAGAAAATTAATTTTATAAAATACTCAAATTAAATAAACAGATAGCACTACAACCAAACCCAACTCACTATAAGCTATGGTCATCTAAATTACACAGCACTAGGAATTCACTCATTTGGAAGGACAACCCCTCCAGAAGATATTAGGCCCATTGGTGTGTATAATCTAAGGAGATCCAATATGATTAGGTTTTATGCAACTAACTTTTAAAGAATGTGAAATCTAAAGCCAAAAATAAAAAAAAATCTAAAGAAACTCTCTTTAGGCTATCTCTATTTCTATGGCTATTTGACGTTACAGGAACTTAGATCAGAATAATAAAAATATGTTGTCATCTTTTCATTCTTCTAAGCGAAAGAAACAGGCAAAGCAACCGGAGAACAGCCGAGAAATAGAAAATATGAGCTATAATGTTTTTTTATATGTTTAAATAAAAATAAAAAATTCTATATCCACACTTGTATTTTTAAATTTCTTGATGTTTATTTTAAAAGATTTCTTAAAAGATCTCAACAATTGGTATTATGAGTAAAATAAAATAAAAACTTCCAGATTTGAAATATAATTAACTACAAAATAGTTTAATACAAGTTGAAAAATTTATACATTTCAAATTTAAAAAATAAATATTTTTTTATTAAATAAAAAAATGGTAAAAACTGGATTTGATCAAAGATCATGAAATGTCGGAAACCCCCAAAACTTATATCTAAAACATATGAACATAATTAAATTAACAAAAATAAATGAATTATTTGATTTGAATTTTTATTGATTTAAAAAAAAAAAAATTAACTTGATAAGTTTATGAAATACTTCTTTAAATGTTTTCTTTCTTTGTATCCTTCCAGTGTTCTTTGTTATTCTTCATAATCTTCATTGTCTTGAAGAAAATCACAGATGTAAATCTGATAATTGAAAACTGCTGTTAGGAACTATTAGGTCCTCACCTGACGATTGCCATAATCAGAGTCCTCATCATTATCTAATTCTTATAGCCTCACCAGAACACTAATTCTTAACGGCATTAATTGAACTAATTATGGAAAAGTAGTCTGTTATTATCTATTATTTTCTCACTCCCTGAGCTATTACTTATTTATTTGCATAATTCATTTGTGTGTGTAAAAGCAGACACATTTTAATTTACGTTGGATTTATCATTTATTAATGACTTGGAAATTTATCACTTCAGACACTACACACCGGCATTGGTTGACTGCTTCTATTACTCTGTTAATTATTCTTAAATAAAATATGAAAAGTTTCTTTAAAATAAAGTCAGCTATACAATTTTATAAATGAAAATAATATATTTGCTCAAAAACAAAATATGAAGATATTTTAGATTAAAATTCTAATGAATTTTTCAAACACTTTTTCATTAACAAAACAAATTAGATCAGCTTCCACTCTAAAGTTCTATTTTTATATTTTAATATTATAAAATTAAATATACTCAAATTTTATCTTTGCAGAGCATTGTCTGACATGGGAAGTTTCTTCAATATTTTCATTATTGGCAAACACATCCTTTATGAATGGGTGCAGTTGATTGGAAACATAATACATTTTGTACAAGTAAAAATATTAGTGGAGGACCTAATGTTAAACAAAAATGTGAAAGACCAACTATAACGTAGTAAATATGAGAATATCAGCACCAATGTCAATAGAATAATCAATTTCCTTACATTGGATTATTACAGTGAGCAGCACATTCTTTTTCTATCAGGATCTTTGCTGAGACTAAGAAAGATGGCAAACTTAATCACGTCATCTACAAGAGCAGTTAGTAGGAAGCTAGAACAGAATTTGGAAAAAGTAGCAGAAGAGCCCCAATTTGGTTTTTAAAAAAGCAGGACCAACTTTAGACGCAGCACATATTTAACATTGAAATGGCTGGATCATATTCAATGGATGTTCCATTGATATCGACACTGCTTCTTGAACCTCCAGCAGGATTGAGATGAAGAAGCAGACAATGCAGAGGACTACTGCAGAAAATCATTACCTTATCAATAGACCATGATTTATAGAGTTAATGAGGTCAAGGTTTCAAAAGAACAGAGAGGTTTGAATTAAAGACTTAGTGATTGATTTGAAGACTTAGTGTGTTATCCTAGGCCAGAGGTCGGCAACCTGCGGCTCCGGAGCCACATGCGGCTCTTTTAGAAAATTTTGTGACTCTCTGAATATTAAATATTTCAGTAAAAACCATTCCAAATTTTAGATACGATTTTTTTGAGGCATTTGATCCCTCTACACATAATATTCAAAGTGCCACAGAATAAGATACAACAGGCACTTCTATGTTTTTCCATGTTTTTTTTTTTCGATATAGATTTGGCTCTTTGTCACCAAAAGGTTGCCGACCCCTGTCCTAGGCAGATGATCATTATATACTGAAAAAAAAATTAAAAAAAAATCAAAAATCTATGAACTAACATCTCTGTTAGAGCTAGGCCAACAGAATCGGTTTCTAATATGTTAATATTAGGCACATAAAAGTTTATGGTAGCCAAACTAATTTCCCACAATTTTAATTTTGTTTTTTTTTGCTGAAACACTACTTCTTCATTCAAGAAGCTACTTAATGATCCTCACAATATTGATTTAGATCCAGTCCTTAAAAAAACAAAGTTATGGGAATCAAGCCCATGTCTCTGGTCATAGTTCGTAGTCATTTTTTTTATTATCTCAAAAAGACAATCGGAAGCAGAATTTATTTAGTGAAGAATTTTAAGAAAGGAAAAGGAATCTTATGTCCATATAAGTGCATTCTAACTCCATTATATTTTTTTAATACAAGATAAGAACAAGAACCGACAAACATGAGCACAGCGTTTTTTTAACTTGCTTCAATGTCATTTCTTTAGTACCCTTCAATGGATTATATTCATTACTGATATGACTAAACAAGCAGTTATAGAGTACACATTGTCAAGGATAAAGAATTAAGCATAGTGGAGTGAATTTTGCATTAATTATTGCCTTGAGGGTGCGATATTGACTTTGCAATAGATTTTCAAAGTTAAAGCTACTTAATATGCTAACGATAAGTACATAAGCTATAATAATTTACTTTTAAACTGCTGTTTCAATCCTTCAAGAAACATTAATACCTACTTTATGTAACTTATAATTTAATCTGTGATTTTACTTCTACCCAAACAGATCATTATTGGCATCTAGATATATTTTGAAATTCTTTAGTAATATCCAGAATTCTTTTTTCATTTGAATAGGGCAGGAAATTTGTCTTTATTGATTAGTTTCTACTATATAAATTCGTTTAATTTTTATTCCTTTTGATAACCCTAAGAAAGAAAATGATTTAAAAACACTTATTAGCTGATTAATGCTCATTTTAAGGCTGAATGCCCCTTGTGAACATCAGTCGAACCACAGTTCTCACCAAAACAAAGAAATTAAAACTTAAACCACAATAAAAAAAAATAGATTCTGCAAAAATTATAAACAAAAGATTAAGTGCTCAGTACAACTGAAAGAACAATGTGATAAAACAATAAAAAGAGGAACTAAGTATACAATTAAAAATTGCATGAAATATGCTTAAATAACAATAAGTTATAATTGAACAAAAATAATTATAGAAATTTCTCTGTAATAGAGTATTCTCCGTCTGTTAGTTTTACATGCCCTAGTGGAACTTCTCTTGGCTTGTCAAGCAGTGAGGCTGACAGCCTTTTGTCTTTCACAAATCATATCACGCATAAACTATACATGAAATAAAATTTTATTTCATTAGTAATTTTTGATTTTCACATAAAAGGAAAAAATAGAAAGTAGAAAACAATACTCCAATACCAATATCCCATAGTAAAAACAATATGCTGTAAAGATAAAGAAAGGGTGATCAACTATACTGCATAATAAATAACAGTAATTAAAGAGAAAGAAAATAGTTTTTACTTAATCCTAATGCTAAGAGATGGGGTCTTTTCTACTTTATTCCCCTTAGTGATTTTTTTTTGGAGCAGTTATTTAACTGTTAACCTTCAAATAATAGCAGTTATTATAACCACATGGAGGTGGGAAGTTATCACCTCCTTGGTAATAACATATGATCAATCAATATGATTTCATAGCTAAAAATAGAAAAGGAAAATATCTGATGTGGACAACAAATGACTTCCTTGTATGCCTGTTAAACTATAAATCGGTGGCTCAAAAAGTGATCCTGAATTTGGTTACTAGTTTCCGAAGATTGCAGTTTCTCAAAAACGACACTCGGCATCGCGACATCCATCTATTGACACACAAATACACACAAATGGGGAGGAAAACCGGTGTTTTACACTCAATTTTAATACTTAAAACAAGTAATAAAAATGTTTAATTGGATTGAAAACCAAATTGCGTTTGTGGCCTTTATTACCGAAACATATGATTTATGTATTTAATTTAAATATAATTTTTGATGTAAGCTTATTATGACCTTCAAGTAAAGTATCCTTTTCAGCTCACAATTTTTAACCAAAATATAGTAAATACATTCATATCGATATAAAAGCCCTATTTACCAAATTTGAGATGTTTTATATTATATTTTAATATAATTTTTGATGAAAGTCTAATATGATCTCGAAGTGAAGTACCGCTTCCAGTTTTCCAATTTAAACCAAAATCTAGTATGTTATTTAAATATATAAGTTATAAATACTAAATTTGAGAAGTTTTGCATAGTATTTTAATGTAACTTTTGATGGAAATCAATTATGACCTTCAAGTAAAGTACCACTACCGGTGATCAAGTAGGGACCAAAAAGGGAGGTTCACAACTAGATTTTATAACAATCCTAAATACAAAATTTCAACTTTCTACGGCAAACCGTTTTTGAGTTATGCGAGATACGAACGTACGTATGTACAGAGGCCACAACAAAACTAATCAAAATGGATATTTCCGTTGAAATCTGAAAACCGAAAATTTTTGCGATTACAATGCTTCCTTTACTTCGTACAAGGAAGTAAAAAAGGATATATTCCAATTTGTCACTGGTCATAAGAAGCAATGAATGTATTTGAATTATATTCATATCTCTGTAATGATGAGAAGGCATTCCAAATGTTCCAAGACGAAGAAATACTTCATTCTTAAAACTAGGCATTTTTCAGAATGGCCATGAAATCATGTTGATTTATAATGAGAGAAGAGGATTCTGTTGGCGATGTTACATGAGTAAATGCCGTAAGGAAACGGGTGTTTTTGCAGAGACCTGGTTGGAAGAAACAAGACTGCCTCCGTGTAAGGTGTTAATTTTCATATACTCATGGGTAAATGAGTACACAAGTACAAAATACTGTTTAAAAGAACTTGGTATATCGCTTTAAGAGAAGTATGTGCTCATGATATTTTGTGCCATCCTATCATAATTGGTGAAGAAGGAACAACCGTAGATATAGACAAGTCCTCTTTCTCTAGAAGAAAATACAATGTAGTTCGAACATACCCACAACAATGGGTGTTTGTCAGGAGATGAAAGAAACATTTTTAAATGCATTTGAAGACAGAATAACCAATGCTCTTTTAGAGTGCATAAAAGAAAACATAAAACCCGGAACAACAATAATGTCAGATTTATAGAAATCATATGATAAAATATAATTACCAGGTATAAATTTTACACATTTTACAGTCAGCCGTTCAAAAAAATTTGTAGATTCAGCGACAGAAGCCCATACGCAGACTGTGGAGCAATTATGGGCTTCTGCCAATAGACAAAATAAGAAACAATGCGGAACAAGCAGAGATTTATTTGATTCATACGTATGTGAGTTTGTCTAGAGGAGGAGACATAAAGGAAAGGATTTATTCAAGATCTTATTACGAAATATCAAGGAATTTTATAGTCTTTAATTAATTTAAAATGTGTTCCTTCTTTGGATAAAAATCAGGTTATGTATTAATAAAATAATGTCAACGTACATGTGTCATTTCATTTAAATTACAGTTCCAAAAAAAATCACTGAAGCGAGTAAAATAGAAAAGACCTAACAGATTTATTTATTCTTGATTTTTTTATTTTAATATTTGCTTTTGTGTGATTAGAACTTACTTTACCTTCCGAATTCCCACAAACACCACTTTTCTATTAACAATCAAAGCATAATTAGATAAATTTATTATAATATTGTAAACCAAGTTCGTTTATATTACAATTAAAAAAATTAAATTGTTGTCTCAAGATTTTTTTTAAAGAAAAATTTGTACTACTTTAACAAGTAGACAATAAATGATCTCGCTTGAAAGACTCCCTCAAAAGACTGGCTAATTTTTGTTGCAGAGTTCCCTGCAAATAAATAGAATGGCACTTAAAAACAAGAAAGACATAATGAAAAAATTAATGAATAGTAGAAAACTATTATCAGAAAACAGATTTAACTTACCCTCTTCCCCTTTTTCCGAAAAAAATGGAAATCATTGTAGGTAAAGCATTAATCTATCATATGCTTTTTGGAAATGGATTGTTAATCTTGCAGCTGAAAATAGAGTTTACAAAAAATGTAATTATAACATATAACTAAAATATTGGTCTCAAATAACAATAAAGATTGTTAGGAGGATTAAATACAGACCTGAAAGGAAATCTCATTATTTAATTACAACAATTTTCAAATAAAATATAATTTAGTTTCCTATTTACAACAATCTATAACTAAGTTCACACTGGTTGATTTTCAATGCTTGTCAAACAGCATATCGCTAGCAATGTCGAATCTAAAGATGAACTGTGTAAACAGGGTAAAGCTATGTCCATACTGTTCGGGTTTTGATTCGACATCGCAGGTAATGTCGCCTGGAAAGTTGACCAGTGTTAACCAGCTTATGGGTTGTTTGTACAAAAATGTATGTGATCTTTTTACTCATTAGAAGTATAACTCTAAATTACAATTGATGAATTCACTCTAATTTGTGTCCTAATCAAAATTATAACTTTTTTTGCTGTTATTGGCTTTAGGAATTACACTGCTCTGCGAAGAATTGGTTTTTTCCCCTCCCTTGAGAAATTTTTCCGGATTTTTTATATTTTCATATGTGCTGAGGTCGAATCTGAAATCCAAAAAATTCTATCAGGCACTGTTTTTTAGAAAATGGAGGTTGTTTTTGAAAAAAAATGAAATAGCATGTATTTTTTTTTTCTTATTTCATTTATTTATTTCATTTTCTTATGAATAATAGTAATATATAAAATAATAAAATATTTAATCATGAACATAATATAAATTTATGCCAAGTCAATGTGTATATTTTTTCCTTTTATAGTCTTCATCAGCTGCCTCCCGTCCAACAGTAGTCAGCAAGCATTTTCTCATTCCATTTACCACTATACCTTTTCTCAATTTGGGCAATCTCTAGATGAAACCGTTCACCGTGTTATCTGAAACTGCTCCCAAGTTGGGAGAGAAGAAATTCAAATTGGAGTGCTAAAAATTAATTTTTAATGACATGTTGCAACCCATGGCCTTATTTGATAAAAGCAATTCTTCAACAATGCCTATGTAATGTGTAGCTCTTTTTCTGTCCGAAAATTATTCATGCATGTTTTAAAACGCAGACCAAGCTCTTTTTTCAGTTTCATTTAATTTTCCTTTGAATTCTAGATCTTTAAAAACAGTGCGAATTTGTGGCCCCATGAAAATCCCCTCTTTCCTCCAGGAGAGAAACAATATCCCTTTATTTCCTCCTGTCTTCAACAAATCTGTCTGCTATCTCTACTGCTGGCTAATGGGATAACACCGTCATTGAACCTAAGAGACAAGTATAAACTGGGCCCCTCCATAATACTTCTGACTGAAGGCCAAACAAATTCTTGAAGCCTAATACTTGAGGTCTCGCAATTTTTTCATGTTGTAATACATTGTAATAGCTTCAAAATCAAATAGATTTTTTCATTGAAGTTTTCAACGATAAAAAAATGCTCAAAATGTTGAAAAACACCTCATTTTTTTTATCCAAAACACAAATTTGACATAAAATGGTGCCTGATAGAGATTCTGCCATTGGGTTCGTATTTAGCATACCTCAAAACATAATAAAAAAAAAACAATTCAATTCATGGGAGGATTTTGATGCAGAACAGTGTTACTTATAAATAGAAAGATTTAAGAACGAGATCCTTTTCAACAAAATATGTTAAATAACAAGCATTATTTCATATTCAATGAATAATCACCTTAGTGATCAAAGCCTCTACATAGGTGAATAACAAAACATTTTAAGTCCCTAAGGATGAATTTCCTTTCATCTGTGCAAACCAATTTTAAGGCTGATTACTCTTTTTACAATAGTTCACATTCATGTCATAATAATACCATACTGAATATGAAATAGCAGAGATAGTATTTTATTTCTCGATATTAATTAATAAATACATATTAAAATAAAAATATATTTTAAGAATTATGCTTGAATTAGCCTTCTTCAGCAATCTTCAATCACCTATATTTTTCCCTCCTATATGAAACCTGCTTTATCGAGATATACCTAGTAAGGTCTATAAGTTTCCGGCCTGAGGAAAAAAGAAAGGTGAAAGAAAAAAACTGGTGTTATTGTTTTTCAATATATTTTCCTTTAAGTTCTACACACTTAATACAATGCTTAGGCAACATTTCTATACCATGAAAAAAAATAATTTTCTTCTTTGTTAGATAAATGTTCTTCGACAGCTACTTGGACCTCTTCATCGGTGTTAAATCTCCCATGAAGGTCAGATTTTAACTTTGAGAAAGGTAGAAGTTGCTAGGGACCAAGTCTGGGCTGTTGTAGGATGGATGGGAGGTTTCTTGGAATCCACAGTGGACAGGGCGTCGTGAAGAAGCCGAACACCTCTGCTCAACTTTCCCCACCTTTTCTCTTTGATGGCGTCTCGTAAACCGTGAAGTAGGGCTGCATTATACTCGTCATTTACTGTGGTGTTCCTTTCTTAAAATCAATCTGCAGTATTCCTCTACAATCCCCCAAAATGGTTGGCATTAACTTCTTTTTTTTCGACTGTGTGACTTTTGCCTTTAGCAGAGGTGCTTCTCCTGGCCTTCTCCATTCCATGGACTCCCTTTTGCTGAGTGGGTCATAATATAGAACATTTGTCTCATCCCCAGTTACAATTGAATCCAAGAAATTTCGGCATTATAACCAAGTAAAAATTCATCACAGCAGCGAACTCGTTCCTCTTTTTGAGCAACGAAAGAATTTGTGGAATCCATCTTGCTCATATGCAAATGTTCTTTAATTATCCTCAGAACACTTGTTTTTGAAAGCCCCAAGCTTGCTGTTATTTCTTTGGTCAGCCTCCGATCAGACTACTGTCAAATTACTATTCTGCTTTGTTGGTAGTCTCAAGTTGGATTGTTTCAGAAGTGACAGCTTCTAATGGGCGACCAGGATGCGGATCATCATCCACTTTCTCTCCCTAAGTTTAATAATTTTGCCCATTCTTTTACAGTGGAATTTAAGGGGCAGGACTCCCCATAGGTCTCTTTGATTTGCGCAGGAGTAAGGCTCTCTTTACACAAGAATTTAATAGCCGCACAGTATTCGATTTTGAGCATTGTTAAAACGCAGATTCCTTCAAGGTTAGATACGGACTGAGGAAATTAGGGTGATGGGTATGGAAAGTGCAGGCATAGACATGCACGGCAGGCAAGTCTCACCCTGCTTGAAGTAGGGGATCGAGGGCAGGCTGGAAACTTATGGACTTTACTACGTATAAAAAATAAATCTGACCCACAAGAAACAAACTAAAACAACAATCATTCTATTTTTATTTAAAAAATATTTGTATACACTCTAAGCTGCATAAATCTTATCTAAAAATATCCTTTGTAATTTAATTATTTTACCAGTATGTCAATGGCATATTACATTAAGATTACTAAATTCTGTTATAAAATTGAAATATTTTTATAAAATCCATGTCTTTTCACTATATCTCGCTGATTTCAAGAGATTCTTTCCAGAGCTGTAGCCATTTGTTGTTTTTACCTAAGATAAGTAAAAGTAGAACACTCAAGGAAGACATGTTTCATTGTCCTTACAGTCTGATAATTGGTGCACAGGAATTCCGATCTTCACAGTAGATAATCATGGGAAAACCCATAGTGCCCAATACAGAAAAGACAGATGATGACTTCTTCACATTAGGTTTTTCAGTTTGTTAGTTAGTTATCCACCGAGTGTAATCTGCTTTAATTGAGTAGTACTCATTCACCATTTTTCTTTTCATTTTTCCTGCACAGTATATTTACTTGATCAGCCTAGTCTTGCTCTGGATGGTTTAGATTATTTTTGCTCAGAGAGCATCTTGTTGCCAAGCTGAATTGACAGCAGCATCAGTCCTCCCCTTTCCATTGATATCACAATCCAAGAGAACCCATTTGATGACCATCTGTTTATCTTTCTGAATTAATTCCATTCATATATTATGTATTTCCTGGATTAAGGGGAAATTGAGTCATCAATTTTTCAATCGCTACGAAAACAATCATTAATTCAGTTTCAATGGGACATTTTCGACAATGTGTTGTGCAGGTGCAGAGCAACTTTGTTGGTATGCACCTTCCCTAAAAATATAGAAAGTTACTAGAAGCTTTTTTAAGAGATCTCTTTCAGTTATAACAACACCCCACAAAGTCCTAAACATTTGATGCATCGAGTGTAAAAGAATCGAAGGTCTTCATAGTTTTGTAGGGGAAATAAAAATTAACATGTAATAGTTAAAGGTCACATGGCTGTCCAAAAAGTGAATGAGAAAAACAATGTAGAGCAAATATGAGATAATTTTTGTTTTTAATAATAACTTTACACAATAATACAAAATCTGGTGCAGTGCACACATCACAAAAATTTCACTTACCAGCCTATAATAATTATCCATTATTTAAAATAATTTTAAAGAAATCACATAAACACTTGAAATATTCTCAGCAGCATGCACATCTTCATGTGTTCAATCACAAAAATATGATAAAATAGTTTTTACAGAATTGCAGTATGACAATTTTGTGCACTATTATTTTTGATTTGTCAAGTTGAAAATAAATTTTTAAAGTTTCCATGGAAATTCCATTTAGTTTCTATTGAATAATACAAAAATAGAAATTATTAACTACAACAATCACTTAAATTAAATTTATGCGTTTTTCATCATTCACCATTACCTTCTTTAATTTTATACATCTATTAATCAAAATTATTAGAACAGTTTAAAACAGCATTAAGTTAATCGCAAAGCAAAACTGAGCAGTTTAATTTAGCGTGAAGTTAATAATAGAGTTGAACAGAGCTTATTATTGAGAACAGGATTATAATTTGGAGTGAAAGGAGGAAGTGCGATATCCTTATAAGTAAAATCAAAAGAAATTTCTTTGAATTAAACAAAACTAATAAAGACAACATAACAGATTTTATTAAATAAGTATATTAATTACAAAGATTAGTCCAAAATAATCTTCAAAAAGGTTTTTCAAGTGAAAATTCAAGTAAGAAGTTATTTCATATTATTCAGGTCTATCAAAGACGTTGATATTTATCATGGTTGTTGAAAAAAAAACTGCTGATGAAAAAAACTCCTTCGAGCACAATTAATCTGTTAAAAAATATTTAGATTAAATTATTTTTTTTAAATAATAAAAAAAAAAAAAAAAATCAAAATCTAATGATATCTGTCTATTATATTTCTTAACATATTCCTAATGATAAAAACATAACTTTGTTGCGGCATTTAACAAAAAAACAAAGAGCAGTTTCATAAAAAAAAATTCAAACCTTTGGAACAATAACAATAACCAAACTGTTAGATAGCATTATTAGATATAATATTTTTTTCTTTCTTTTTTTTCCTAAATAAACACCAAGTAACATTTACCTGAACAAGAAGATGAAGAAAGGACTCATAACAATCTAATTAATATATTTCCACTATATGATCATAACAAGGCTCCCTTCTCCTTGTATCACCATTGCTGAACAAAAGGGTATACCTAAATATATGTTTCTCATAAAAATAAATTACACTTGAACCAGTTTTTGTTTGCTTTTGCTTAAAGGCGCAAAACCCTTAAGTCATCAATACCTCTGTTTTTTTTATTTATGATTCCTATCGACTGCACAAAATCATTTTCAAGTGTAGCAGTACTATTAATACCGAATAATTAAAAATTTATGAAAATACCATACCTCACTTACAGTAAGAAAAATTAATAATTGTAGATGAATTACAAGCTTGCTTCTCTATGTTCAAAATAAGCATAATAGTAGCAGTACCTTGAAAATGCTATTTTTATAAAGGCTCTACTATTAAGTCTTGGCCGCATCCAGGCCCTACCTCCACTCTCTCGATCCAATAATGCTACCTGCACCTCTCTCGACCTCTGTCTGTCCACGCCTCCTCCCATTTACTTATCCAAAGAGAAGTATTTATTTAATGTCGACCTCCATCCTAGCCCATTTTAGCATAGAAATGTTTAAATGCTGCACCATGTCTGATTCTTGGTAGATCTGGTATAGCTCCACGTTATGCCTATCTGAATTGATCACCAACTCTTACAGCTCCAAACATTCCTCTTAATACTGTTCTTTTGAAAAGCAGTGAACTGTTAGGATCTGATTTAGAAAGGGACCAGGTTTCTGATGTACATGCTAAAGCAGGCCTGGTTAGTGTTTTGTAAAGTGTTTCATTTTTCCTGATAGCAGACGACTACTTAATGTTTTTGCCATTCTAAAAAAACATTTATTAATGGCCAAAATTCTTCTTTGTACTTATGAGCTGGTTGAGTTATCTGCTTAAACTTAGTTGACATTTTCAAATGTGTAGACAACAAATATGGCGGTGAGTATTCGTGGCCTTGGAGGGTTAGCCTGGATATACGTGGTCCTTGATTGGTTTGCCTGAAATCTCATGCACTGTCCAGCATTCTCTGAAGCAAGAAAAGCCTGCTCCAAATCCATTTCTGATCTCGCTACCATAATATAATCAATAGAAAATAACAAACAGTACTTAATAAGCCAAGATAAATAAAGACACTGATGAAAGAATCAGTTCCAATAGCTGGAGGGAATGTCAAAATCATAAGGCCAACCTATGTAAGCATATCATCAAATTCTTCTGAAAAAGAAAAATAAATAAATAATTCTTGAAAAACTATTGCACAAGGATGGGTGTGGTCAGAATACACACTCGGGTTTTTACCATTGAAGGGCAAAACACCAACTTTAGGGAGATCTCCTAAACTCAGAATCGATCCACATTCGAAAGAATTTTCCATCACAGCCAGGCTCAAACCTGATCCACATAAAAAACTAGAACACTTGTTACAATTTCATTAATACATCAGTTATCGACATTATGATTTCATAATTTTAAAAATTTAATTAAGATAATTTCAAAAATAAACTTTGACTTTTGTATTTGGGGTCAAACGTCATTACTAAAACTTTAACTGAGGATAGGAATAATGCTCCTGAATCAAGTGCAAATTTAAATAATAGAATTTTTAAATAATTTAATGTAATGCATCACTGCCTCCGCATCTCCAAAACTATATAGAAGAATTATTTCAAGTTCATGTTTATCACATTGCTTTTCTTTTATATTTGATAAAGTACTTTATGAACTATAAAAATAATAATACTAATAATGTTTATTAATCACAGTGGATATTAGCAAAAGTGTAAATGATTTCGATTTGAATTTTACAAAAGTTAGGAATTACATTAGTACTATTGAAATTGATCAGTAATTATTTTAATACACTTTCTAAAATGGTTTGTCAAAAGAATAATAGATTCTGAGGCATTTCTTAAAGTTTTTATTTAATTACTCAGTTTAATAATAGATATTAAAATAATCTAAATCATAGAACCATAGTATCAGATAAAAATAATAATAACAAGAATTTTGTTATTTAATAATAAATAAGAAATTTAATAATAGATAAGATCACAGAATTCTTAGATTTAAGAATTCTATTTAAGAATCAAATCTAAATAGAATAAGTGATGTATTAATGAAATTGTAACAAGTGTTTTAGTTTTTTTATGTGGATCAGGTTTGAGCCAGGCTGTGACGGAAAATTCTTAGTATTATAAGAAATAAGAATTTCTTAAAACTAAATCATTCTATTTAGATTAGAATCTAAGAATCTATTTAATAATAGATAAGAACTTTCTTTTAATAATAGATAATAATTGTTAAAATATATAAAAATTGAATCATTTAGCATTTTTTTTTTCATATTTTCTTTAAACCAAAATTCACTTTTAAAAAAGTCATTGAGCAATTTTAATTTATCCTAGATTCTTATTTTCTTTTCTTTGTCAAACAAATTTTTATTACTTCATCACTTCATGATCATAAATGAAAAATTTTGAGATTGTCTTTCCCGAAAAAATTTAGATGATCTGGAATCGAAATAAATTTCAAAAAGTACTCAATAATATATTATTTAACAGAAAATTTTATAAAACCAAAATTTTGTGAAAATTAAAAAAAATATTACTAATGTCATGCCATTTTTACAACATAGCATATACAAAAATGCAATACTCTACCGTATCTAAGTTAATATTGGTTTTCTTGATAGTTGGTACTGAAGATTCTATTATTTCAATAAAAGATCTGAAAATTTACAAAATTCGTAGTAATTAAAACCAATTTATATAAAAGGATAGGAATTTTTGGAATTGAAACAGTCTTAAAAAAGTCAATAAATAAAAAGATTTATTTTGACATAACAACACTAAAAAACAGATATTAAAAATAAATGCTATTACTAAGTATTAAATTGAAACTTGATTAATGATTAAATAATTTGATAAGTATATTGAACAGATTATATTAAAATCTATAGCCTATACAATATACACAATTACTTTTGAGACCAAATTAGTAATAATATAATTTTTAAAAACAGATTCACAACGAATCTCCTCCATTCTTAATGTCAAGCTTATTGCCATTTGTCCTTACCGTATAATAAAAATTGGAAACCACATCTTTTTCTGTCACAGGTAGAGTTTTAAAATGTTTTTGCAACACTTCAGCTAACTGTGGCTTGTTCAAACCTGGTCTGGTAGGTACTTTAAAATGTCTCTTATACCTTCGTAGAGTATTAATCTGAAGTTGTCCTAGATCAATATCAGGATATTCAATATCACCTCCCTCGTTTGAGTCGTCTTCTGAATCTTTCCTTCTCCGTTTAGTTCTCGCAGACTGAATCATGCACTTGTGGTGATCACATATATAAATATGCCTGGCATTTTGGTCAAGATGAAGCTTGAGCCGACGCTGAGTTACAATTTTCTGAATCCTTTTGCTGTAAGATGCATTACCTGCTGGCCTTTGACACCTACCACCTTCATCTACTAAGCAGCAGATTTGATCAGGTGGCCCTCTAGAATCTTCTTCTCCAGTGCTAAAACCATTAGCACTTTCACCACGATTCATTCTCCACCTAAAATTTAAAAACCTCCAGAGTTTTGTTTCACAGAAAAAAACACTATCTAATGAATATATCACTGAATGGCGAAAATATTATTTATTGACTGTATATAGCAATATACTTATAGCAATAAAATATTGATATTGAAGAAAACTTACATTGATCCTCTGGTTTATTGCACGATGCACTTAAAATGTGAACAGACTCACAAAAATAACAGTCAAATGCCCATAAATTTTGTCAGTTCATAGCGCTTTTGGAAGCGTCTTTTCGAAATTATCACATTTAACTGTTTTTTCTAAAGTTTTTGACACAAAACTTTCATAACACTAACTTAGACACCATTCTGCACGAATGAAGGATTAAAATGTCCAAATAAACTCTATTATGACAAGATAGTAATAGTAAACATTCAAAAGCTACTCCGCAGGTGGCAATACTTGCAACCTATCCTTCATATCTGGTTCAGGTTATAGTAAGGTTATGTTGTCTCTTTATACTCGTGGTGTAGTTGTACAGTCTTACATAGAAAGGTTAAATAATGTCAGATAATGTGTGTTTCTAGTTTATAGAGCATTCTTTTATTAAGCTTAGTTTAGTTATAAATTGATAATATTCATGAATTTTTGAGAACTCTTAGGAGAAATCTGTGAAGTGTTCAGACAACACGTGAATAATAATTTTAAAGCATGGAAGAAAAGGAAAGTACCGACCAGGAAACTAATAGTGAAGAAGAAAGTAGTGAAAGCAGTAGCGATGATGAAGAAATTGTCGATGCAGTGCCTGATAAAGACTTTTTCAAAACGCTTAGTTGCCTTAAAAGCAAGGATCCAAGTATTTACGATCATAACGTTAAGTTTTTCCCTGATTCAGTCAAAAATGAAACTAATAAAAGAAAGAAAGAAGATGGTGAAAAATCTGTGTATGTTAAAGACTATGTTGTTGGTGTTGTTGATGAAGAATCTTGTGATGACTCCGAAGCACCTAAACTGTTAACATATGCTGAAGAGCAAGAAGCTACTTATAGATTTTTTAAAAATTTGACTTTCGATTCAGGTTCTGATGATGAAAGTGGCGAAGCACTCATAAAAATAAAAGTAAAAAATGAAAAGGCTAAAGAAGAGGAGGAAGCTGACTATATCCAGTTTCTTAAAGGTATAAAGTCGGAATTAGTTAATAAGGAAGATGAGAAAGAACTGAAGCCTCTGTGTGATTTTTGGAACAATAAAAATTTAGATGAAAATGAACAGTTTTTAAAAGATTACATATTGAATAGAAAGTATTTAGGTGAAGAATCAACTAATTTACCTTTCAATGAAAATTTATCTGAAGATGAAAGAGAACTAGAAGAACAGGCTGAATTTGAGGACCGATACAATAGGAGATTTGAAACAGAAGAAAATCTTCAGATTAAGAGGTTTCCTAGACAAGTTGAAGGATCATTAAGGCGTAAAGATGATTCCAGGAAAAAGAAAAGAGCAGAAATTGCACAAAGAAAAAAAGAAGAAAAGGCTAAGAAACACCAGGAAATCAAGAAGAAGCAGAAAGAAAAACTTGCAGAGATTGAAGAAAGAATAGAGAAATTAAAAGAGTTAACTGGCAATCCAGAACTTGGTTTCAAAGATG
The DNA here is from genome assembly GCA_948150685.1 of Rhaphigaster nebulosa. Lineage (NCBI taxonomy): Eukaryota > Metazoa > Arthropoda > Insecta > Hemiptera > Pentatomidae > Rhaphigaster > Rhaphigaster nebulosa. The sequence goes on from OX411310.1 coordinate 31,035,708, forward strand.
AAGAAATATTAGAAGATTTTGATGCTGAAAAACACGACCAAAAGATGAAGGAACTCTTTAATGAAGATTATTACAATAAGGAGGAAGAAGAACATCCTGGATTCAATGAAGATGACTATAATTGGGATTACGGAGATATAAATATGGATTGTGAAGGAGATAATTTTAAAGAAGAAAGTAAGAAACTTACTAGGACGAAGAAGAAGAAACTTAAAAAGAAAAAAGCGTTTAGTGATATAATGGATATAGCTAAACCTTCTTTTGATCCAAATGTTCATAATAACTTCAAAGAGTACTTCGATGAATATTATAATCTTGACTGTGAAGATTTCATTGATGATCTTCCTTGTAGATTTAAATACAGAGAAGTTATTCCGAATGATTATGGATTATCTGTTGAGGAAATATTAATGGCAGATGATAGCGAGTTAAATAAATGGGTTTCTGTAAAAAAGATCTGTAAACGTCGTCCAGAACATGTTGAAAAGAATGAGGTGAAGATATATTCCATGAAAGGAAAAGATGAAAATTTGAAAAAGAAAATTTTTTGCAGTTTGTATTCTGAAGACAAAGATGATTCACTACAGGACAGTTATACATCTGATATGAACACAACTACAAACAGTTCCAATATGAACAGTAAGAAGAAGAAATCTAAACAAGCTTTAGGCAGCAAGGAAAACATTGAATCTCATGAGCCTCAGGATAACATAAATCAAGAGAAAAAACATGAGAATTTTCAGAGTAACCTCTTAGAGTCAAATAATATTTCAGATATGCCTAAAAATGTTTGCAAATTACAAAGAAAACGGAAGCGAAAACATGTGGAAGGAGAGGCAATTCAATCAATAATTAATTCTGAAAATAGTTTTAGTGGCAATAATGAATTCACAGCCGATAATTATCAGACAACAGAAAAAAATGGTGATGAATTTTTTGAAGGCCATGATTCACTATTGAGGAATTCAGGTAAGAAAAAGGTCAAAAAACAAAAGATTGGTAAATCATCCTTAGAGCTTGATATATTGAATGGGGATGAAGGAAATGATAACACGACAGCTCAAGAAGATGAGGCAAAAAGTGTCAATAAGAAGGAATATATTAAATCCCAGGAGCTTTCAGCAATTTTTCCGAAAAAGAAAAAGAAATCTGGACAGCAAAATCTCAATAAATCTTTTTCACAAGAAAATACTAAGACTGGTGTTACTAACAGTAAGAATCAAGATGGAAGATCGGGCAATCCAAGAAATGGTAAGAAGAATTTCAAAGGTGGTTTTAAACAAAGAAAGCCCAAAGATATAACAGACCTTTCAGATAACAGATTACTTGCTTATGGCTTGAAACCTAAGCAGTTTAGGGCCAAGATCAAATATTCTAAAAAAAAATAATGCTTCATAAATTTTATATTTTATGTAAATTATCATATGAAAGTAAAATCATTTCTAAAATAAAAGGTAATACTCTGTTTTAGAATTTATTTTTCTTTCTTTTTTATGATTTTTTTTTTTAATTAATAATATTTTATATAACAATCTGTTTTGTAAATATTTGGGATAAATTGTAAATATTTAAAAATAAAATTGTTTTGTTAACATGTCTTTAGTATTAACTACCAGTTATCTTTTTACTATTTATTTTTTTTTTATCAGGTAATATCTGAAGAAAAAATAAGTGTTAATTAATATTATAGACCAAAATAAATTTTTCAAAACTCCTATTTCAGTATCCATACACTGCACTTTTTGACTCTCCATCAATCATATATTACTCCATCAATCATCAATGCTATATTACATCATGCAAATTTATTTATTTTTTAAGGGTCACGGATTCATTAATTTACTTAAAAAAGGCTATGTATTAAGAACTTTATGCTTTTCCAAACAGTTAGCAACATCTTTAGGAATCACATCCAAGACGTCTAAACACCCACAAAAAAACAGTAAATGTTTAGATGGAGTGATGTACTTTTATGTAAATTATTATATGAAAGTAAAATCATTTCCAAAATAAAAGGTAATACTCTGATTTTAGAATTTATTTTTTTTTAATTCACTGTTTTTCTGACTTCTCTTAGCGAAACGTTGACTGGACTGTTGTTTACCGGTATTTTAGATATTCAAGGCTTTGTGTTTGCAATCTTTCAATTATATCCTATCAATTAATTTATGTCTCTAAATTTTTGCTCTTTTATATTAATTAACAAATCATTAATTTTTTACTTTTGATAGTTCATTGATATGCACAAAATAAGCAATTTTAGTTCGATTTAGGCTGGTGTCTTGAGTTTCTTGTTTCCAGATGAGACAATAAACCCTGCCTCCTCTTTTCTCTTTACAAAGCCATTTAGCCCGATCTGTTTTTATCCAGGACATCTTCATTACAGCCTCCCATTTTATCTCAGTTTCAGCCCTCTTCGATTTCAGATCTCGGATGTACCGTTCAAGAGTTTTCCTTGCCTTTGGTCCATCTCTTCCTGTTCATATGCCTAATCATGCCCATTTCCTGTGGTGGTCTTAATTATTGTCCACTAATCCTATTTCCAAAAGTATTTATGGTTTGTTACTATGTTAGTGATGTGAGGATGCCAATATTGTATATTTCCATTACTGAGACAGAGTTCATCAGCTTGACGTTTATCATCTTGCTGAGTATCCATGTTTCATAATTAATGACAGATAGGACATAGCTTTTCCAAGATGTGTTTATATCGAGGTCTTCCTTTGAACTTTAAATATCTTTATATTTAAGTCAGGCCTTCCATCCTAATTTAATTTGTAGATTAGGTGTGTACTGGTACAATTTGTTTTTTAAATAGAACCTTTTGATGCTTCAATTACTATTTTTCACTCATCTATGAGCATACATTTGTATTTTGCAATTTATTTATTTTTTAAATCTTAGATCATTTTGGTTGTTACCACCATTAGTTTCCTCACCATTTCATATTAATTAATCAATCACCAATGTTTTTGTATGTCAATGCTCATTCTCTTATTATTTTTAATTAGTACAGAATATTTCAATTATGCCAATGCCATGCATCGAGAGCATTGTATTGAACTGGCTGAGATAACTGACACATTGGCGACTGCGGAGAATATTAATGCTCTTCTAACTTTTTGATGTGGAAGTTCTTGATGAATTAAAGCCCTTATTCCACTTATAGGATTAAATGTTGAAATAATTTATATTCTATATTTTGGCTAACAAAACATTTGTAACAGCATTTTTCTTGTTTATAATCCTAAGCAATATTTCAAGTGTCCAAAGTTTTTTATTTTGAATTCATTAAATTAAATTTTAATTTCTCCGAATAATTTTATGATATTAAAAATTCATTATATCTATATGCTCTCCTCTTAATGATTAGTGTTTTGCAGAAGATTGCTGACATTCAATTTTAAATGTTTGAATCTTGGTATTATTTATTTTTACTAGTTTAATCAAATATCTTAAAACTACCTATGAAGAGGGATACATTAGGCTACATCTGCTCTCATCTATTAATTATCTTTCATTAATCTTAGTAAATCCACACAATTCGGACTTTTTTTTTTCCATCTTTCCTTGCTTCTTGGCAATACGGATGGACATTCACAGTAAAATCAGTCATCTATCAGTCATTGTTTTACAAAAGATTTCCTTCTAGATGGATCCACCTCAATGAAGGAGACTATATGTATCACATCAGTGCATCTTCACATTTTTGGACCATAGTCTTTAAGTAAAATTAACATTAGTCCTTCCTTGTTTGTGGTGTGACATGAGGTATGATTTATATGGTGGTTAGCCTGCATTTATTATGCAAAGAGAAAGCCTTTGGTCTATTATTCAATTCCTGTTTCCATTTGCCACAGTCTGTTTTCATTTACTCCAGAGACTATGGTGTAAATGGAAACAGTGATTTCTTTAGGGACAGATGACTTTGTTTTGTTCCTGTCGAAAATCAAACCAAAAAGTTGAACATACATAACCTTTCTTCATATTTTGACAGGAACCGTTTCCTGTATGCCTTCTGTATAGAATTTCTTAAATCATTTAGGTAAGTGTATTAACCATAGTTTTTCTCTTTATCAACCTCGTGAAGAATGCACTGTTTCCATTTACACCCTAGTTTCTGGAGTATGTGGTGTGATTTGAGATATAATTTTTATGGTTGTTAGCCAGCATTTATATTAACTATTGTTCCTTATTTATTTATTATTAATTAATTTAAACTGACAGTAAAAACATTAGGGTACAACTATATACTAGGGGTGCGTTATCTCTTGTTCATTCCGAGGTTGCCGGACTAGCACACTCTAGCGTCATTTGTGCTAACTAACTTCTTTGCATTCAATTGTAACATTCGTATTCATTGGAATTATTAAAATTGTTCCTGCTTTGATTAGATATTATTTAAAATTACTAGTGCTGTCGACTTCCGCTCATTACGTTCGCCCAAGAACTAAACAAAACATCAACTGATCCTTTTCAGTTGAGGTCGGGGCTTTACCGTAACTTCAGTTATTACTGCTTTAATTAGATCACAGCTGTCGACTTCCGCTCGCTCAAGAGATAAATAAACCCCAAAAGTTTCTTTTCAGTTGAGGTCGGGTCCTTACCGTAATTTAAAATATCACTCCTTTAAATTATTACAAAAATTTGCCCACATCACCGGAAGTCGACAGCACTAGTAATTTTAAATAATATCTAATTAAAGCAGGAACAATTTCAATAATTCCAATGAATACGAATGTTACAATTGAATGCAAATCAGTTAGTTAGCACAAATGACGCTAGAGTGTACTAGTCCGGCAACGTTTGGGTGACCTCGGAATGAACAAGTGATAATGCGCCCCTAGCCTATAGTTGTACCAAAATGGGTATTGAAGATACTTAAATTTGGAGAAACGCTTGTTAACTTTTATTAAACTTTCATTGGAGAAATTACTTCTTAGAAACAAATGATTATCAGTTTAGTGTTTCCTACGTAATAATCTATAGATATTAATAATAATTAATAATTAATATTAATAGATATTACTGTACATTAAAGATATTCTTTATATGCTTTATGATACGTATCTTAAAACCACTTCGTGCAATCCCTAATTTGATTTATTGTACTTAATCAAAAGGACTTTTTATCAAGTTGCATATTTGAAAGAAGTTCCCGCAGCCGCTTGAATCTATCACGTAATTTATAATAAACTTATATAGATTCTAATAATCCCCATCGACTTTCATATTAACCAACATGAGGTAAATGTCTTATTTGTTAATTACTTTCTTTGTTTATAAACAGTTGACTTTGTTTTGATGCGTAAGAATCTTGTATACGTAGATATGTCTTGTGGTGATCATAAGGATTTCTGCAATAATCTCTCAACTCCCTACCATGTAGTATCCTATCATTGTTTCTTTAGTTAAGATCCCATCGCGGATTTCGGTATATGATAGATATGATCTATGGTAAAGAACCACTTTAATCTTGTGAGAAAAGTTTCATTGTCGTTTGGTCTTTGTTTACTTCTCAGGGACCTCGAGCCTTGAACGCTTTCTACTATCATCATTAAGCTAATGCTATTGAATCATCCTTGGGGAAATTAGCAACCATAAAGCGATATTTGGGTTGCCTCTTATTCATCGAATAAGTAAGTGACTTGAAAAATTACAATAATCTCGGAGCCCTCCGCTGTATTTTATTACTTGACTCCTCAAATATTGTTTTTGCCCTAAATGTTTGTTTCTTTTAACGAGACAAGGCCAAGGGTGCTGGAGAGTGGGGATGTTGAAAAAATATATCGATATTTTTGACCGATTTTTTTTTTACTCAATACATCATAGTATCGATATTAAAATTTGAATATCGAAAACCGATATTTTTTCAAAAAAGAAAAAAATCTGTTGCGGTGCGCACATCGCACAACTTTCCCTTACGGTCCTATAATAATTATCTTTTTAATATAATTTTAAAGAGTTCGCATAAACAATACTTGAAATAAACTTAGCAGCATCCACTTCTTCACATTTTCCACTTCAGTACAATAAAACAGTTTTTTAAACAATTTTAGTACAATAATTCTGTACACTACCTATATATTTTAAGCTTGTCAAGTTGAAAATATATTTTAAAAGTTTCGGTTTAGTTTCCATGGATACTTTTTTTCCATCAAATTAATATAAAAGTAGAAATTATTAAGTTAATTTCCACTTTTGTATTCTTAAATTTAATTATTACATACGGTATTATTGACAACAGCTTGGCGGATTGGTAAGAGGAGGTTTGGTCGCATCCTTCTCCTTTCGCATGTTATTTGTCTACGGTCTTATACTCTTCATAAAATACGCATATAAAATATGCGCAAATAAAATATTCTTTTCATCATAACTTTTTCCCCTGCATTTCCTCGGTGATGTATTACATAAATGAAAAGTTAAAGACCTTTATGAAGAATAATTTAAGCAAGTTTCATCAAAATTGTTAGAGCCGTTTTCGAGAAAATTGTAAAATCCATGATATAATAGCTATTTCCGGTTAGTCCGATGCGCTGTATCTTTGCTAATACTCGTCCGACTTTGATGATTCTTTTATTGTTTTTTAGAAAATTTAATTACCTTTCATACAATTCTATACATAATTTACCATACAATTCATCCTTTTTAAGCTATGCGCAAATAAAATATTCATTTCATCATAACTTGTTTCCCTGTGCATTTCCTCGGTGATGTACTACATAAATGAAAAGTTAAAGGTCTTTATGAAGAATAATTTAGGCAAGTTTTATCAAAAACATTTGAGTCGTTTTCGAGAAAATTGTAAAAATATGTAAAATCAATTATATAAAGTGGCACTTCCGGTTAGTCGATTTTGATGATAAAGTTGCTGTAACATCACAGCCATACGTATTTTCAGTATCGTACAACTTCTAGTTTTTGAGCAAGGCTGTTCACATACACACAGACCATTTTGCGAGATTTGGTTATTTGGAGCAGGAGACCTTAAAACGTCTATTTCCGTTGTAAACTCGAATTTGAAAATTTTTACGATCGCAATACTTCCCCTTACTATATACTTCGTATAGAGGTAAGGGAAAGTAAAAAATATGAAATAAAAAAATTCTACAAGGACGGCGGTTTCGAATATGTTCTAGGAATGAGATGCCGAAAGCAAAATTTGGGTATTGATATCGATAGATATCGATTTAAAAATATTTAAATTTTTATAAAATTAAAAAGAAAGTTAAAACGAAATGGAGGAAGATATATCCGTTTCTTAATATTTAAATCGTGCTGGTAATGAGCTTAGTAAAAACAATGTCTTAATTATATATGCACAGAAATATCAATATTTCAAAATATCGTTAATTCTTTTATCAAATTAAAAAAAAAATCTAAACAAATCAATGATAGGAAATAATCTGTTTCTTGTTATTTAAAGTCTGCTGTAAATGAACTTAATAAAAACGATATCTTAATTATGTCGGCACAGAAATATCTATATTACAAAAGCAATATCTTAATTATATCGTCCTAGAAATATCGATATTATTTAAACAATATCTTAATTATATCTGCACAGAAATATCGATATTCAACAGCATTATCTTAATTATATCGGCACAAAAATATCTATATGTGAGTGTTCTTTTAAAGGTGCCTTTATACACTTGCCAAGCGTAGGCAAATCATGTGTAAAGTTTTGCTTAGCTTCAGGGTATGTTTGAGTCCGATCCGGTTCTTGCGTGAAGCGCCACATCAGTGCTAGCGTTGCATCCGCATATTTCTGTATTTATATAAATTGTATATTTAAATGTTTTTATTTTGTACTTTTATTTGCTCCTTTATAAAATAAAAATATTTTAAATGGAAATTAACAGCCGACAAGAGTTGTAATAACCTGAATCGTGTTGATAGATTAGTTTTCTAAGCTCTTGTAAAACCCCTTTACACGTTTGCCGTTTTATTTGCTTAGGCTTGATAAATGTGTAAAGGCACCTTAAAAGATCCTTTAAAAGATTAAAAATATAGAGGCCTGATATATCGAAATAACGATATTTCTTCGACATATCGAACTACTATTTCGACTTATTCAAAAACTATCGATACGTGTATATATCGATTTTTTTTTTCTCGATATTCACATCTCTACTGGAGAGTCTTTGTGTTTAACTCGATATTATATTTTATTTTTGCTATTTTTTTAATTTATTCGAATAGATATAACAATTGCACTATATCTTGATAACATTAATTTATTATAACTTGTATACATTTTAATAATAATGTATTTAGTATCGATTTTCTTTAAATAAATAACAAGGCCCTATAAGGTCTTCATCTTATTAAACAAATTCTTTTTTAATTAAATAAATTTCTGTTTCGATGAAGTATGTTTGATTGATTTCATTCTTCATATTTCTCAAATAATGAGGGTATAAATAATAAATACATATTTTTAATTGGCCAAGTTATTACAACAGCTGTGATGAAATCTACTATTGCTTTTTTAAAGGAATGTAAAATAGATCTTTCAATATATAAGAAACTTTTAACGAGTGATATTTTAACTATTAATCTAGCATTATTATTCATTCGTTAAATTTCTCAAGTCTATTAGGGTCAAATGGGGTAATTGTAAACAAATTTTCAATTTTATATATTCAAATATTTCTCTACTCCTTGTACGAATCAAGAGATAACATTTTTGTGATTTGTAGCCAATGATATACTTCTACTGAATAATTGGGCATAATCATTTTGTCAAATGGATATAAAATTGCCTCAAATGGACAAATGGAAACATGGGGGTAAATGGAAACAAAGAGAACTACCGCATTTATTGCGATATTTAACACTAAATTTTAGGTGAGTGTTGACTTTACAGCAGAAAGAAGACATTTGGGAGGTTCTCTGCCTTTTCCAATCAAAATAAAGAAGGTTTCAACAGTGGTTCTATTTGATATTACAAAATTTTATTGATATTAAATTTTATTGATATATTGTTTTCCTCTCCTAGGAGATCTTCTAAGGTAATGTAAGTGGTTTAATTTTTTTTATTAGTCATGCAGAATGCTACTTAAAAAATTAGGTATGGTTTTTGTCCTCCCTGTTTTTGTTACTATGACAGTTAGGTGTTTCCAATTACCCCATTTATTTTGTATCTTGAGGTAATTGGAAACATTTTTTCCCATCTGTTTGAAAGCCTATAAACAGCAGATTTTGCTGTGAATTATAATTTTTGTGAATATTTCACATAATTTAGTATGTAATTTGATTTTGATAAAGTTTTGTAGGATTTTTCTCATTAAATGCCCTCAGGTTATGTATGTTCAACTTTCGGTTTTATTTTCGACAGGAACCGTGTTCTTTATAGAACTTCTTGATAAGCGTATTTACGATGGTTTTTCTCTTCATCAACGTCGTGACGATATCACTGTTTCAATTTACACCCTAGTCTCTGGGGTAAATGAAAATAGACTGTGGTGAAGTGGAAACAGGAATAAAATACTAGATATAAACAAACATTATACATAGAGATAAAATCAAAATGATTATACCCATTCAGTAGATTTTATACCCATGATTATATTCAGTAGAAGTTTAGCATTGGCAACAAATCACAAAATTTTATCTCTTGATTCGTTCAAGGAGTAGCCAAATATTTGAATGTAAAACATTAAAAAATTGTTTCCAATTACCCCACTTGGCCCTAATAGACATTAGGAATTTTATAGATGAATAATAATGCTTGATTAATAATTCAAATATTACGCGTTAAAAGTTTCTTATGCCTTGAAAGATCAATCTATTTTACATTCCTTTAAAAAAATCTTTTCCGATTATGTCGTTTCTTCATCCACACGAAGTTGACTTGCAGCTTCCTTCCAAAGAAGGTAGTTCTTCGGCGGTTAGCCTGCTTGGAACGGGCTAGAATCATAGTGGGAAAGTCCCTGATACGGGTCTTAGTTTTTGTGTCGCAATTACGTTATCAAGAGGTTGTTGTCCTTCTTACAATTATCGTTTTTTACATAATTAAGATTATTCATACACAATTTACAGAAGGAAATTGTAACTAATCCTTTAATTCCTTCAAGCTTAAAAAAATAAAAATAAAACCTGAACGCCAGTCCTACTTCCTATAGCCCAGTCAAATTGTTCCAAAAAAGAGCCCTATCTTGCAAATGATCGGGTAATTAATTTTATATTGTTAGGTGTATGGTGAATATAATTAATCCAAGTTTTCGACATTGAAACCGGCGTTCAAATTCTGCAGTACTTTTTTTTTTTTTTCATTTTTATGAATAATGAATAAAAAAAAAATGCCCAATAATATGTACTAGATTTATTTACTATCTACGCATGATTTGTATTCATAGAGAAATTAAAAGTGAGTGATAATATTAATTAAAAAGTAACACGGACGTTATCCGTACTATTTTTTTCGTTTATTTAATATCGTTCATTACTTTTTTGGCTTTATTATTTTATTATTATTATCATGTGTTTATATTTTTATTTTATTATAATTAAATGTATATTGTTCTTAACTAATATATATATATATATATATATATATATATATATATATATATATATATATATATATATATATATATATATATATATATATATTATAATATATATATATTATATAGTATATATTATATATTATAACTAATATATATAAATATATATTTTTGTATATATATTTTTATATATACATATATATATATATATATATATATATATATATATATATATATATATATATATATATATATATATTATAATATATATATTATATATTATAACTAATATATATAAATATATATTTTTGTATATATATTTTTATATATACACATATATATATATATATATATATATATATATATATATATATATATATATATATATACAAAAATATATATTTATATTTTTATCATTTGTCAAATAAAAAAAAAATTAACTATAAGCAGATTGCCTGTCGGTAATATTGAAACAACATGAGAGGGGGGACATGAAGAATAGCATTCAGCGGTATCTCTTTTGCAATTATATTTTTTATTGATTTTCTTTACTTTTACTTGAATAATGTGCCATGATGTATAAAATACGTATAGCCCTAAAATGTTATCAGAAGGTCTTATTATATTATATTCTGTATCATATTACAGTAATGCAATGTTTGTATACCTGATGATTCAAGCTAATTGCGAAATAATTTATATCGTAATGTTGGATTACAAATTAATAGTGAAACCTTGAGCGGACAATGGTTCGACTACATTCCAGTCGGAGAGATGCCTGTGTGACTCAGCCCTGTTCTAGTGAATCACTTCCTCTAGCGTCCAAATGGCTGGTGGCTCAAATGAGTTGTTTCACTTGGACCGGTGCCTCCGAAAACAGTCAGTTTTCCCTCTAATTTGCGGTTATTCTGTGAGTAAATTAGTCTCGATTTCGAGCTTGGCTATGACGTTAGTAACTGATGTCAGTGGGATTTTTTCCTGTTCGTAGGGTCCTCTTCTAGTTTATAAAACCATTTTAATAGTTTTTAGATATCCCTAAAGGAAGTCATGACACAAAAATTAATAGGTCAAGAAAATCAATTGGTTAAGAAGGATTATTTTTTTTTAAATTACTTATAATTTTTTAATAAATTACATATTTGTTATTTGTTTGATAAGTTTTTAGATCAAATTTTTAACACATATTTTTGAGTTGACGTCCGCATAATGATATAGAAGGATTAATCCCTAATTACATGTTTTTGATATATTTGTCAAAGACAATATATATACATTTATAACTTTACATACATTTAACTTTTTAGTAAATAAAAATTAATTTTGTTGGTTACTTGTTTTAAATTAATTGACAGAAAATGCAATGAGACAAAAAACAATTTATTAAAAATAGAATAACATTATGCATTTGCAATTATGAAAATTTAATGACCAGAAAATTTCAGAGAATAATATATATATATACATATATATACACATATATATTTGCTGTCCACATTATTAAATCGACCCACCTTTTTTCGCCAAAATACTAAAACTTATCATTTTACTTAAATTTATATATATATATATATATTTATATATATATATATATATATATATATATATTTATATATATATATATATATATATATATCGGGCCATGGATTGCTTGAATCTGTCGCTCCAATACGAGGGTAATGTAATTGTTTTGACAATATAGATATTTGAGTTTTATCTCTACAAGTGCTCGGGAGATTTAAAACCAATTATAACTTTATTGACCTAAGAAACTAAATAGTTTGCTTTAGAGAATTGAAGAAGGAAAATCCATTTCTTGAACAGATGCTGATGTTCCACTTCTGTTTACCTTTAGATACATGTCAGATATTTGTCTCCTCCTTCCCTACCGTACTTTGACTGAGTTTCTCAAGAATAAAGGAAATTGTCAAACGATGTCGGGATGTATGAAGCGAGAGTGATGAGTGAATCATTTTTTCCTTATGATTCATCTTTTGGTTTCTAAAACTTTTGGATCTGTTTATTGGAGAAAAAGTAGCTTTTATCTAGTACTTCTTTGGTACTAATTTGGTTCCTTAATCTTTAAGGATCAAAAACCTTGATCTCCGTAACTTGAGTTCCTCCTACGTTTTGTATACAAGATCTCATCTCCATCTGGGATTTGTACTCTCGTAGAAATGCTTTCTTTGGATAACCCTTTATTATTCTTATTACCTCTTTTCGAATAGTCTTACTTATTTCTTTCTGTATGGCTGTTCTCCTTACCAGTTTCCTTTAAACATCTGTTATTTCATCAGTACGCCAATGAACACAAAGACAAACGGTATTTATGCCAGTGTGCCTGAGATCTGAAGTCTTTGTACATACCTGAAGTTAAAAAAATTATCCATTGTGTTATTCTTGGAGGACAACGTGCACCTGAAACTGGGATAACTTTAAGACAATCTTTGTTTTAAATTTGAACTTTTTAAGCGATTTCATTGTTATCGCCTCTTGATAGAGACAAACTAATATCTGAAAATAAACGAAATGCGAAAACAATTAGTCCTCTCAAAAAGTTCAAATTTAAAATAACGATTGCCTCAAAGTTATCCCGTCAGCCTTAACCTTAACCGTTTACAGTATATGAATAAAAATTAGTTTTTCTTTATCAATATTATTTGACAAGAGTTTGACATTCTTGTGTAAAAATGTCAATCACGCGTGATACTTTTAGCATCACTCCTTAATTACCACATTTCATCTGTATTAATGACTAAACATTTTAAAAAGTAATCAAAAACTAGTTACTCTCAATGTAAAGAGTAGTTAATTTTCTCGCCTTCCTTGAGTACGTGCGAAAGTATCTGTCTTACTGTTGAAATTAAGATAGAAATCTCAACTTCAAAATTTTGATGAGATTTGTCTATAAAGGACAAAATAAAATTGATTTAATAATAAATGAATTTCTAAGGTCGCCAATACTCGCAGTATATAATGATAAGTGGTTATTTAAATTCTCATGATTAAAAAAAATAAGAGTGATTGCTCTTAACTCATGGCCACATTATTCACACGACTTAATATATTTTCTCTAATATATTGTCTAGATGTTTAAGTATTTAATTAGAATTTTTCAAGGACAAGTTGGTTGGTAAATTCAGGAAGTTCTCAGCCTCACTTCCGTCAGGTGCATTGAGGTCAATGCTTTGCGAAATATGATTTATAAATTTTGTTTGTGTTTTTTTTTTTTTTTCATTCCTTGATTACAAAGTTATTTAATTTGTCTCACACACCTTGTTTTATTTTATTTTATACATACGTTGGATTTTACTTTTTGATGGACTTTTACTATTCCAGTTCCTTTTTCAACTATCTTTATTTTTTAACATAGAATTTTTTTTTCTGCGACTAAAATGCAATAAAAAAAAAGTGTAACGCGTTTCCAGCAGGGTCTGACTGTTGGACCCATGTTTTCGACATTGGCGGAGTAGAAATATTGTAAAGGGATGAATCAGGGCTCAATCCCCCTTCTTGGTATGAGGAGGGAAGGGTCAAGCTTCATTGCTTAATGGCTGAGATAAAGCAATAAAATTTACTACGCATGTTTCTTATAGCTCGACGTAAAATAAATTATGAGTAAATTAATTAATTGTCCTCCTAATTACGTTACAGCATTACTTCCAAATAGTTTGACAGAATTAGATGAAACATGGCGTTCGTTTATTTCATCGGCCACATAATTTTTTTTTTAAGAGGGATAGATGGTTCATGTCGTAACTTCCCTACCTAAATTTTTAGCACAAATAATTTTTTGGGTGAGATTAGCCGTGGAATTGCATTAAATCAATATGAAATATGATGCCATTTATATTTTTGTTTGTTTTCTTAATGAGGGAAAAAATATGTATTTTTTGAAAATTTTCATAATTTTCTTACAAAATTAAAAAAAACCCATTGTTTTAATTTTATTTATTTAAAAAAAAAAGTTACGACTGGACTGAATGAGTGAAAATTTGGAGGATTTAATTTAATTAACTGAGAACATAAGAACTGTATTAAAATAATGATATATTTGTCAAAGACAATATATATGTATTTATAACTTTACATACATTTAACTTTTTAGTAAATAAAAATTAATTTTGTTGGTTACTTGTTTTAAATTAATTGACAGAAAATGCAATGAGACAAAAAACAATTTATTAAAAATAGAATAACATTATGCATTTACAATTATGAAAATTTAATGTCCAGAAAATATATATATATATATATATATATATATATATATATATATATATACATTTTTAACACTTTATAAATTAAATTCACTATATGTGTTTTCTACCAATGAAAGGGCCGTCATCAGCTGAGCTCAGGTCTGGGGCAAAATAATTCAGCGGGCCTCTATCACTTAATAATTCATGTGTTTTATTTTTGTCAATAATATTAATATATGGATGAAAACATCGTGTAGTATGACTGATTATATGATAAAAACTACTCAATGCCGTGCTCATTGAGGCGTATTCCTTCCCACAAATTATCCGTGCGGTTTGAACGTGCTCGAAACGCCGAGTCGATTTCTCGTTATCATAATTGAAACCTGATACCCAGATAACATCTGCTTTCATAACGAATAGAAAGGATTTCACGTCGCTTTAAAATTATGACATTACCATTTCACTGAGCCTGTTTACAAGGATAGAAGGACGATTATGTAAACATTTGCATGATCGCATTTCTTAATTAAGCGAATACATCTATCATTCTTATAAATGATGTATTAAGGTATTATCAAAACAAAATTTCTGCATAATGATATCAAGAATTATTGTTTCACATAAAATAGAACATAAGTGTTCTTACAAGATTACTTAATAATGAGAGTATAATGTAATAATATTTACTTAAATAAAGTGTTCATAATAATTCTACACTAGTACAGCTTGAACTATTTTTATTTTGAAATAACAATTATTTACGAAAACAGTCTTGCGTGCGTGATACTATTGATCATAGACTGAAATGTTATACAGTCGAACCTGTATATATCGAACAAGAAGGTTCCTTGAAAAAAAATTCGATTAATAGAAATTTCGATATATAGAAAGATTGAAATTTTTCACTCTTTTCAGGCTAAAAACAATTAAAGCTATTCTTTAGGATTAAAGAAGTATCAAACTTAATTTTTTGGGGTTAATGATGTAGCAAAGGCACTTTTTGGGGTTAAAGAAAAACAAAACTGAACGATCAATAACAGTTATTTGAAAAATTGTACAAATTATATCAGTGATTGCAGATTTTTTACAAGTGTAAATTTGTAATTTAATAGGAATATTACAAATATGCAAACATGAATAAAAATAAATTTATTTTTGTTTTCGTGCAAGATAGCTTTGTCTATTTGTGTATAATTCATCACCGAAGTCATGTTTAGGAGCACTGTTCACAACAAGAAAGGCAAGTCAAACTGGATTTAGAATGTAAATTTCATTCTGTTAGGAAAGAGATTCAAAGAATTCAGATACTCCTGTAGTTCTTCTGAGACAAGATCTTTCCTGAAGTTTCATTGCTTTGCAAACCAGTGGAATATTTTTTTTTTCTTATTTTTATTATTTCCCATTCTTATGCACAATAAACTAGGGATTCGGTATAGAGATTTTCGATATATGGAAGTTCAATATGTAGAAATTCGACTGCATTTTTATTTTCGTATATTTGTTCAACAAACTTTTTGTCTGTATAGATTTTTTTAATCCCCTCTTATCGGGTCCCCCGGAAGCCTGAGCCCCGGGAATATTTTCCTTCCCCCAACCCTCCCTGACGGCGGGCCTGCTTTAGGAATAGATATTATTCTATGAAAGCATGAAGGTAAAATACATCTAATGACTCCTCTTTGGAATAAATTAAAACAGATTATCATAAACGTCGTCTTGTGTCAGGTAGGCATGCCTTGAATAGGCAGTGTTTGGAGTGTTAGATCTGGATGGGAACTAAGTCTATCGTGGGATCGTCTATATAATCATTTAATTGTTAGTTTTAAGTATGTTTTTTTTTTTAATCACTCAGTGTGAGTTTTCGTAACTGGTGTTATGAGATGCAGCTCTTATAACATTATGTATACGTTTGACGTATCTGTAGATTTTGTGAACCCTAAGTCCATACTGAGTTTATATAAGTACTATAAGTATTACTAATTATTATAGTATTATAGACTTATTATTGTACTATGAGTACTATATAAGTCCATACTGAGTTCATATTTTCTCTGTTTTTCTTTTTATAGTAATTTGGATAAATAATATTTACATTTTCACTGAGAAGAAATTATACTTATTTTTCTATTTATTTTATTTTATATTTGTACCAATATAAATATTCAAGATGACGGAGACTAAATAATCAAATAGGCTAGAATAGAGTACCATGTAAGGCATTCAGCGGACATGGCCAAGTGTGGATAGGAAGCCGGAGATGTGTTCCCGAAGGCCGAGTTGCCTAAGCTTAGGTCGAGATAACTTGAGAGAGGCCTTCACGAAGGGGACTAGCGCGCTACTGTTTGCCAGCCAGCTGTTCTACACTCGCCAATTACAAAATCACATTATATCCTATGACCATTTTCTCATTTACAGGGTTTGGTATCTTTCAAAAACATTATGTGATTCGCCACGTAAAAAACATTCCATGCAATAATGTTATTAATCTTAAAAACGTTAGCAGAAAGGAAAAGGTCCGGGTGGCGGTCAAGAATAAGATAAAATAGTTGAAACTATTTATTTAATGCCGACATTTCGACCCATATTGTAGGTCTTCATCAGGTATCTAAAGGTTATGAAGTATCCTTCATAGATATGAAGTATCCTATCGGATAAGACTGAGTCTCACCCTGTCCTTCATAGCCTGTTTGTGGTTCGAAACGTCGGCATTAAATAAATAGTTTCAACTATTTTATCTTATTCTTGACTGCCACGGTATATGCCATACGGTCAACTATCAATACACGTAAATATTTCTTTTTTGTTCGATTTTTTTACGTTGTAGGTAGTTTGAAACGAAAAACCTCAAATTTTGAGAATTCTTTTCTTTTTTTTTCTTTGATTGATTACAAATATTCATTACTGAAAATATTTAACAAAAAAAAAACAACATAAATTGACGTAATCCGATTATTAAAATTTTGAAACGTAGGTACCACTGTTTATATTTAACTAAGGCTCCTGTGATCGAATATTTATTTGTTTTTTGTTATAGAAAAATGTTAGTTCGTCATGCAACTTAATCCTTCTTCAAATATTTGCTAACATCAAACATCAGCTATGATTAATTTAATTTGATATTTTTATTATTATTGGTTTATTTTTTTCAATAGTTAACCTTTTTAAGCGATCTAGAAAAAAAATTGAACCCTACCCTCAAAATTTGAGATTTTACTTTTTTAGATACTCCATAAACGTATGATCCAAAAATAGAAAAAATCCGCCCGTCTGCCAAACGCGACTTTTTTTCCTAGATCACTTTTCCGATTTATTTTTGGATTTAGCAGCAGACGTCCTGCTGATTTTAGGAACTCGGCATTACCATTCTCATTCATAAAATATAGTATATATCCGATAAAAAGCAGGATAACTAATTATGACGGAAAGAAAATTTTATTTGTAACTTGGGAAATATGCATTTTATGGTAAAATTCCTCACAAAGCAAAAGAAATCATCGAAATCGGACCAGTATTGGCAAAGATATAGCGTATTTAACTTTTTACACGTGTTAAGAAAGTATTCTGCATATATTTTTATGAAAACCGGTTAACCGTATTCTAATTTTTGGACAACTCGAAAACTATACATCTTTCAGAGTATTCCAGATGCTCATTTGAGAGATAATTTAATTGTTTACTAAGCTAAAAAAAAAAAATAAATATTTGGACTAATATTAGCTAAGACATGGCAAACAATTTGTGTATTGGATTTTAGCACTAACCGGTAAGGAAAGTCTAGTGAGGGGACAAATCAGGTAACTTCGAGTACATGACTATTCGGGAATAATAAACCATTGTTTAATTATTATCATTTTTTTTTTCCACAACTGTATTTAATCTAAGTTTTTAAAAATGGTCAATGTACTGTGATACTGATAGTAAATATGTACTGGACTCACCTTACAATAATTGTATATTGTTGTAAATATGATACGATATTTAAAGATTAGACGAAATGATTGATGGATATAACTAAACATTAGGACAGATGAAAAAGCTCATATTGATTTATCTAAGGATGAGGTATTATTATGGTGTTATAGTCTAAAGGTGAAGGGAATAAAACTGAGAACTCATTTCTCAGTTTTTATTAAAAAATTTAAAATACACAATTTCACTTTTTTTTTTACATACTCAAAATGTTTTGATATTTTTATTTAATTAAAAGTTATCCCACAAATTGTTTACTTTCACTTATCTATATGTAAATAAAAGATATACTAAGGGAAAGTATTGCGATCGTAAAAAAAATCGAATTCCAGTTTTCAACGGAAATACACACTTTAAGGTCCTCTGAGTCCAAATAACCAAGCCTCACAAATGGTCTGTGCGTGTGTGAACAGCCTAGCTCAAAAACAAAAAGTTATGAGAAACTGAAATTACCTATATAAGATAGATAGGCTGGGATGCTACCGCAACTTTTTTGCTGAACTCGACTCACTGGAAGTGCCACTTTATACCAATCAATTATACACTTTTTTTTATAATTTTTTCGAAAACGGCTCTAACGATTTTGATGGAATTTATCTAAAGTCTTCCCCTCAAAGCCATGTAACTTTTTATTAATGTAGTAAGTAACATAGAAAACGCAGGGGAAAAAGTTATGACGAAACTAAAATTTTATTTGCCCATAACTCAAAAAGTATGGATTTTAACAAAAAAATAATACGTAGAATTATATAAAAGGTAATTAAATTCTGTAAATAAACAAAAAAAAATATCTAAATCGAACCAGTATTAGCAAAGATACAGCGTATTGAACTACAACAGTCCATGTGAACTGCCTTGTTCAAAAACGAAAAATTGTATGAAACTGAAATTACTTATTTAAGGTAGGTCTGGGATATTACAGCAACATTTTTGCTAAAATCAATTAATCGGAATTGCCACTTTATACAATGGATTTTACAGATTTTTTCAATTTTCTCGAAAAAGTCTCTAACGATTTTGATTAAACTTGCTAGTCGGACAGGGCTTAAATGCCGAATTTTCAAAACGGCTCCTCTCTAAAGCACCTTTAATTTTGTTTATTTGGAATAATTAACCATCTCTTATTGTAAGTAGTAATAGAGAAATGTATAAATATAAAATATGAAAGAATTTGATGATTAACTAAAGGAGAAAAAAGAAAAAATATTTTCCCAAGTTGAATATAAATTTCCGGAAATAACATTAGTAATATGTATGCATAATATACCATTGGAAAGTTAAAGAATTTAGAAAAATTATTATCTAATATATAATGTCGTATTAGGTAATGGAATGACGAGAAAAAACATAAACTTTATTGTAGTTAATGATTTCTACTATAATATTATTTAATGAAAAATGAATTTTTCCATGGAAACTAAATGCAGTTTCAATAGAAATGAAATGAAAAAGTGAAAACATTCAAAGTTTATTTTAAGCTTTACAAACCAAAAGTATATGTTGCACAGAATTGTAATACTTATTGCTTAAAAAAATATTTTATTGTTCTTTTGTGAGAAATAATAAAGCATATAATAATAATAATATAATCATATAATATAATATATAATATAATTATATTATATAATAATATAAAGCATGCTGCTGATAAAATATTTCAATTAATATTTTTGTGAATTCCTTGAAATTATTTTAGAAAATGGATATCTAATTATGATAGAGTGACAAGTGAAAGTTGTGTAATACGCGCACCAGATTTTCTTAGATTCAAATTAGTTGTAGAAAACCAGATAATTATTTTTAATTCAAAATCTAAAAACTGGAGGTACTTTTCCAAAAAAACAAATATAAACGAACGATACCAAATTCATTTCGATTAAAAAGATTTCCACGGAGAATCTGAGCGTCAGAAATTATTTGACTAAATAAATTTAGATACGTTTGGAATAAAAAAGAATAATAAAAAAAATACCTATCTCTTACAATCCATGAAGCGTGTTAGATAAGCGTCTTCAGTGTCTTCAATACTTAAGGACCTACTATTTCTTGATCAACGGTTGTGAAAGGAGGTGATCTGGCCACTCAGGGCCATGCTCAATCGCCAGGTTTTTCCCCCAATTAAGGATACCCTCTTTATTTTATATTCCGTTCTACTTCTGATCTTATTATCTGTATCCGTATTTATTTCAAGATCCTTCTCATTTCTTTACTTATAAATCTTAGCACTGCTTTATTAAATTTAATAACTTTTTTGTTACTAAGTAGCTTTTTAATGTTTCTTGGGAACTCGAATGATCGTAAACCGGATTGAGTGAGAATGCTATGTTATCAATTTTTTAAAATGTTTAAAAGTCGTTACCAGAACCACCATGCGGTATATGCATACTATCTACATTTCTTTTAAGTTGAGGTTTAACAAGACGTTTCAAGTTCTTATTATAAATTATGGGAAGTTTCAAGGATAACTATGAACTTTACTAATAGTCTTAATCAAATTATTTTTGTCAAGTATATTTGGTTAACATACGCGCTTTATTTTTTAATTGGTCGTATGCTTGTTTCCTGAAATCTTGTGCTGAATACCGATTTGCTTTCGGAATAAAAATGGATAAATGTGATGTATTATTGGTCTTATACATAAAATATAACTGTGTTTATATTTATATTTATTTTTAAAAACATTTTTTCCTAACAAGTTAGTAAGTTTCTACTTTGCTCCAGCTAACTTCTAACGTAGTAACGTGAGATAGGCCGTAGGCTCACAAAAAATTCGTGGTATAGACGAAACAACCCCTAGAAGGGAGAACCAGTTCAAACTGGGTCCGCTCCACGATCAATATGGATAATGTACCTGGCTCAACGATCTATGTCTAATTAATAATTAAATTATAATAAATGTGTTTACTAAAAAAGTGAGCTTACCTCCTTTTAACTTTACGTGCATGTGGATAAATATATATTAAGAATATTTCATAACAGAAATGGCTGCACACATACAATCGCTTCTACTTCTTTAATGATACAGAAGGTATTGGGATCGTACTTAATTACACTATTTGAGGATTTCATACACCAATAATTTTTTTTTGTTCTCCTGGGTCCATTCTCATAAGAATTGTCAAATTCGCATCTTTTGACTTAGTGGTTGTTTTTATTTGCCTCTAATTATTATGGAATTGGTCCCGATTTTTGTGTATATTATTGTTGGTTAGACCTACCATTATCAAATAGTGAATGACCAAAATATTTACATTTAAAATAAACTTTAAATTTTAAACTTCTCAAGTATGCTATTGCCCACTAAAACATTCATAGGCATATGTTTATGAAAAGAAAAATGCAAGCTCAAATTTAAAGTAGTAATTAGAAGGTACAAGTGTGCTATTTTGAAAGAATTAATGGTATTTAAATTTTAAAAATTTACAATGGTTAGGTCATCAAGAAGGTCTCCGGGGTATGGCGAAATCTAGTGCTATTAAATAATAAAAATTAGTGCTATTAATTAAACCACCATTATTTAAAATATTCGTTTCCTAAAGTAAACCCTGAACTCCTCTGGCCTTGGACGATGCAAAACTTTAGGTTGCCATAAGAAAAAACTCACCATGAATAGTGTAGCTTACAGTTTCCTTTACTAGAATAAACAGCGAAAAGGAGTTTTTTCTTTATCAAGAGGTAACAAAAAAATTATTATGTTTATTAACATAATAAAACAAACAATTGAAGAACTCGCAAAAATCCTAATAGCAGATATGTTAGAGAACATACACAAAAATTTGAGGAAGATATATCACTTTTTAGGCTCATCAGAATCATTTGATGTATCTTTGTTGATAAATGAATCATAGAGATATGATGAATCAGAGACAGAGAGGCTCAGCTCCCAGTATATCTTTTCTCTTGATTGAATTCTTGTCGTCACAAAAAATGGGTATTTTCATATGCCTCATTTTCAGTGTTCATGTGAACGCTAAATATTTCCTCTACTCATCTAGTCATATGATACATTAGAGCCCCGTTTATCCGGCATAATTTGGCAAAAGCTTTCCAGATAACAGTTGGCACGATCAGTAAATAAAATATGTTGTGTGCCCACTCACACGACTTTCCTTCCCGTTTTTGGTATAAACTCCAATAAAACAATATATAATAATAATAAATAATAGGTTTAAAAAAAGG
Organism: Rhaphigaster nebulosa; assembly: GCA_948150685.1. NCBI lineage: Eukaryota > Metazoa > Arthropoda > Insecta > Hemiptera > Pentatomidae > Rhaphigaster > Rhaphigaster nebulosa. Next base: position 31,058,569 of record OX411310.1, read on the forward strand.
CTGCAGCAGGTTCTGAGTAGTCATCTTACGGGTAAAAATATAATCCATGCCATTAATACATGGGCGATTCCATTGGTAGCTTACAGTTTTGGTATAATAAGCTGGTCAACTACCAAACTTCAAGAAATGGATCGCCTGGTGCGCACAATGATGACCAGCGCTAGAGTTCATCGCCCAAAGGCGTCTATGGCTAGATTTTATTTGTCCAGAAAGGAAGATGGTCGTGGTCTTATCGCTATCGAAGACTCATGTCGGAAGCAAGAAAACTCTATGAAGGAGTATTTTATGAAAAGTTATTTTTAGTTATTAGTTTATGGAAGTATTTTATGGAAAGCTATGATGAGAGAGATGGATGAAGATTACACAGACCCCAATCTCAGAGATCCAACGCTACAAAGGACATTAGAAGTCAGGATCATTTAAAAACTATATGGAAGGAAAAGGAACTGCATGGTAGGTTCTACCATGAGCTGCATGAGCCGGAAATCGATAAAGAATTCTGAGTTGATTGGTTGAAGACGGGTCAAATTTTTGGTGAAACTGAAGGGTTTTACATGGCAATACAAGAACCAATTTATTGCAACTAGAGCTTATAGGCGACCTATCCTAAAGGACAACGTCGTTACAGATAAATGTCGCATTTGCTTGAAGGCTCACGAATCTATCCAGCATGTTACAAATGGATGCGAATCTTTGGCTGGGACAGACTATTTGATGAGGCACAATAAATAATGTGGCAAAAATATTGCACCAAAACATCTGCAGAAAATTGGGGTTATTGGACAATGATGTGGTCCCCTACTATCGATATACTCTAGATAAAGTAGATGAAAATGCTTATATAAAAGTTTAAAGGGATGAGCAAATTATTACGGTCCACAGATATAACCGACCAGATATTCTGATTATACACAAAAAAGATAAAATGGCCAGAATAATAGACATAGCTGTCCCAAATGACTCCAACTTACTCACTACAAGGGCTGAAAAAATAAGAAAGTACCAGGAGCTTGCCTTTTAACTAAAAACACTTTCTCACTTAGATAAAGTAATAATAACTCCAATAATTATATATTAAATGGCCAGTAGATGAGATTTGGGCGAGCTGGTGCATTTTTTTGAGCAGCCAATCAGAAGCCAGCATTTGGTCACGTGACCTATGGCGGGAAATTTGAATTTGAATTTTTGCCTCGACCTAACCTTAACTACCACGTGGTCTTGCCTCGACCCTACCTTAACCACCACGTGGTCCCCCCTCGACCTAACCTTAACTATTAGGCCACGCCCCTTTTTGGTCACGTGACCCTTATGTCCCGCCCCTTTTTAGTCACGTGATCCAGTCACGTGACCCGCGGAACCTCCTGGTCTACGCTCCGCCCGCATATTTTAGTCACGTGATCTAGTCACGTGACCCATGGAACCTTCTGACCTATGCTCCGCCCACAAGATTTACCCCCTCCACCCATTGAAGGATCAGGTACCCATTCCATAGAGCATGAGTGTACCCGACCGCCATTTTGTTTTTCTTATGCCGCCATTTTATTTTTCTATTGTTTGAGGGACTTGAGGTTTTGTTGAAGGGTTAGGCACCAACCTTATAGAGCACGAGTGTACCCGATCGCCATTTTGTTTTTTATACATCGCCATTTTGTTTTTCTTATGCCGCCATTTTGTTTTTCTACTGTTTGAGAGACTTGAGGTTTTGTTGAAGGATCAGGTACCCATCCCATAGAGCATGAGTGTAACCGACCGCCATTTTGTTTTTCTTATGCCGCCATTTTGTTTTTCTACTGTTTGAGGGACTTGAGGTTTTGTTGAAGGGTTAGGCACCAACCTTATAGAGCACGATTGTACCCGATCGCCATTTTGTTTTTTATACATCGCCATTTTGTTTTTCTTATGCCGCCATTTTGTTTTTCTACTGTTTGAGAGACTTGAGGTTTTGTTGAAGGATCAGGTACCCTCCTTATAGGCTGTAACCTTCCCAATGGTTATATAATCATAACCTATACGATGAAGGGTCAGGTATCCACTTTATAGGATGTAACCTCCCCTACGGTTATATAATCATAACCTATACGCCGAAGGGTCAGGTATCCACTTTATAGTCTGTAACCTCCCCTACGGTTATATAATCATAACCTATACGACGAAGGGTCAGGTAACCACTTTATTGTCTGTAACCTCCCCTACGGTTATATAGTCATAACCTATACGACGAAGGGTGAGGTATCTACTTTATAGTATGTAACCTCCCCTACGGTTATTTAATCATAACCTATATGATGAAGTGTAAGGTACCCTCTTCATACTCTGTAACCTTCCCAAAGGTTACATAACCTTTACATTGTTTTCGTGTTTGTGCAACCTTCTCAATGTTTACGTAATCTTTACAATATTTAACTTTACCAACATTTAAACAGGTTGGATCATGTATAGACAAGTTGGATGATGTCTAGGTGAAATACAAATATGGACTTTGAACTGTTTATCTCTAAAACAAAAATAAATAGTAGGGCTTCTTAATCCTATGACAACTGTTGGACTTTGAACTCTTAATCCCCAACCTTTCTTATCTCGCTGAAACATAAACAAAACAACTTTTCAATGTACTACGTATTTTTAATATCGGATAGTATAAATAATGGTCCTTAGAGGATTAACTTTTAATCCCTAAAATATATTAACAAATCGAAACGACACGCTGACCAAAGAGGTTGCGCCTTTTCATAGCTTTGAAATATTTTCAAAGTACATGAGTCGGTATTAATAACTGCGAACATGTCGCAGTAAATTTTAATTAATGAATATAAATTAATCATTAATTCATATTCGAACTTTAAATAACTTTTCAATGTTCTACGTATTTTTAATAGCTGATAGTATAATCGATGGACTTACAAATTTACAAATATATCGATAAATCGAAACGACGGTATCACGCTGGCCATAGAGGTTGCACCTTTTCATAGCTTTGAAATATTTTCAAAGTACACGAGTCGGTATTAATAAATTCGAATACGGTGCAGTAAATTTTAATTGATGAATATTGAGGAATATTAATTAATCCTTAATTTACACTAATTCATAATTAGTACTAATTCTAATTTATATTTTATTGGTACTCTGTTTGACTTGCCTGAGTATTGCATGACTGGTCAGAGCAGGTCGACTCATGCTCGCTTCATAACGGATGGTAGGGGGCACTATGATCGCTGGTGGGGCAACATGACAGCCAATCAGATTCGAGTATTCTCGTCCAGGAACCAGTGCCACTCGTGGCCTCTGCCATTTCGACTCGAACCCCAGAGATAGAACAAAGTTTTGCTGCTAAAATTGTGATAATATTCTAATTTTTCGAGTGCAACCCAGGCTATGAGATATAATTAACGACAACGAAGTGAAAGAAGATACTGACTGACACGTCCATTGAACAATTGAAGGAAGAATCAAGCGAAGAATCTTCAGAAGAAGAAATTCCGATCTTCTGTTCCAGCAAGCTTTGTAAGATGAAAGGAGAATACAAAGTGGTTTGTTTGAGCTGCGGAAAATTGTATCTCACTGGATTTATCGACTTGTCCCATTGCGACCATAGAACATTTTGGTGTTATGATTGCCGTCGTCCACCTATGAAAAATTATATTTCTTATCTAGATATCTCTGCAATAGCATTCAAGATTGATGAATTATTTAACAGAAATCTTAACATGGAGGAAGAAATTTCAGGAAATAGTGTAGATACGATACCTAATGACCATGACTCGACACCTGATGACCATGAATCAAGACCTGATGGCCAGGACTCAAGATTCTCGGCCCTGATGATGTAATGAATTATGACCCTTTTATTAATGACCCTGATCTAGTAAATTACGACCCCGTTTTGGCGGCTAATAGCTACAATCCGAGTCTCGGCCCACGTCCAACAACTGAAGAAGAAATAAGAGCTTGGAGGGAACGTGTAAGAGAAGCAGAGCTAGAGATTCAAAGACAAGAAATGAGGATGCAAAAGGCTAGGATCATCGATAGAGATTTTTTGGGGGCCTTTCAAGAGATCGTTGATCAGGACATGCGAGGACTCTACTATTCGACACCCTGCGATGCCGAGATTTGTTCATACCGGGGACGATACCGTGTGAGCTGTACGAAATGCTTACGTGTCTTCCACACAGCATGCGTCTTCTTGCCAGACCACGATTACGAAACAACAGTATGCTTCTACTGCCCTCTGTCGGATTCTGAAAGTGACATAGATGATGACGATAACTCAGAAGAATTTGTTACAGATTAACATTTATAAATTTAATTCATATTAAATAAAAATTATCAGTAATTTTGTTTCTTATATTTAAAGAATTTATGTAACTAAAAACATATTTTCTTATTATCTTATTATATTATAAATTATTTCTTTAATAAATAAATTCTACTTGAACTGTTGTATTCTCTCCTCCTCCCCTTTGTTAATATCATATAATGCATTAAAATATATTTCGAAGAGCACAACTCCTAGTCTTCTCTTATATAGTTGCATTTCTTAGTGTTGGAATAAAAATAATATATTTGACTAAGCAATTCATTTTTACCAAATCATACTATTATCCGAGATTGTTCCGAAATTATAACCTCCATTATGGAATCAGAATTTTCATGTAAGACGTATTGGTGTAATATAATATTCAAACGGCTAGATTGTTTTTTTTTTGTTTTGTCGAAGGGTCAGGTATCCACCTTATAGTAGGTAACCTTCACAACGGTTACATAACCTTTACCATATTTAACTTTAATGATATCAGGATAGATAATGTCACACTTGAATAATTCTAAATCTCTTAATTCATTTGCTGAAAGTAAACGATGGACTTTGAACTGTTAATCTCTACAAAGTATACAAAGAGTAGAGCTTCTTAATCCAATAACAACAGTTGGACTTTGAACTGTTAATCCCTAAAACATAAATAAATTCTAGAGCTCCTTAATCCTATAACAACTTTTGGACTTTGTGCTGCTAATACCAAAATATAAAGAATGAAATAGGACTTGTCAGTCCTTCCGCTAAAAAGTAAACAAATTTAGATTTCGCAATAATGCGTTATCCCATAATCCTTCCTTCGAAAGTAAGCAATGGACTTTGAACTGCTAATCCTTAACAAGTTTAACTTTTATACACAAACAAAGATATAGGGTATAGTTAATAAAAGAAAATACAACTTTATAAAATAAAAAAATTTATTTCATCATAATATTAGATACAAGAAATAGAATTTTTAAATAAATGAAACATCATCTTTATAACCAATTCTTCCATTATACACTAAAGAAATTATTTCATCGCTATTGTTAAAAGCCTCGATGTCTTCAACCGACATCTTAAAACGTTTAGGAAGATACACTCTGATAGAATTATCATGATCCTTTAACGTAGCGACCAACGCTAATCCCATTTTCGTTTCAACATGTTCCAGTTCTCCGATGATGTATGGCCGTCCGATTTGAATATAATTCAATTTATGCACATAGCGAGCGCCAACGTTTAATCGGTTGAAGAGAGCTTTAAAATCTCTGATAGAACTAAAAATAAAACAGATTCACATAAGAAGAGAGCAGGTTTAGAAAAAAATAAGAAATGGCTAAAGCAATAAATATACTTACGAATTCATGATGATTGAAAATGAAGGATCTGCTATGATCGGATGCTAGAACAAAAATGAATCCTTAGGTAGTCGCTCGCTGCGGAGTATTGGTGGAGAGTAAATCTACGCTAGTTGCGCATGCGTTACCCCCTCCATCAACCATACTCTTCCCTGCCACCACTCCAACAATTTCAATTTATCATTTTCGACCTTGTCAATTCTCCCACCACTAATTTTTTTTCGCTGAAATATAAACAAAACTACTTTTTAATCTTATACCAGTTCTCAATGTTTATATTTTATGCAATTTTCCCATTTTTTACCTTTATCTACCTTTTTTTTCTTTTTTTTTCTTTAAATTTTCCATAATCTCCCCGATGTTTATAAATTTCTGTCCGCTAGAGCGCAGCACCTTACTCCACTTGAAGATTTCCCTGCCTACTTTACATAATCTTCTCAATACTTAACGCTTATCCATACTCACTTCATAATTCAAATTGTTTTGTTTTCTTTCATAAAATGATAACTTTTTATTAGATATTTCATTATCGTCTCCGGGTCAACGTGTCTTGTTTTGTATAGGGGACTGTCAATATTGGAATGTTTGCCATCATCGGATGATAGATAATATTAACAGTAACTAATATAAGCAAAATGTCAATATTAGAATGTTTTGTCATCATCAGATGATAGATAATATTAAAAGCAACTAATATGAGCAAAATCGTGGCAGTTGGAGCACAATTCTGACCACACTTTTGCTATATTGGTCCCCATTTGTATGATATTATGTTGTTTTTTTTTTGGTTTTTTTTTTTTTTTTTGCGATACGTTGACTGGTCAAATATTTTCAGCTGTTTAAGAGATTCAAATCTTTATTGATTCTTGATTCTTCCAGAAATATACTGATAATTTAGAAATATTCATATTAAACCTTCTCCATACTCGCTTCATAATTCAAATTGTTTGATTTCTTTCACCAGAGGCTACAAGGGGTCAAATCCGGATTTGAATTTTCACCTCGACCCTATCTTAACTGCCACGTGGTCTCACCTCGAAACTACCTTAACCACCACGTGGTCTTACCTCGAGCCTATCTTATCCACCACGTGGTCTCACCTCGACCCTATCTTATCCACCACGTGGTCTCACCTCGACCCTATCTTATCCACCACGTGGTCTCACCTCGACCCTACCTTAACCACCACGTGGTCTCACCTCGACTTAACCTTAACCATCGCGGAACATCCTGGTCTATGCTCCGTCCGCATATTTTAGTCACGTGACCCCTTGTAGCCTCTGGTGAAAGAAATCAAACAATTTGAATTATGAAGCGAGTATGGAGAAGGTTTAATATGAATATTTCTAAATTATCAGTATATTTCTGGAAGAATCAAGAATCAATAAAGATTTGAATCTCTTAAACAGCTGAAAATATTTGACCAGTCAACGTATCGCAAAAAAAAAAAAAAAAACCAAAAAAAAAACAACATAATATCATACAAATGGGGACCAATATAGCAAAAGTGTGGTCAGAATTGTGCTCCAACTGCCACGATTTTGCTCATATTAGTTGCTTTTAATATTATCTATCATCTGATGATGACAAAACATTCTAATATTGACATTTTGCTTATATTAGTTACTGTTAATATTATCTATCATCCGATGATGGCAAACATTCCAATATTGACAGTCCCCTATACAAAACAAGACACGTTGACCCGGAGACGATAATGAAATATCTAATAAAAAGTTATCATTTTATGAAAGAAAACAAAACAATTTGAATTATGAAGTGAGTATGGATAAGCGTTAAGTATTGAGAAGATTATGTAAAGTAGGCAGGGAAATCTTCAAGTGGAGTAAGGTGCTGCGCTCTAGCGGACAGAAATTTATAAACATCGGGGAGATTATGGAAAATTTAAAGAAAAAAAAAGAAAAAAAAGGTAGATAAAGGTAAAAAATGGGAAAATTGCATAAAATATAAACATTGAGAACTGGTATAAGATTAAAAAGTAGTTTTGTTTATATTTCAGCGAAAAAAAATTAGTGGTGGGAGAATTGACAAGGTCGAAAATGATAAATTGAAATTGTTGGAGTGGTGGCAGGGAAGAGTATGGTTGATGGAGGGGGTAACGCATGCGCAACTAGCGTAGATTTACTCTCCACCAATACTCCGCAGCGAGCGACTACCTAAGGATTCATTTTTGTTCTAGCATCCGATCATAGCAGATCCTTCATTTTCAATCATCATGAATTCGTAAGTATATTTATTGCTTTAGCCATTTCTTATTTTTTTCTAAACCTGCTCTCTTCTTATGTGAATCTGTTTTATTTTTAGTTCTATCAGAGATTTTAAAGCTCTCTTCAACCGATTAAACGTTGGCGCTCGCTATGTGCATAAATTGAATTATATTCAAATCGGACGGCCATACATCATCGGAGAACTGGAACATGTTGAAACGAAAATGGGATTAGCGTTGGTCGCTACGTTAAAGGATCATGATAATTCTATCAGAGTGTATCTTCCTAAACGTTTTAAGATGTCGGTTGAAGACATCGAGGCTTTTAACAATAGCGATGAAATAATTTCTTTAGTGTATAATGGAAGAATTGGTTATAAAGATGATGTTTCATTTATTTAAAAATTCTATTTCTTGTATCTAATATTATGATGAAATAAATTTTTTTATTTTATAAAGTTGTATTTTCTTTTATTAACTATACCCTATATCTTTGTTTGTGTATAAAAGTTAAACTTGTTAAGGATTAGCAGTTCAAAGTCCATTGCTTACTTTCGAAGGAAGGATTATGGGATAACGCATTATTGCGAAATCTAAATTTGTTTACTTTTTAGCGGAAGGACTGACAAGTCCTATTTCATTCTTTATATTTTGGTATTAGCAGCACAAAGTCCAAAAGTTGTTATAGGATTAAGGAGCTCTAGAATTTATTTATGTTTTAGGGATTAACAGTTCAAAGTCCAACTGTTGTTATTGGATTAAGAAGCTCTACTCTTTGTATACTTTGTAGAGATTAACAGTTCAAAGTCCATCGTTTACTTTCAGCAAATGAATTAAGAGATTTAGAATTATTCAAGTGTGACATTATCTATCCTGATATCATTAAAGTTAAATATGGTAAAGGTTATGTAACCGTTGTGAAGGTTACCTACTATAAGGTGGATACCTGACCCTTCGACAAAACAAAAAAAAAACAATCTAGCCGTTTGAATATTATATTACACCAATACGTCTTACATGAAAATTCTGATTCCATAATGGAGGTTATAATTTCGGAACAATCTCGGATAATAGTATGATTTGGTAAAAATGAATTGCTTAGTCAAATATATTATTTTTATTCCAACACTAAGAAATGCAACTATATAAGAGAAGACTAGGAGTTGTGCTCTTCGAAATATATTTTAATGCATTATATGATATTAACAAAGGGGAGGAGGAGAGAATACAACAGTTCAAGTAGAATTTATTTATTAAAGAAATAATTTATAATATAATAAGATAATAAGAAAATATGTTTTTAGTTACATAAATTCTTTAAATATAAGAAACAAAATTACTGATAATTTTTATTTAATATGAATTAAATTTATAAATGTTAATCTGTAACAAATTCTTCTGAATTATCGTCATCATCTATGTCACTTTCAGAATCCGACAGAGGGCAGTAGAAGCATACTGTTGTTTCGTAATCGTGGTCTGGCAAGAAGACGCATGCTGTGTGGAAGACACGTAAGCATTTCGTACAGCTCACACGGTATCGTCCCCGGTATGAACAAATCTCGGCATCGCAGGGTGTCGAATAGTAGAGTCCTCGCATGTCCTGATCAACGATCTCTTGAAAGGCCCCCAAAAAATCTCTATCGATGATCCTAGCCTTTTGCATCCTCATTTCTTGTCTTTGAATCTCTAGCTCTGCTTCTCTTACACGTTCCCTCCAAGCTCTTATTTCTTCTTCAGTTGTTGGACGTGGGCCGAGACTCGGATTGTAGCTATTAGCCGCCAAAACGGGGTCGTAATTTACTAGATCAGGGTCATTAATAAAAGGGTCATAATTCATTACATCATCAGGGCCGAGAATCTTGAGTCCTGGCCATCAGGTCTTGATTCATGGTCATCAGGTGTCGAGTCATGGTCATTAGGTATCGTATCTACACTATTTCCTGAAATTTCTTCCTCCATGTTAAGATTTCTGTTAAATAATTCATCAATCTTGAATGCTATTGCAGAGATATCTAGATAAGAAATATAATTTTTCATAGGTGGACGACGGCAATCATAACACCAAAATGTTCTATGGTCGCAATGGGACAAGTCGATAAATCCAGTGAGATACAATTTTCCGCAGCTCAAACAAACCACTTTGTATTCTCCTTTCATCTTACAAAGCTTGCTGGAACAGAAGATCGGAATTTCTTCTTCTGAAGATTCTTCGCTTGATTCTTCCTTCAATTGTTCAATGGACGTGTCAGTCAGTATCTTCTTTCACTTCGTTGTCGTTAATTATATCTCATAGCCTGGGTTGCACTCGAAAAATTAGAATATTATCACAATTTTAGCAGCAAAACTTTGTTCTATCTCTGGGGTTCGAGTCGAAATGGCAGAGGCCACGAGTGGCACTGGTTCCTGGACGAGAATACTCGAATCTGATTGGCTGTCATGTTGCCCCACCAGCGATCATAGTGCCCCCTACCATCCGTTATGAAGCGAGCATGAGTCGACCTGCTCTGACCAGTCATGCAATACTCAGGCAAGTCAAACAGAGTACCAATAAAATATAAATTAGAATTAGTACTAATTATGAATTAGTGTAAATTAAGGATTAATTAATATTCCTCAATATTCATCAATTAAAATTTACTGCACCGTATTCGAATTTATTAATACCGACTCGTGTACTTTGAAAATATTTCAAAGCTATGAAAAGGTGCAACCTCTATGGCCAGCGTGATACCGTCGTTTCGATTTATCGATATATTTGTAAATTTGTAAGTCCATCGATTATACTATCAGCTATTAAAAATACGTAGAACATTGAAAAGTTATTTAAAGTTCGAATATGAATTAATGATTAATTTATATTCATTAATTAAAATTTACTGCGACATGTTCGCAGTTATTAATACCGACTCATGTACTTTGAAAATATTTCAAAGCTATGAAAAGGCGCAACCTCTTTGGTCAGCGTGTCGTTTCGATTTGTTAATATATTTTAGGGATTAAAAGTTAATCCTCTAAGGACCATTATTTATACTATCCGATATTAAAAATACGTAGTACATTGAAAAGTTGTTTTGTTTATGTTTCAGCGAGATAAGAAAGGTTGGGGATTAAGAGTTCAAAGTCCAACAGTTGTCATAGGATTAAGAAGCCCTACTATTTATTTTTGTTTTAGAGATAAACAGTTCAAAGTCCATATTTGTATTTCACCTAGACATCATCCAACTTGTCTATACATGATCCAACCTGTTTAAATGTTGGTAAAGTTAAATATTGTAAAGATTACGTAAACATTGAGAAGGTTGCACAAACACGAAAACAATGTAAAGGTTATGTAACCTTTGGGAAGGTTACAGAGTATGAAGAGGGTACCTTACACTTCATCATATAGGTTATGATTAAATAACCGTAGGGGAGGTTACATACTATAAAGTAGATACCTCACCCTTCGTCGTATAGGTTATGACTATATAACCGTAGGGGAGGTTACAGACAATAAAGTGGTTACCTGACCCTTCGTCGTATAGGTTATGATTATATAACCGTAGGGGAGGTTACAGACTATAAAGTGGATACCTGACCCTTCGGCGTATAGGTTATGATTATATAACCGTAGGGGAGGTTACATCCTATAAAGTGGATACCTGACCCTTCATCGTATAGGTTATGATTATATAACCATTGGGAAGGTTACAGCCTATAAGGAGGGTACCTGATCCTTCAACAAAACCTCAAGTCTCTCAAACAGTAGAAAAACAAAATGGCGGCATAAGAAAAACAAAATGGCGATGTATAAAAAACAAAATGGCGATCGGGTACAATCGTGCTCTATAAGGTTGGTGCCTAACCCTTCAACAAAACCTCAAGTCCCTCAAACAGTAGAAAAACAAAATGGCGGCATAAGAAAAACAAAATGGCGGTCGGTTACACTCATGCTCTATGGGATGGGTACCTGATCCTTCAACAAAACCTCAAGTCTCTCAAACAGTAGAAAAACAAAATGGCGGCATAAGAAAAACAAAATGGCGATGTATAAAAAACAAAATGGCGATCGGGTACACTCGTGCTCTATAAGGTTGGTGCCTAACCCTTCAACAAAACCTCAAGTCCCTCAAACAATAGAAAAATAAAATGGCGGCATAAGAAAAACAAAATGGCGGTCGGGTACACTCATGCTCTATGGAATGGGTACCTGATCCTTCAATGGGTGGAGGGGGTAAATCTTGTGGGCGGAGCATAGGTCAGGAGGTTCCATGGGTCACGTGACTAGATCACGTGACTAAAATATGCGGGCGGAGCGTAGACCAGGAGGTTCCGCGGGTCACGTGACTGGATCACGTGACTAAAAAGGGGCGGGACATAAGGGTCACGTGACCAAAAAGGGGCGTGGCCTAATAGTTAAGGTTAGGTCGAGGGGGGACCACGTGGTGGTTAAGGTAGGGTCGAGGCAAGACCACGTGGTAGTTAAGGTTAGGTCGAGGCAAAAATTCAAATTCAAATTTCCCGCCATAGGTCACGTGACCAAATGCTGGCTTCTGATTGGCTGCTCAAAAAAATGCACCAGCTCGCCCAAATCTCATCTACTATGGCCTCATATTAAAAAGCACTAGAGAGGGTATAGAAGAACTTGGCCTTGATCTTCAGAGCTTGAAAGTAGCTCAAAAAGCAGTCCTGCTTGACACTTGCAGCATTGTAAGAAAATGTTTAAACAAATAAATTGCATTATATCATCTACCTTCCGTTGAAGTGTTTTCCGGGAAGAAGATGTTAATCCAGGACACTGAGAAGAATAAACAAAGATAAATAATAAAACAAATAAATAATAAAATAATAATAATAAAATATATATATTTATTGAGATCAGTATGCAATCACAGATCATTCAGTTGCATGCAGTAAACCGGATATTCTGGTTCTACAAAACGTGGCAAAGACGGCTACAATAATTGAAATAGGAGTTCCCAGTGACGATACTATGCATAAAGCGGTTTGAGAGATGATTAGAAAGTATCAACAGCTCTGTGAAGAAGTGAAGCAACTATACTGCCCAAAAAAAGGCAAAGTGTTGCCCTTCATCATTTCCAGTAACGGATTGGTCCCAGAGGAGACGATTAAAAGCAGCAAAGAATTGGCACTTTCTGATTATATATTGGAAGAAGGAAAGAGGACCATGTTACTAGGACAGCCAGCATTGTCAGAAAAGTTTTAAATATCTCATAAACCGAGCCTAACCCTTGACTAACTTGAGTATTAACTTGAATAGGTGAATATTCCCAGCATAGACTGAGGAGTGCAAAATTCATAAAATAATAATACTAATAAATTAATAATACTAATAAATAATACAATAATTGAATCGCTTATTGGAGAAACGACACATATGTTTGTCTTTCACCGGCTTTGAGTTGAGAATGGTCTGAAGATCTATATATATTTACATTGCTAAATCATACCATAACTGATGTACATATTGATTGAATATACCATATATTTTTAAATTTCAGAATTCGAGTACTAATTTTGTTGTTGTTTTTGCGTTTTTCTCGAAAATTTGTCGTTTCTGAAATAACCGATTCAATTGTTTGCTGCATCTTCGCTAATATTGGTTCGATTATGATTTTTAATAAGACCATTTAATTATCGTTCAAATAGGTATCTGGAATGTTCCCCAAGCTTCATAATTTTTGAGTTATTCAAAAAACTAAACATGGGTACAAAGTCCAATACCCCTTTTAATCTTTAATAGGCCGAATTCATATCCGGATCAAATTTTTATTTTTTTCTCATGTTTTTGCCTTTATAATTTTTCTTATTAAACATAACGATTGCCAGTTTTAGTAAAATAAAAGTTAATAGGATTTTTGATATGTTCTCAATCGGGAACATTGGCCGCTACTGATGTCGCTTTGTATATTTTTGAAACTTATGAAATATAAGAGTTAATACAGAGAAAAACAGAAAACAAAAAGGCAACATAATATTTTGTAAACATTTAAATTCATTCAATTATTAAAAAAAAAAACCGTTGTAAAAGAATATAATTGAATAACAAATTTTTACATTGAAATTCCCTGATAAGATAGAAAGCAATTTAAGTTCATTTCCTTTTTCTATTCAAAACAATTATGCGTTTACATCACAATGAGCGTATTCACACCTGCCTTGAGAAGAACTGACAAGAATATTTTCATCAGTCTTCCAGAGGCTCGGAGTGAAATGCCTCCGTGCTCTGGGTTGGCTACCTTCAGTTCTTGGCAAAACTCCTAGAGCTAATGCCATCCGGAATTTTATGTGATAATAGAGAACATTTTTTGTTCCTTTGATTACGAATTGCACCTTTATGCATTTTTCAGCAAGTCATTCTTATGGAGATCAGATTAGATCTTATGGAGTGAAGAAATTATCAAAGAAATAAAATAACTCTAGATGGAAATGTTACGATTGATAGAAGGCTATTTACCACTCATCTTACAAGAGATCTCATTGCCTTTTTTTACCTGCTTAAAATTCCTTGCAGAGATTACTGACGATAAGCTTTTTTTAAGGCAGAGTGTCGAATTCCGTGTTCAGAGCCCCTTCAGCTCGAGAAACTCCTCAAGGAGGTAAGTAGATTTTGTCATGCTTAACCTTGTTATGTTCCTATTATTAAAATTTGTTTAGTGATTAGTTGATTTAGGAGGTTCCGTCTGTTTAGTTTATTTAAACTGAATAATTCACAATTAGTAGGGGTTTCTACTTCTGGTTAGAGATTTGTACGATTTTCAGGTGTCTAACACTGGAATCTTACTTACTTGTCTGTTACTTGCTTAAATTAACTAATTTAGTGACAATAAGCATGCCAGAATTTCAATCAGTGTCATACTAGAGCAAATATCTACTACAGTTTTAAACAAACTGATTTTAAGAAGTTTAGTTAAAATTGGAAAATTAAATACCATTACTCCGGCAAGACGGTATTTCTAATAGGAATTAGAATTATGCGATACTTGACGAACGTGATTGTCCAATCTATGGCACAATATTCAATTGTTGCATAAATATGTTCAAATAATATGGAAGATGAATTGATGTGTAACCCTTATCCGAATAAACCCAAAAACCGCGACCGAGCGCCTTATCCGCGGTGTTGCAGTGAGAAAGCGGTTTGAGAAAATTGAACATTCTCTTGAGGATATCACTTCACGGCCAGTTGCGTTTCGTGTTTCGGAGGAAACTTGCTGACATTCCACCAGCGAGGTCCTATGGGCTAGTAGTTTGCATAGAAAAGGAAAGTTGTGAAATCGCTCAAGTCATGATAACGTTTTGTCATTGCGACTTCTATTCTGTCCAGCCATGTCGGAATCTCCTAGTTGTAAAATACGCTATTCCTTCTTCTTTTTTTATTTATAAGGAATTATAAAACTTATAAGGGCTCAAATCAATTCAAATAATCAAGCTTCAAACTTGTGATTTCTGATCTGATATCCTTATCTATAGATCGCATAACCAACAGGAAAGGTATGGGATCTATACTAGGGCATTCAATGTTCATTCCATTAGAAAACTTAAAAAAATCCTCTACAAATTATTTCTTATTAAATTCATATTAGAAGGGGTATTCGCACTGAAAAACAAAACCTTGATCGTTGCTTGGCCTTGCCCCGGTGTTTACTACCTACCGGACAGAGCAGTGACGGTGATGTGCTGATTCCCATAAACAGGACCTGTTTTACCATCATGCGTGACAACTTTAGTATTGAATGATCAGCTATTCTTCCTATGTAGGGTATTCATGTCTAATTACTTTAAAGAACCTTTTCAATTCCCACAACTAAAATTCACAATTTTAGATCTTTACTTTGATGGAATCTTAACATACTCCTTTCCCCTCCTCAAAAAAAAAATAAAATCATTACTAAAATTAATTGAAAGTGACCTATATTTACATTATTGCTATTTTTATCATAAACACTCGGTCTGATATGTTCAGACGTAGGTTTTCTCTACCACTATTGTATAATATGATATTAAATAACTCCTTCAAATGCAAGGGGTATAAAATATTAAGTCTATTTTATGTCATAAAATCAAATCTGACACTTTCAAGGTGAGGACGTCTTTAATATTGTCTTTCCATATAAAGCTCTCCTTTCAATTAGTATCCATAACACCGTGCAATTTCAGTCTCATAGTCATACTCCTTCGTTTTGTCTCCGTGACTTTCTTATTAATTATAACTCATGAAGTCACCTTCATTGTTACAAGGTTTCGGTTTAACTACCATATATTTAGTTTTATCTGTGTTCTACTCGATGCCTAATTAATTATTTTAGACGTTTATCTCAGTTTTATTGAATTCTCTTATACCATTGCGTGACTGTTAGAAGATCATTCCATTAGACCACGTAATTTAAATAATGCCCACATTGGGTAGTTGTAGAAAACATTATATTGTATAAGATTTATTGGCTTTAGAGCGACTATCGGTTGATGTTACAACTCATACAAATGTAATGGACAAACCTTATGAATTTGTGATAATATTTAATTTACATTGATTTGAAGAAAATTAAATAACGATTGAAGTGGTTAGTGGAAGAACATGCTATGTTACAAAAATATGAATCTATAAAAAATGTAATGATTTTTTATTGCTTTTTTTTTACTGGATCACTCAAGGAAGTTCATTCAGGTATAACGGGCATAGCAAGATTAATAATATACCTTAATGAACTTCCTTGAGAGATCCAGAAAAAAAAAAGCAATAAAAAAAATAATAAAATTCAATTTTTATCGATTCATATTTTTGTAACATATCAACTCGCTATGACTTTATCTTCAGGATTCCGGACAACTGGATAACTTTTCAATCATTAACGCATTTACGGCCAAGCCTAAAATTAGTTTAAAGTTTTATTTTTTTTTCATAGAAATGTTTTTAGAGTAGTTTAATTTAAAAAATAAAACAAAAACATTTTTTTTTGTTCAGCCAAAATGGCGGTACAAAATGTTGCGCTCACGCAACGTTGGCCAGTAAGGTGTAATATACATTGGCTTGGAAGAAGAGTACAATACGAAAATTTGATGTTTCATTCATAAAAATCATTCATTCATGTTTAAATGATTAAAAAATGAGGATTTATTTTTCTTTTTAACAAATAAGGTAAGTAGTATTGGCTAAGAAAATTTTCGACTTCATGTTTTTTCAATGAGTTAGGATCAGCGATAAATCTAAGTAGGCCAATTTCAAACTCTTCACCTGTGATATTCCACTTTTTCGTATTGTGGTACTCTTCTTCCATACATACACACACACATAAATATATATATACTTTACCTATATTTGAAATATATATATATATATATATATATATATATATATATATATTATATATATATGTATATATATTTTTTTTTTCAAATATAGGTAGAGTTTATGGTTGCTTTCTATTTATATATTTATCCTTGACATGAAGTAGTGCTATTTCATGAATTTTTTTATTTTTTATATAAAGTGTAAAAGAAATTGTAAACAAAATACTAGTATTTATAAATAACTAGTTATTTATCGATAGTATGTTTCAAAGAAATCAAGATGTAATTTAGCATTACATTGTTCACAAGCAGATGTGCATCTAGACTTTGCGGGTCCCTCCCCACCCCCCTATTGGATCCGCCTCTGTTCATACCTATAAGTAGTTAGGATTTTACCTACTGTACAGCTTTGCCCTAAAATGTGTAATCATCACCTTCTTAGCAATATTTTTTACATCTTGAACTAGGCACTTTATGGTGTTCTACACATATCTAATAGTTCCTGTTGGAAAGCAACCATTTTTTTCAGTTCTTGCAGTAGTGAATGCGATGAAAAAAAATTGTCTATAAAAAATATCTATAATAAATAAGGTAAATAAATAAATAAGAAAAAAAACTAGTTTTAGAAAATTCACGATTCCAATAACTGGTCTCAATTTGGAACTTTTATCCAACTGATTGTTAGAAATATAAGCAAATTCACTTTCATTAGAAAAACTTCATATGAATGGCCATCGTTGCGTATACGCATCATTAAAGTAAACCGGCTATTGTAAAAACAATAAATGATTATATACAAAAATTTCATTACAAAAATATTTAAATACAGTGTAACGAACAAGGAATCCAAATGATTTAATCACAGCAGCCTTTAATTGACTGAAATTTAAATTTAAATTTGATTACTCATTAGCGTTGAAAAACAACTAAATTCACAATTTTTTTTTTTAATGAAAAAATACAAAGAAAATGTAGACAAAAATTATTTTTATTAATTATCAACCTTAAATTAATAGCTGATGTAAAAAAAAATTTTAATTTCTTGAAGAAAAAAAAAAGTTAAATTAATGCTGCGTATACGCAACAGTGGCCGTAAATGGGTTCATATCATAGAAGGAAATTTTTTTAGGAATTTCTGTACGAGCTCCACGCCTTAGTTATTTTCGGGGTATTAAAAGTTTCGACCTTATATTTATTTCGGATAGATTAAAAAAAAGTGGATAAAAATGATATTACCTCGATTTCGAAAAATATTTTGGATCCTAAAAACTGGGGCATCATAGGCGTGCTTGTTGAAATTATGTAAATCAACAAAAAATTTGACACTCTTGAGCTACAAAATAGTTTTAGTTGAAGTTTTTGAACTGTACCTAGGTTCTAAGCAGCAAGATTTTTATGTTTTTTTAAGTTGAATCTTTAAACTTTGCTCCTATCAACTGTTATATAGGAAAATAAAAATATATTTAGTAAGTAGGTACATAAGTTACCTAAGTTACATAAGTTGTACATTAGGACATAAGTAGGTGCCTGTTCATGTTTAAGTGGGGCATATGTATCCTACAAGAACGATGAGAATAACTTAATTAGGCTTTTTGAGCTTTGTTGTACATTTCTTTTTTACTGTGCCAACAATAAATTTATTTATTTTTTAGAATATTTTTATTTCGATATATATTTACATTTCACTTACTTAATTATAATTTTTTTCTTTATGTTTTATGCTGGTCTATAAGCCATAAAGAAAAAAAGTCCGCAATTCTAATGTTACTGTCTTGTCTGCCGGCACACTGAAATTATTAAACAAAATTCATGCCACGCCCATTTTATTATTTATTCTTTTGTTTAGATAAATTAAATAATAAAACATGTATGTAAATATAATTGAAACGCAAAAACCTAGTATTGAAATTTAAAAAAAAAGAAATAATTTTTTATATTGGTTTTAATTATTTACTTTTTTAATTTTTAGTTAATTTAATTGTTTGAAAATTTCGAGGCACTCTTGAGAAGTACAGGCGGCATCCACTTCGAGAACCACTGCCCAATGTGATTAAAATTAATTTTTTGTTAATAGATAATGAAAAAAAATTATTTAGTAATCAAAGACTAGCAGTTATATAATTTTTTTTAATCAATTCAGAAATGGAGCGGCGATTGCTTTAAAATAAAAATATTGTAATGGTTAATCCAGTTGTAAATCTGATTAAAGGAAGCTTTAGTAGGTCTAAATCCTGTTAACCAAAACCAAGTATTATTACTCTTGTAAGTTTCAAGGGTGAAATGAATTCAGTGGCCCGTTGAAGTTCTCTGCCTTCCACGTAGCATTGAAGCTTTTTTTTTTTTTTTAATAGCCGTTGGTATTTTACATTGCTAATTTTACAAATACTATCCAATCCTCGCCTGGTGGTATTTTTAAGATAGATTTCTTTGACGGTTTCTTATAAAGAGACAGGTCAGTGTTTTAATGAGATGCAAGAATCTGGTTGTTATTCTAGAAGGAATCTGCTTATTTATAGGCCAATTGGTTGTCAACTCGACTATTTTTATAAACTAGTCTATTAATTAAACTTAGGAAATAGCAAGAAACTAATATTAATATCATAATTTTTTTTTCTAAATAATAATTTTATAAATTTATTTTCTAGAGCATTAATCGCAATTATTTTATTATTTTACTTTTTAAATAAATAATTTAATTTTTTATAAAAATACGTCAAATACAATTATTTTCAATAAATTCATACATCCTGAGGTGCCAAATCTAAAAATTATCGGTCCATTAGTCTCGGGAAAAATCTGCGGAGATTTTTTTTTTTCTTTTTCGATTTTTGGATTCCACGTATTTTGAAACTCAAAATCTCTAATTTTGAGGGCGATTAAAATTTTTGTTTGTTGGTCGATTACAAGAACTTTAATTATTAGGGAGTATTAAAAGGGAAATAAGATATATCCAATACAGCTGACCATATTGGAAACGGTCTGAGAAAATGTATTTTTAAAAACCGCTATTATAAAATAAAACAATAAGAGAAGTATAAAATGAGTAAAAATAATTTACAGTAAATTAAGGAGTCATTATAGAGAAAAGGAATACAATTCAAAATCTACAGATTACTATTTGTTTTACAATTATCTTTCATGATTAAAGTTCTTACTAGCCAAGCTTTCTACAGATGCCCTGAAATAGAATAATTAATAAAGAGGAAATAATCACGTAATAATTTCCTCTTTGAAAGAATTCATTACCGCTGATTTGAAAAAAATTGCATAATAAAAATAGATTTTTATGTGATGTAAATATTGAAATTAAATAAAAAAATAGTCGATAATAAATTTATATAAACGGTAGTTTGTTGTCTCCTAAAATAAAATCAATTGAGTAATGAGAGCAAAAATCAATTGTGATGTCAACTGTAACATAAAACTGATAAGAAAAATTAGCGTTTGTATAAAACGTGCACAATTAAATCATTATCATTAAATTAAAACTCCACGATTCGCCCAAAAAAAAGTGAGAGAGAGTTATACAAATGGGGAGATTAAATACATATTATATCTGCATAACAACTAAATACATTTGAATTTATTTGTATTTGATTTGGTTGAGAGAGTATAGGAATGAGCCTATGTACTAACATGTGTATAAAGTATAAATATAGGTCAAAATGAAAGGGGCGTATTGAGGTTGCTAATGTTTTTTTTCATTTCATTCGCTGAATACTTGAGATAAAAAGAAAAATGTGTCTGGAGATTACACAATTTTTTTTTCTCTAAAAGATCAGGCGCGAAATGGATCATAATAAAAATTCTTTTTATTGTTTCCTTGATAAGGACTCTCCTTTAAGTGTTAAAAATATTTTATCAGGCTAGAGGTTACGCCAGATTCGGTGGATCTTTTCTTCAAGATGTTTTAACGTTTGGCACAAGAACGTACTATGTTTTTACAAAAGTCCTTGTGCATTATTATAGCCTTATTTCAGATTACATATTTAAAACATTATTGAATACTACTCTTCAAAATAAAGTCCATTGTTTTCAACTACTTTCACCCATCTTTATGCCAGTAATTGGATTTGATGCCGGTGTCACTCCTTTGGTTTCGAGGGAAAGAACTCTTTATATCCGATTTTTACGTCTTCGTAATCATCAAAGATCCGATCTCTTAAAAAATGAGCCATTGATCTAAACAAGAATATGTTGGTGCAATATCTGGGCTGTACGCAGGATGAGGCAAAACGTTTACTCCTTGCAGTTCTGATAACTTTTCCTTGGTCAAACGAGAACGATGTGCTGAGGCATTGTCGTGTTGCAAAAGGCACCAAGGTTCCTGTTGACCAAAGCGGTGTACTCTCAAAACTGCATAAACTCTGTCTAGCTGTTCACAGTAAAGGTTTGAGTCCCTACTAAGGCCAATAAATCACGAGTAGTTGCATGTGGGTCCTGGTTTACATATTCAAGAAGAACGTTATCATCAGCGGATGGGCTGATCTAGGTTGTGCGGCAGCATTTCGATGGATAATTGACTGTCCTATGGCACAAATTCCTTCGACAGCTGCTTTTGCGCTTTAACCTTTTTTCCAGTAATGGTCTCAAAAGACCGCGAATCATGATTTTTTCTTCTAGCATTACACCTGCGTTTTAAAAATTTTAATGATCCCGTAAAGCCAAATCAAGTCACAAGGAATTAACGGATTAGTCAAAGTAAACATTGACATAAATAATGGGAACAAAAACATTCTTACAGGATAATTATGAGTGTTGGAATTCAGAGTTGTGTTCATGCACAAGGACTTTTGTAACAACGTACTAGAATAGAGAAATCGTAATTTTTAACTATTTACTTACATATATCATTTTCTCCTATATCCTATTTTCTCTGAATTGCTCAAGCATTCCAGGCAGAGTATGTAAGGATCTTATCAAGCTGTAAACTGTACAACATACCATGGAGGACTATTGTAAAGATAATCTGTAGGAATGTAGTAGACGTTAGTGTCACTGCTGGAGGAACGTGATTTGAAAGAAATATTAAGCGTTTCACTAATTATTCGCATACTTGAGCGTGCCAGTAGATTTCTGTGTATGAATGTATATGTATAGTATATGCGTATATAATAAATGTTGTTTACTGACTACTTATTAATTATATATATATATATATATATATATATATATATATATATATATATATATATATATATATATATATATATATATATATGAAAAATAGGAGCTTCCAGATTTTATTTTTCCTTTTCCACTTTTCAA
The DNA here is from genome assembly GCA_948150685.1 of Rhaphigaster nebulosa. Taxonomy (NCBI): domain Eukaryota; kingdom Metazoa; phylum Arthropoda; class Insecta; order Hemiptera; family Pentatomidae; genus Rhaphigaster; species Rhaphigaster nebulosa. The sequence continues at coordinate 31,081,010 of OX411310.1, forward strand.
ATTACTGTGCGTATCACTTACCTGATCTTATGATATTAGTATAAAATACAAAAATATAAACGGATTTATAATTATTTACCAAGCAAAACAATATATATTACAATAAATTTGTTTAAGAAAACAATCAATTGAAAATAAAGTTCAAAAATCCAAAATTAAAAGTTTATCAATCACATAACAACAGTTACAGCAAGATTCCACAAGACTAAAAATTTTGTAAATAAAAGTCTATCCATAAAAAGCAAGAAATTTGGGCATTGTGAAGAAGAGCATCAGTATTTTCAGTTGGAAACATGTTTTTTATTTAATATCATAACATCAATATTTGGCTTGATGGAGCTGAACTTGATTCTTAAGTCCTCTTAAATACTGAGTGCTTTCGCCTTTAGAATATCCTGAATTATTTTTATTAATAGTAGATGGTGCTTATTCATATTATGATTGATAAATTCAATAATAATTTTTAAATTTTTTTTATCCCTCATTGAACGTGTTAAAAAGATTATTGCATTCATGACTTTTGTTCACTTGTTCACATATCACCTGCAAGACCCTTGTTTACCTCCACTGGTGTTACGCGTAGCGCATTCTCCTCCAATCTACAAGGTCTGTAGAGCCAAAACGTAAAGAAAAATATATGCATATGCGTGTGTGAAATATGCGAAAATCATCATGCATGATAGTCGTTTTAATTCCGAGAGCTTCCAAAGTATCTTACTGAAGATTTTGGATTTATATGTTTTTTCAAAATACCAATGTCTAAATGGCATACTTTTACGCTTGGATGATGTATGCGAGTCACTACTGCCTCGTAGAAAAATGAAATCTTTTGGAATATTTTAACCTTTCCATCAAAAAGGGCATTGAATGGACTAACAATAGGCGCGTGCCTCTAAAGCTGTTATGTAACAGGAGGCTGGGTCAATCCTTCAACGACCACGGTCATGCGCTGATTCAGGAACTTATCGCCGAACTGAACTAGAAATTGCTGTTCTTTCGAAAATGTGCTTTTTAAATGTTTTCTGTCCTCTTCAGTAAACAATAATATACAATATTTCAGTTTTGAACAGCATGGAACACTTTCCCTCTGCTCAGTACTGAATATTTCAGTTTTATGAATGCTTTATTGAAACATAAGGTGTAACTGTATAAAATGTATATTTCATTTATAAAAGAGTAAAAATCTTCTAAAAAGCAAATAATTACCTAAATTAAAATAAATGACGATAATATGATAGTATAGGAGACAAATAAATAATAGCATTACGATAAGAACGGGCAAAAAAGTTATGAAAGTAATTATAATCAATATAAATTAAATATTGATTAATTTAAAAAACAAAACAAAACAGTAATAAAATACGTATAAGTAGTATATGCATAATTACTGAGATAATTAGAAATGCTTATAATTAAAAAGTTAAAGGTAAAAAATAGTATTTATGAAAAAAATGTTTAATGTAATACTGTGAAATTAACACGCTGCAATATTTAAATATATTTAGGTTCTTAGGAAAAAAAAACCTTGAAAATATACGAACCAAGACGTGACGTACTTCAAGGAATTGAGTGAACAAAGAATGTTGCCGTCTGATGGGTTGCAATTTTTTATATATATATAGGCTTAGAACTAAGAAATAATAAAAGGGTTGGAGAGCGTATTCAAAGATTAACACAATTATAATAATCTTAATTAAATCGATCCTTATCAGACCATAATTACAAACTGAAAAATCTGTAGACAATGATAAGCTACAGCAACAACCAATTAAACAGTGAATCGATTATATTATTGATATACTGATAAGGTTTGAATATCTATATCCAAAATCCTTAATTTTGTGAGGAGTTGAATATTTTTTAAAATTGGGTTGGTATAATATGTAATGTATACCAACCCAATTCGTTTTTGTAGTAACAAAAAATAATAAATTCAATTCTGAGATCACAAATAACGCGATAAAATGCATTTTTTGAGTTTCTCTTGACAAAGAGTTTTTGCTTAGAGAAAAAAAAAAATAGAAAATATTAATTATTAGTTTTATAATTTAGAGACCGGATTTTCGTGCAGTAAAAAATTCAAACCGTGAAAATCGTGCACTAATACACAAAAATAATATATTTTTTATATATATATTTATACAATTTTACACATTTTGGGTATTATATATAATACCTTAAACATGCAGAAAATCATCATTTTTTATTTAATTTATAATATGGTGTATATTGATGTAAAAAATTAAACAAAACTTAATATATATATATATATATATATATATATATATATATATATATATATATATATATATATATATATATATATATTAATAAATACATATATAAACAATGTTACACTTTTTTGGGTCCTCAGTAGCAGAAATTTATTTACTGCACGATTTATGGTTTTTTACTGCACGGAAATCCGGTCTCTGTTTATAAACTTTTTATTTTCGACGGGTTTATCTTAACTTATTATTTATTTATGGTTATTTATTTTATGAAAAAAAATTGCAACCCATCAGACGGCAACATTCTTTGTTCACTCAATTCCTTGAAGTACGTCACGTCTTGGTTCGTATATTTTCAAGGTTTTTTTTTCCTAAGAACCTAAATATATTTAAATATTGCAGCGTGTTAATTTCACAGTATTACATTAAACATTTTTTTCATAAATACTATTTTTTACCTTTAACTTTTTAATTATAAGCATTTCTAATTATCTCAGTAATTATGCATATACTACTTATACGTATTTTATTACTGTTTTGTTTTGTTTTTTAAATTAATCAATATTTAATTTATATTGATTATAATTACTTTCATAACTTTTTTGCCCGTTCTTATCGTAATGCTATTATTTATTTGTCTCCTATACTATCATATTATCGTCATTTATTTTAATTTAGGTAATTATTTGCTTTTTAGAAGATTTTTACTCTTTTATAAATGAAATATACATTTTATACAGTTACACCTTATGTTTCAATAAAGCATTCATAAAACTGAAATATTCAGTACTGAGCAGAGGGAAAGTGTTCCATGCTGTTCAAAACTGAAATATTGTATATTATTGTTTACTGAAGAGGACAGAAAACATTTAAAAAGCACATTTTCGAAAGAACAGCAATTTCTAGTTCAGTTCGGCGATAAGTTCCTGAATCAGCGCATGACCGTGGTCGTTGAAGGATTGACCCAGCCTCCTGTTACATAACAGCTTTAGAGGCACGCGCCTATTGTTAGTCCATTCAATGCCCTTTTTGATGGAAAGGTTAAAATATTCCAAAAGATTTCATTTTTCTACGAGGCAGTAGTGACTCGCATACATCATCCAAGCGTAAAAGTATGCCATTTAGACATTGGTATTTTGAAAAAACATATAAATCCAAAATCTTCAGTAAGATACTTTGGAAGCTCTCGGAATTAAAACGACTATCATGCATGATGATTTTCGCATATTTCACACACGCATATGCATATATTTTTCTTTACGTTTTGGCTCTACAGACCTTGTAGATTGGAGGAGAATGCGCTACGCGTAACACCAGTGGAGGTAAACAAGGGTCTTGCAGGTGATATGTGAACAAGTGAACAAAAGTCATGAATGCAATAATCTTTTTAACACGTTCAATGAGGGATAAAAAAAATTTAAAAATTATTATTGAATTTATCAATCATAATATGAATAAGCACCATCTACTATTAATAAAAATAATTCAGGATATTCTAAAGGCGAAAGCACTCAGTATTTAAGAGGACTTAAGAATCAAGTTCAGCTCCATCAAGCCAAATATTGATGTTATGATATTAAATAAAAAACATGTTTCCAACTGAAAATACTGATGCTCTTCTTCACAATGCCCAAATTTCTTGCTTTTTATGGATAGACTTTTATTTACAAAATTTTTAGTCTTGTGGAATCTTGCTGTAACTGTTGTTATGTGATTGATAAACTTTTAATTTTGGATTTTTGAACTTTATTTCAATTGATTGTTTTCTTAAACAAATTTATTGTAATATATATTGTTTTGCTTGGTAAATAATTATAAATCCGTTTATATTTTTGTATTTTATACTAATATCATAAGATCAGGTAAGTGATACGCACAGTAATTTGAAAAGTGGAAAAGGAAAAATAAAATCTGGAAGCTCCTATTTTTCATATATATATATATATATATATATATATATATATATATATATATATATATATATATATATATATATATATATATATATATATAATTAATAAGTAGTCAGTAAACAACATTTATTATATACGCATATACTATACATATACATTCATACACAGAAATCTACTGGCACGCTCAAGTATGCGAATAATTAGTGAAACGCTTAATATTTCTTTCAAATCACGTTCCTCCAGCAGTGACACTAACGTCTACTACATTCCTACAGATTATCTTTACAATAGTCCTCCATGGTATGTTGTACAGTTTACAGCTTGATAAGATCCTTACATACTCTGCCTGGAATGCTTGAGCAATTCAGAGAAAATAGGATATAGGAGAAAATGATATATGTAAGTAAATAGTTAAAAATTACGATTTCTCTATTCTAGTACGTTGTTACAAAAGTCCTTGTGCATGAACACAACTCTGAATTCCAACACTCATAATTATCCTGTAAGAATGTTTTTGTTCCCATTATTTATGTCAATGTTTACTTTGACTAATCCGTTAATTCCTTGTGACTTGATTTGGCTTTACGGGATCATTAAAATTTTTAAAACGCAGGTGTAATGCTAGAAGAAAAAATCATGATTCGCGGTCTTTTGAGACCATTACTGGAAAAAAGGTTAAAGCGCAAAAGCAGCTGTCGAAGGAATTTGTGCCATAGGACAGTCAATTATCCATCGAAATGCTGCCGCACAACCTAGATCAGCCCATCCGCTGATGATAACGTTCTTCTTGAATATGTAAACCAGGACCCACATGCAACTACTCGTGATTTATTGGCCTTAGTAGGGACTCAAACCTTTACTGTGAACAGCTAGACAGAGTTTATGCAGTTTTGAGAGTACACCGCTTTGGTCAACAGGAACCTTGGTGCCTTTTGCAACACGACAATGCCTCAGCACATCGTTCTCGTTTGACCAAGGAAAAGTTATCAGAACTGCAAGGAGTAAACGTTTTGCCTCATCCTGCGTACAGCCCAGATATTGCACCAACATATTCTTGTTTAGATCAATGGCTCATTTTTTAAGAGATCGGATCTTTGATGATTACGAAGACGTAAAAATCGGATATAAAGAGTTCTTTCCCTCGAAACCAAAGGAGTGACACCGGCATCAAATCCAATTACTGGCATAAAGATGGGTGAAAGTAGTTGAAAACAATGGACTTTATTTTGAAGAGTAGTATTCAATAATGTTTTAAATATGTAATCTGAAATAAGGCTATAATAATGCACAAGGACTTTTGTAAAAACATAGTACGTTCTTGTGCCAAACGTTAAAACATCTTGAAGAAAAGATCCACCGAATCTGGCGTAACCTCTAGCCTGATAAAATATTTTTAACACTTAAAGGAGAGTCCTTATCAAGGAAACAATAAAAAGAATTTTTATTATGATCCATTTCGCGCCTGATCTTTTAGAGAAAAAAAAATTGTGTAATCTCCAGACACATTTTTCTTTTTATCTCAAGTATTCAGCGAATGAAATGAAAAAAAACATTAGCAACCTCAATACGCCCCTTTCATTTTGACCTATATTTATACTTTATACACATGTTAGTACATAGGCTCATTCCTATACTCTCTCAACCAAATCAAATACAAATAAATTCAAATGTATTTAGTTGTTATGCAGATATAATATGTATTTAATCTCCCCATTTGTATAACTCTCTCTCACTTTTTTTTGGGCGAATCGTGGAGTTTTAATTTAATGATAATGATTTAATTGTGCACGTTTTATACAAACGCTAATTTTTCTTATCAGTTTTATGTTACAGTTGACATCACAATTGATTTTTGCTCTCATTACTCAATTGATTTTATTTTAGGAGACAACAAACTACCGTTTATATAAATTTATTATCGACTATTTTTTTATTTAATTTCAATATTTACATCACATAAAAATCTATTTTTATTATGCAATTTTTTTCAAATCAGCGGTAATGAATTCTTTCAAAGAGGAAATTATTACGTGATTATTTCCTCTTTATTAATTATTCTATTTCAGGGCATCTGTAGAAAGCTTGGCTAGTAAGAACTTTAATCATGAAAGATAATTGTAAAACAAATAGTAATCTGTAGATTTTGAATTGTATTCCTTTTCTCTATAATGACTCCTTAATTTACTGTAAATTATTTTTACTCATTTTATACTTCTCTTATTGTTTTATTTTATAATAGCGGTTTTTAAAAATACATTTTCTCAGACCGTTTCCAATATGGTCAGCTGTATTGGATATATCTTATTTCCCTTTTAATACTCCCTAATAATTAAAGTTCTTGTAATCGACCAACA